>JAYKAV010001554.1:254244-628815 GCA_035582835.1 Phoebastria nigripes
CCCTGCCTCGGGGCGCGGGTGGCGCCGGGCCCCGCCGCGGCCGGGCTGCTGGGGGCGCGGCGCAAGCGGCGGGCGGCCTGGTTGCCTGCGCCGGGGGGGGCTGCGGCGGCTGCTCGCCGTGCCCGGGCGCAGCGGGTGAGCGAGGGAGAGGACGGCGGGAGCCGTTCCCCCCGGCAGCGGTTAAATCTCCTGCCTGGCGAGGCTTCCCCCGGGCAGGCGGGGCCGGGACGGCGGCCTGCGGGCTGGGCCCTGTGCGGCCGGGCCCGCGGCCCCTCCGCGGGCGTTGCTTAATGGGCCCGGCCTGGGCTGRAGGTGCTAACGCTGGCCTGAAGCGACCGGCTTGATGCCCAGGCGGATAGGGCTCCTCGACCCGGGGGATCCGAGGCAGCCCGGCCGGGAGAGTCGCCTCTCCTGGTGCCCAGAGAAGGGGGGTGATTTGCTTTTGGCGTTGCCTCGCAGAAGACAGATGGTTTCTTGTCACTTCACCATTTTTGCCATCTCCTGCGCAGTGTTGCCTAAATAAATCTTCTCTTTCTTGGCCCCCACTGCACTGCGTTGTTCCTAATGTGTCTGTATCGTGTCAGAAGTTGTGAATCGCACACAGCAGAAGGCTCTTCGTGAGCGTGAAGAGTACTGGGGAGCACTTGCAGGACGGATTTTCTAATTAGAAGACAGTTAAGTGACTAAGTGCTTTGAAAATGTCTAGGGTGATAATTTACTTGTTAACTTTTTGCGCAATGCCAGACATCGTGTGGTTGCCTTGCGAATTGTATATAATGCTGTCGCATGGTATGTCAAAAAGCTTGGGTTGAAGCTGTGTGCCACCGAGGAGGGGAAGTGCAGCTGAGACTTTGTGGCAGTGCCAAGCCTGTAGCTTTCAGTGTGGTGTTACAGTTTTGAATATGCATTCCCAAGAGATGAAGGCTCAGAAGTAGTGTTGGTTCAATATGTGAACTATTCCCATCTGAGCGGAAACCCTCAGTTTCCAAGGCTTAAAAGGAGAGAGACATCGTCTCCTCTGTCTGCAGGCACACTAGCTTCCCAGTCCAGAAGAAAGAGGTGGTGTCGTCTTTAGAGATCTTAATTTCTGTTTTCATGAAAGGTGACGATAGTGAATACCTTTGCCGTGCCTGAGCATTGTGAACCCAGGCTGTCCGAGGCACTGAAGAATCTTTACATGAGTTTTGGTTACCTTGCTCCGTTCCCCCATTGCTCTGTTTGTGGCATGCCAGAAGGTCTCAGAGCCAATGAGCAGAGAAAATCTGGAAACTGGGATAAAACAAATCGGAACAGTATGTGTAGGGTGAGAAACCAGGACGGAAACTACTGCATCATGCTAATTTGGGACCTTGCATTACGTGTTATAAACATTCACTAACGCGTACTCACCCAAGTGCCCTTGCTGTGGTCAGGCTGTTTACCTCATAGTAAAAAGCTGGTGCTGGTGCCTTGAATGACTTACTGCTTTTATACAACCACTGCAGCTGCAAGTGATTTCCTTGCATAGCAAAGTCCTGTTACATTTTGATAAGCCTTCACAATTAAAATACCATATATTTGCTGAATGATGTATTAAATAAATGGAAATTGGGTAAATGCAGGTTTTATATTCTGAAACTGTTTATGCCAGATTAAAATTGGACTTTTATTTGATCATCAGCATTTCTAGGGGGAAAAAAAAAGTAAGATCCAATAGGTGTTTACGTCAGTATTGCCATGTGGGACAGCTGATGATTCTTAATTAAGTTGGAGATTGTATTTGAAGAATTACAAGAAGCAGAGTCTTGTTAGAGGGAGATACCAAGAGGTAGTATAAAATGGGGAAATAATGGCTGCAGGGAAATTATTAATAGATTTCATCAAAGACAGGGACTTGGGCTGATCTCGGTCAGTATTTTAGTTGATGACCTTGGTGCACAAAATAGGATGTAGTAACGATGTTTGCTGATGACCCAAAGCTGGGAACTGTTTGCAGGGCCAGATAGAGAAGACTAGAGATATCCTACATGAAAAATGGAGTGATGTTGAGTGTCAGAGTAAATAACACCTATGGGCTGAAATTCAGCATGCAAGGTTTGGGGCTGGTACCAAGGAACAAGGAGTTCAGTAACAGGAAAGAAGAGAGACTTGAATGTAGTAATGGATCGCAGGATGTGAGCAACCGCTTTATGAGAGTGAAAAAAGAAATTGTCATCCTCTGTGTGCAGCAGAAGAGGTCATTTAGAGAGACACAAAAGTGTGAACTTTCTTGTACAAGGCTGTGAGAGCCGAACCTGGGATCGTATACATCATCTCTAGTCATGCATTAAAAGAAAAAAAGGGATGTGCAGACTTCAGGAAGTGCCAAGAGCTGTTGGGATGGTGAAGAAGCTTGTTTTCCTAGGCAAGCTAAAGCTAAGAAGGGATGTAACAGTTTAAAAGCCCCCATTAGGTATGGTATTCCTGCARAGTTTGTAATTGGTACCTACAGTTGTGTGTTGAAAAGACTCCTGTAAATTCCTGTGATCACCTGGTGGGCAAAGCCCCCAGGGACAGGGGAGACTCTCAGCTGAAATAGTGATGTATTTGTGACTCCATGCTTTCTTTCCTGGAGGCTAAATGTATTACCTAAGCTCCACTGCCATGCCATCCAGAGGAGGGGGAAAAAAAATCTGGAGCACCTCCTTTTTGCTTGAGGGAAGTGTGTTGCAGTGCAACTGCCAGCACCAGCCTTGATGCAGACATCTGTTCAGTGTGAGTCAGGAAGCTGACTGAGAAGTGAGACACCATGGTGCCCTCTTTCCCCCCCAAGATGTGTTCATGATTACAAATAGCGCGGAGARTTGGCCGTGTAGAAGAGATCCTGTATTCCAGAAGGACTCTGCTGCCTCCCTGAACTGCCAGCGGGAGGTTACATGTGATCAGAACTTTTTTTCTTTTGTTTTGCCTCTTGGAACTTTTTCTGAGTGATGGAGGATGCCACAGCATGGCATTGCATCTTCTGTGCAGTTACCTGTAGTATCTTAACTAGCCTGGATGTATTTAACAGCAAAAGTGAATGCTGCATCCTCTGCACTGCTGCTGTGTCTTCAGAGAGCTTCCTCGGGATCTGCTGAAGCCGGGGAGGAAGGGGGATGGATGCGCTGGTTTGGCTCCCCTTGTGCCTGCGTGGCCATAAGTAAGAGTTAACAAAAGCTGCGACCAGCTGGCAGTTTCAAATTTAAAAACAATGTCAGGGCTTTTTTTCTTAAGTTCCAGGTGGCTAAGCTGTCAGTCAAAATCATTGTTATACATGAATGTGCCACTGAATCCATGTATAACAAGACTCTTGATGGACAGGTTTTCTTTAAAAGAGTGATTGGGATGGGAACTCTGCCATTCCTGTAGTGCTGGCAGGGTTACTCACGTAGGATGCTACCTAGTGCGCGGGTTGGGGGAGCGCCTTTTCCCTTCACTCTCAGGTTCTTTTGTGCCCGATTACAATTATGGTTTGTAATAATGTATGGCAGTTTTCACAAAAAGTGTGTTAATTCGGTAAATGTTTCTCTGTACGGAGATTACTTCTCTGGTTTGCTGAGTTGTTTCCTCTTATCTGGGGTTATGAAAATGGATGTGCTGCAGGATTGCTGAAATTCTGACTCCATCTTGAAAAATATTTCTCAACTGGAAAGGGAAATCTGAGAAATGTTTTCTGGCATCTCTTCATGAAGAGAGATCTGTGAACCTCTGTGGCTGACTTGAAGCTAAGGGCTGTGTTTACTTGCTTCTGAATTACATAATCTCCAGTTGGTGCTTAAAGGAGGGGAGAAAAACAATATATTGTTTCTGCAAAGCAAGCCTTTCTTCCATCTGATATCAGTTTCACTTTTTCACCTCTTCGCTGTGGTTTCATGTTCCTAGTTGTCCCATCCCACATGTTTCCTCCTCCTCTGTCTCCTAGTAGACAAAGCTATTTGTAAATCCTGTTTTCTTTGTAAGACATTTTTGCAGCTGTGGTTGGTTCTGCTCTCAAATGACTAATTGTCTCCTCAGAAAATTCAGAAAAATATAATAGCCATACTTTTTAACCCAATCTCCCGTTTATTTAAGATAAATATATTTAATGTTTCTTATATCTGCATTTTTCATTCTTTTTTTAATTATTTTTCAGGGTTTGGGTATCTCCTAATTGAGGAGAGTCACAAAACTGATTGCAAGCGAATCCTCCTCAGTCAGCCTGTTGGATGTCTCTGAGAACATAAGAAGTCATGGCAGAAAATGATACAATGCCAACCTTACCAAAAAAGTGTGGCCCATACATTTCATCTGTAACCAGTCGTGGCATGAATTTGGTAATTCGTGGTATAGTGCTGTTTTTTATTGGCGTATTTCTTGCATTAGTATTAAACTTGCTTCAGATCCAGAGAAATGTTACTCTCTTCCCCCCTGATGTGATCACAAGCATCTTCTCCTCAGCTTGGTGGGTACCACCTTGCTGTGGCACAGCGTCAGGTAAGTTCAGTCATGTATGTATGCCTGGCGTGGAGATGAAAGGGTGGATAGGTAGTTATATAGTTACAAAAAACTATATGAAAGGTGTGGAAGATAAAATTTTTCTTCCAGCATCATGCCCTTTTCGAGCTATTACTATCCTTCTGATCTCCCTGTGTATACAGAAATATGCATGCATGTGTCCAGAAATTGTTGTTCTGCTAACTTGTTTTACTGTAATATTGTTAGCAGAGCATAACTTTTGCTTTTTCTTCTGGGGTAGAGTACAAGTTTAACAGAGACAGTTTAACAGAAGGTGGTGCCACTTGTAACCTTTGAGGCTGGACTACAGGAGTGTGCTCCACACGCAGCCCTTGAAAATACCCTGGTAGTGTCAGATTGCGCAGCACACGGTACCTTGTTTTGAGCGCAGCAAACCACCCTGAGTAATGCTCCCTTTTGTGCTCCGGCTTTCCGTTTGTTCCTCATTCCAGTTCAAGGTATAGCTTTAGCTCCGTAAAGCTGGGAGACCTGACTGTGTCTCAGGGACTTGAGGCCAGGCATGCAGTTTGCAGTTGTAGAGGCACGTTGCAGAACAGAGCACCTTGGTTAGATTCATGTATCGAGTCGGATGATGTGAACATGCTCCAGTTCTCCCATGACCATGTAGAGAGCTGAGGCTTTTGCGTGTTTAGCTAGTTTAAGTGAGATGTCTACTGTAGGTAGTAAGAAATACCCCTTTTTCCTCTTCTTTCATCTTCAAGTATCAAGGCGTATTCCATGTTACAAGCCTGATAGAATTTGGCTTTCTACTTGGCTCTGAAGGTCACTGATCCCATGGGTCAGTTTTACCCTTTACTAAGGGAGTATTCTTAGCAGCCAGTACTGGAAGATTCTGCTTTAGCGAACCTTTACAGTAAAGGTGGTATCTTCCTAGAGGTCAGTTTTAATGAGATTGAGAAGCTCACATTTCTGCGTATTAATGAGTCAATAAACTAGCTTTTGAGTTGGCATCACTGTTTTGCTAATGATAATGTTCAAGTCTATTTTTTTTCCTAGTTGTCTAATTGCTTTCTTTTTGATAGCTTGTTGAAATACTACACCCCAGATGTCATAGAGGAGCTTCATTTGAAAGGAAACCCTCCAAATATCTCTCTGAATATGTCAGTTTTGTTCTCCTGTGGAAATGCATTTGGCATGTTATGGTGGCGGTTACATACCTGCTTTATCTGCTAGTTGTCTTAGTCCTCTTTCTGTTGTCTTGCTGAGATTGTTGATTAGTTTTTGGTTTGTATCCTGCATTTGCTGCATTTTTCTTTTATACTTTAAACTGATTGTCTTGACAAACATGTCTGGTAAAGGTTTGATCTCTATATATGGAGTAGTGGGGGTTGAAATGACAGAATCCCAATGTGCAGCAGCAACGCATAAGGTCTGCAATGTTCACTGTAATGTTTGCGCTGTCAACTGTTTGCATCAGGCTGCACCTTATGCTCTCATGGGTTGTCTGAGAACACCGTCTGCAGCTGCATATGGGGAAGTTGTGAAGGCTAGGTCTTGCCATCATCTCAGAAGAAACTTGTGGGCCTTTCTGGTTCTGATGGGTTGGTGGTTTTGTTGGAAAGACTGGATATGGCTTCTAAAGTGTAGTCAGTGCAAATACCTAGCAGGTGACTACTTGATTTTAAGCCACCTGATTTAAAGATATTACTGCCTTAATTGGCTTTTCCCAGCAGGAGTGACCCCTGTTGAGGTGTTAGAGTTCTTTTTCATTATCAGTCTTTTCTTCATTTTCTTTCCTTATCTTCTCTGCTAGTGTACATRCAGGGAACCTCTATGGTAAATGCTGATAGTTCACCCATTTTCTTACCATTCGTACTTGCACAGCCTTCCTGGAATTGACATGAACATTTCTCTGCAATATGGTTTATTATTATGAACAGAATAAAGGTATTTTGCATATTTATAATCAGTAGTGATCGAGGCTGCTTTCAGAGAAGTCCTTTCGTCCGTCACTGTTATTAGTCATCAGTTTGGCCCAATGCCTTTGGCAAGAAAATTGCTCAGGGAGTTTTTTTGTCCTCTCCAGCTTTTCTGGTGATTTATTTTCCTGAATCCTGGAGATCAGTTTCCTCTCTGGCAGAATAAAGAGCATTTGCCATAACATACCTCCAACAGCATGCCAGACTGAGGGCACCGGAGTCTGTACCGATGACTCAGGCTCTGCCCCCCTGCTGCAGTGCCAGTTTAATGTTAAGCACCAGTGTTATTCCTCAGCTGTGTTGGTAACAGTCTTTTTAGCTGCAATTGCAGTAGAGAACACTTTTATGAAGAAACGTTCAAAGAGCATAGCAGTTCCCTGGGGTTGAAAGTCCTGTTTGCTTTCTGTATTCAACAACTACTGTAGGCTCTTAGCTTTGCCTCTTCTGTGTGAGCCTTTATAGTAGCATTGAAGAAGAGAAAAACATTAACCAAACAAAAACTGCTTGTAACAACAACAAAAGAAGACACAAAATACTGATGTTATAAACCACACTCAGCCCTTACTGTGGTGTGTTTGTTTTGCAGTTATTTAAACATGTATGTTTGATATGTGGGATTTTCAGAAATGCCAGTCTGCAAGCCATTACTGCTCTTTTTGAACTACAGTGGGAGACTGCAGATTTTGGTAGGGTGCAGAGCTCTTTCATCCTCCACCCCTAGTTCTCTGTTTTGCTGCTTCTGCCAGGTCACTGCTGCAGTGGTTGAAGATGCTGCTGAAGTTTTACAGGGCTTCTTTAAATAATTAAATTGTTTGAAATTCCTCTTCTACAATGTATGTTTTGTACTATTTATCCTTAAAAGATCTGTTTTGGTAGTCACAATAATTGTCAAGTCTAGATAGTCTTTATTTTAGTTAAATATTGCCAGTGCTTTAACTTTTGGGCATTTTTTCTTTCCTGTCTCCACAGCTGTGATTGGGTTATTGTACCCATGCATGGACAGACATCTGGGAGAGCCACATAAATTTAAGAGAGAATGGTCCAGTGTAATGCGATGTGTAGCAGTCTTTGTGGGAATAAATCATGCCAGCGCTGTATCCTATATTCTAATGAAATTGGCGATAACAAATGGGTTTCCACTAAAACAAAGCTCACATAGTCAGTCATGGTGAATTGTTGTTAAAGATATAACGTACAGCAYTTTTGCAAGGGAAATGCAGAATATGTGTTAGTGTTAAACTGTTGTAGCAGTATTGGAGCTGATAAGTCTCACGTCTTTTCGTTCTGAAAAATCTTTTCTTTAGAAATGTCTCAATATCAGGCTTTGTCTTACTTATAGTCTTTATTTTCTTTGAATAATTAAAGTAAGTGCGGGGAAATATTTATGTGGTAGGTATTACAGAAAAGTGCTTTAATACATTCCAAGGGTTCATGTCCTTTTAACGTTGTAGTAAGAGGTTGAAGCCCAGTCTTGAGGTCATCAGTGAAGCACATGCACTTTGCAAAGAATGGGGAAAACTCAGGACCAGGTAATACCCAGGACTATACAAAGCAAGTAAGTGCTATTACCCCATTCTGCAAATGATGCCTCGATGCTGAGAGAGTAGTTAGCATTCCTGTGGTTATTCATTAAGAGCAATTAGAAGTCAGTCAGCATGTTGCAGTACATTATACTCCTCCTAATTGTGTAGCTATTCAGATACATCCTTGCACAAGTGTGCTCAAAACTGGCGTCCCTTCCCTCTGAAGCGGCTAGGGACATGCTGGGTGACAGGGTGTTTTTCACATGGACTGACACACCTTACCGGCAGTGCTGTGAGTTTTAGTGGTTTTGTGTAGTCATGTCTAGTGCCTCCTCTGTCAGGTAAAACCAGGATCTGTCTGTGAAAACTGGGTTCTTGTAAACGAATTAGAAAGAAAGTTGATCATCTCTGGAACTCTCATCTCCTTCAGTGTCAGCTCCAACATGGTTTGCAGAAACCGTGCTGAGAAGTTCTGTTTGCGTGCTACTGAATCTCCTCATTTCCAGGAAAAGAGGGCAAGTTAAGTGAAGGATTTGAGAGCTGGCTGAATTCTTACTGAGGTGGCTTGGCCCTTGGATAGGTTTGGTTTTGTTCCCACCAGCCATCCTATCCAGTATGGCCAGATGAGTGGGAGCCGCCAAGGTTGAGAGTCATTCCCACTGTCCCTCACAAACCTTGCTCTCCTTGCCAAAGATGCATTAATCTGGTCCTGTGGTTCTCACGGACCTGGACCGTACCTGTTGTGTAAGCACRTGCAACTTCGCTGCTTTTAAGAAATACAAGAGAATTGACAGCTTCCCTCTGCGTGGGTCAGATTATTTACAGCAAACCTTCTTGCAGTTTTCTAACAGCTGTTACGCATATTCCAGGACATTGTTAATGTACTGTCTGTATTTCCTCCTTGACAGCTCTCCAGACCGCTTTCTTTTCAGCTTATTACCAGTTCTGCACATTACCATATTTGATGTGGGTTCTGGTCTTGTTTGACATTTTTTCTGATGCTATTGAAATAACTGATTTTTATCCTGTAATTATTTATTTGAACTTCTTCCTCATTTCCTCTAGGTCTCTCTCCAGGTCTTTGTGAGAAAACAGGGCAGTGTTTTTATGTTGTCATCCCATAAATTTGCTTTCAGGCTTATGAAGCTTGACAGCCTCCTTTTTAATAATCTGTTTTGGACAGGAGTAGTGAGGATAGGTTAGTATTTGCAAAACATTTTGAATAATGTGAAACACTACAAAGATATCTGGAGTGACTTCACACTTTTATAACAGAGTTCACAAAACTGACTTTCAATGTTGATTTACATGAATACTTTCACAGTAAAATTATTTACATTTTGTTTTATAGAAAATGTTAACATTTTTAATGTTTAGCTGAATGTAAACTAGCATGTAAATTAAACAAAATGGCAATTAAGTAAGAGTGACAAATACCTTTTTTTCAGTAAATCCTTGTCATTTAGAGGAGCCTAATGCTAGATTTAAGATTTTATGCTTAGTGTAATGAGATGTCCTTACTCTGAACAGTAACATGTGCATTGTATGTATGTATAAAACGTCTGCATTATCTGGTAGGTGTATAGTCTCTTCGCTCTTGTAAGTGCTAAGACCCTAAAAATGTGAAGAAGTGTCATAAGTTTTTGGTTTCCTGATGTATTGGCAACACTTACAAGGCTTATTTCCTTATACCTGATAGCTGTGTTGTAGCTGATACTGCTAGTGCTGTATTTTTTATGGTATTTTTTTCTGTTGTGCCAAGATATGATAAACAGAATGAAGAAAACTGCTTTACACTTGTATATGATATTTCCAAGCTTATCCTTAACGATCAGCACAGAAAGTGGATTTTGCCAACAACATCCAGTTGTCTCTCACATTAGCAGCCCTGTCAATTGGATTGTGGTGGACATTTGATAGATCACGAAGTGGCTTTGGTCTTGGAGTAGGAATTGCTTTCCTGGCCACATTGGTGTCACAACTTCTGGTCTACAATGGAGTTTATCAGTATGTATTTACTCCTTTAAGGTTAAATGATAGTCTCCTGAGGCTATAACATAAAATCAGAATAACTGAAAGGGTAGAATTTGACATGATTTCCAAAGCTGCCAGCACTTAATTTTGAGTGTAACATAGATTGGACTGTTCATGAAAGCTTTTATGTGTTTGTAAGTGAGACTTTTAGTTGCAAGTTGCTTATTTCAATAAAATTGCTACCTTCCTGACAATGTAACATGCTTTTTTTTTTTTAGTTGAACAAATGGGATTATAATCAATAAAAAGCTTTCTTGGTTATTTGCTGCAAGTAATTAAATTTCAATAATACATATCTTTTTTAGTTGAAATGTCCTAATATTTAAATTTGTGGATTTGTCTCATGTGATTGGAGGAGTCTATGTATTGCACAACGTTGAGCTCAAAAATGTGTGTTCTTTTCCAGATACACATCTCCAGATTTCCTTTATGTTCGTTCCTGGTTGCCATGTATATTTTTTGCTGGTGGAATAACTATGGGCAATATCGGCAGGCAGCTGGCAATGGTGAGTTTGGAGGGGGGATCGGTTGCCTTCTAGTAAAAGTTTTAACCTACATGTCATTCCTTCCTTCATATATACCAACCAGCTATTTGACTTGTGGATGTAGAGTAAGGTAGAAGTCAGTAATCATTGCTTTTTGATCTAGTTAGTGAGCTATTAGTACTGTTATTCAGAGCACAGCCCATGACTTTGCTCTGTACACTCTCAGTTGCATACTTTTTAGTCCTTTCAGGACCAGGAGCTAAATAAGAGCTCCCGTGTTTGGGGAGGTGAGGCCAGCCCCCAAGTCTGAACTGCTCTTTCTGCTGCTCAAGGAGACAGAAATTGCAGCCAACAGTGTGTGCACAGAACGTAGGGAGACCAAACTTATCTGGGTGAAGTGTAAGCTAAGCTATTTTATCACCCATTTTGTAGAAAAATCCCCCTCATAGCAGTCTTTTTCACTAGTTATGTAAATTAATGTTATTAATTTTGTCAACTTCTTCTGTTTTTCAGTATGAATGCAAAGTCATTGCAGAGAAGTCTCACGAAGACTGAGGAGAAACAATATGCACCTCTTAAACAGGAAAATATTTGACAAATGACTGTCGGGGGAGCATAAGGAACACTTGACTATGAAATTGCCAAAATGCAATTTTTTTTCCCTTGAGTGGTATACTTTACTGCAATCTGTGATTGCTGCTTCTATGGAAACCTTGATGTCTGATTTTGGTTACTGTGAAGTTACAATAGTATGCAATACATTTGACAATATTGGTTCAATTATAGGATTCTCTTTTCCAAATCTAAACTGAGTTTACCATAAGTTCTTGTCTCTTCATAACATTGCAGTGCCAAACTGAACCTTTGCACTATGTTTCTGTAGCTGAAACTTCTGCTTCACTTTATCTTGAAAGTTTTGAGGAATTTGTTCTTAATAGCTCAGTGAAAGGCAGGGGATTCAAATTTAGGAAAGAAGATCTTCTCTCTCCATGATGATAGCCCATAATATCTTTATGAAATTCATGGATTACAGGTGAGCTTTGATGCAGTAASTAACTGATTTCTGCCTATTAACACACTGTATCATTCTTCGTACTCACATCACAGGTGAGGAAACTTAATATGGATCGTATGGGTTATTGCCGTATCACTTCATTTGTCTGTGGTACGTGCCCAGTATCACAGAATACAGAAAAGGAAACTGAGGCTGGAAAATCGCTATTTTTTCCCCTGGTACAACCAGTATACATGTTTGTATATGAATTTATGTGGACCATCATCAAATGTGGACAGATTCTGAAACTACGTGTTGTGTTGAGTAACGGGGTGCAATTTGAGTCATTCTTGTACAGTCCCTTAAGCTGACTTTTGTTGATCCCTTATAAAAAAAAAAAAAAAAACTTAGGGAGGTTTTTTTGCGAAACTTAATTTTGCTGAACTAAATTAGCCACTACCATATAGTGTCATAAAACTCTCCATTACCAATGTTACTCTTGATAGTTCTTGTCTACTACCTGCTCTGTTTGCAGGGATCAGCAGAAGGAGGCAAGGCTGTATTTTAGGTACTGATGTAGCCCTTATTGCTGTGACTATGGTCCAGGCAACCATAAATGCATTTGTTCTCATAGGAATTTTCTGAGGTAGAGAAATACTGTTACCTTTTATAGGTGGCTGTGCACAGAAAGTCTGATAGGACAGAGCGCTGAAGTAGGCTGTGTGCTAATCGGTTCCCTTCTTAAGAAGAAGGATTTTAGTGTGTGACCCATATTTGGGGGCATACGTGGAATTTCCTCTTGGCTCTGCAGCCAAGACCGTGAGATAAAAGAACTTGTGCAAGAAGGCAGAAAGCAGACTTCAAGAGGGCATTGCTAACCTGTGCCAGCAGTGAATTTGGCATGGGATGTCTCCACTTCGTTTTCCCCCTTCTGTCTCTGTGTTGATGTTGTTTTAATGTATTTGTTTTCCTTTTTTGTCTTGAAGTACTATTTTTTTAAATCTTCCATGAAAGATTTATAAGACATGTTACAGTCACCTAGGAAGGCTGGAGTTGGTCCAAAGAACAAATAGATGTTTAGACAAGTTTTTATTGATAAATGTGTGTATGCATTGTACACGAAGCTTGAAATACGCAACTCTTTCAGTCTTATATGCTTATCTCTAAGTCTGAAAAGTATGCAATGGAGTGCTTCCAAAAGCGTTATAATGAAAGAGGTAGTCGCAAAAGGAAAATTTCTTGAATGGGGAAGTGTAAAAATAATAAATAAGCAAATGATGTATATAGAGCTTGAGTTCTGCAGCTCCACAAAGTTTTGTCAGCTTATCACAGTTCTATGACAATTTAACACCTGAGGCACACTTTCATTGGGTAATGTTTCAGGAAAGCACTTACAGATGTGCTGTACTTTAAGCAGAGGTAGARCAGGTTTAAGTAGATCCCTGACTAGAGATTTTATTTTAATCAAACTGTATAGCAATAAGAAGCATTTTAATAAAACCAAGAAACTGTTAGGGCATGAACTAAGTGTGAGTTTCCTTAGGCAGGCTCTGGCATTTCACTGAAGAGGCTCTTGGGTCCCTTTCTGACAGTATTTGGCCTCATCCACTTTCTTTACTTAAACAAATGGCTTCAGCTTGGTGGGCAGCATGATGAGTCCCTCTTGAATTATCAGGGCATGAATGGCATAAAAATTCAGATGTTTCTTATCCTAACTGTAGGGAATAACATGGCACCTCAGTAGCTGGTGTGCTGACTTGGTAAACTGACTTTCATCGTGACCAATAAGTGTATACAGCTGGAGATGAGTAGTTTTTATTATTCACTTGGTGGTAGAACTGCTTTTACCTGCCAGTCTAAATATTTACACAGAAGAAGCCTTGTGTATGTTAAGATGTGCAGTATGTGAGAAGTGGTTGTTGTGCATCTGTGGCACCCACTTTACAACACTTTGCACTCAGATTCATCTAAACCTGATTAGACTGTGCTGTCCACTAACTTTTTCTTAAATTTCATTTTGGAAATTTTAAGCATATTGTGCAAAGGCAGCAATCATCCAAAATAAATTTGGGTGGAGTCCTTTATTATATGTGGTTTATTATTTTTATTCTTTGACTAAAGTCAATACAAGATTCACATCTTGGATGTCATATTCTTTTCAAACTGCATTGTAATTTTATGGCTGATGTGTTCAAACCCTGAAAAAGGTTCATGATGAGAATGCTGACACGGCCTTAACTGTAGTGGTGTGAACATGCTGCTACTGTATAGTGTGTAATTATAACATTAGACTGTCTTAAAAATGTTGTTCAATAGAGAATGAATAAGGTATATTTTAGATACAACTTAATAAGYGCTAACCTCTTCACTAATTAAGCATTGTAAGGTCTACGCTGTTTAAACTGGCAAATTGCTGTTAAAAGCAAAATGTGCATTAAATACAATTACAACCTTGTTTGATAGGTTTCTTCTTTCTTTAAGAAATGATACTGATTTTCTAAAATACACTGAGTTGCCTTCTATCAGCAATCTCGTAATAATTTTGACCATTGAGCTGGCATATTGGTTGCACAAAACACCTGTCTAGAAATACTAAAAAAGAAGCAGGCAAGATCAAATCAGCAGCGATTCTATCATAATTAGCACGCTGAGCAGCCTTTGAAAATTTGCCCTTTTGAATCTGCAATGGGAATATTTGAGCTGGGGGAAAATAAGCCAGATAACTTCAGCTGCAATACAGAAAATAGAGATTTAGATATAAATAGCCCCTATGAATATGAAAAAACCCACGAATGGCAGAGAATCCCTTAATATGTTTGTATTTATTAATGTTCCGGTCTGGATATGAACTGAATGTTATTCTGGTATTCACAGACTGTCCATTCGCAGTGCTGATCATGCTGTCTCAAAGAAGATGTAACAAATAGAGGTTTAGAAATGTGTAATGAAAAAGCCTCCAGGCAGAGGTGAAGAAGGGATGGGGGGAGAGGTTCATCAGTATTTGCGATGCAGTGCCCACAGCAGGACAGCAACACAAGTGAAAGTTGGAAAGAGCACGGGGCGCAAATGGAAAAGACCTGTGTTTGTGTTGGATGGGGCAACCTGTGACCCAAAAACCCGAACTCTGCTGTCAAAATGCAGAGTCCTGGGTCTCATGCCAAGTGTCTGACCAGGAACAGCCAAGGATAGGAATAACCATAATTTTACCTGCTCATAGCACTAAGTTCAGTCAAAAGCACACTGGCAAAGCTGCTTTGCTGGAGAGTTTACCTCTCCCTTTCATCTGTAGCCTCTCCGTGAGAGCATTGCGTAGGGGAATGGAAACTTCAGGTCCTTCCTGCCCAAGGGTGTCAAATGGAAAGCTGCCCATTTTGTGGGGGAACACTCCAACTGCCGGGCTGCCAGGCTCTTGCAAAATGCATCTTGTGCCTTCCTTTATAACGTGGCTGCTCTAAGTAGCTTGAAGGAGAGTACACAAAGAAACTTTTCCTCCGTAGCTTCTGTACTCCCCTTCTGCCATCTGGCTGGGAGCCACTGCGGGGACCTATGGGCATACACCAGCCTTCCCTTTTTATCTCTCCCAGCGTGTAAGGAAGGGACATAATTTTACCAGCTGCGTCACCCTGGACATTTTGCATATGCTTTTTACATTTTGGAGCAGTGTTACCAATAATTCCTAATGTAACTGATGAATATAACCTGTGGAAGTGATGTTAAATATCAAATACAATGCTTATAAAAGTACATGCACAGCTGGGCAGAGGGAACGTGTGTCTCACCGTGGGAATAGCTATCTAATGCTGTTAGTTTTGATGCCAGTACTAAATGCAAAGCATGAGTAATTTTGCAGCTTAATGTTCAGTACTAAACAGTAAATGAAAGGTCAGTCCAACATGTTAACTGTCATGGAATAGTAAACACTACTTTAATTGCTTCATGCAGCCAGCTTGGATTTTTGGTGTGTCTGTTGTCATGTTGTCCAGAGCCTTGTCCTGACTACCTCCCCCTGGTCAAATGACAAAGCCTCAAATTAAAGGATAAACTTTATGCCTGGGCTTTTTAGGCAGCATACTGGGAGTTTGTGCTTTGAATGCTTAAAAGCCACGCTGGGGAAGAGGTAGGGGTCATTTCTTGACCTGATTGGAGCCAAAATTGAGGTTGAAGTGTAGTTTTGCATTTTCTTGAGGTTTTCCTTTCTTGCTCTTCGTTTCTGAAGCACAGAAGTTTAGGAGCTCCTGTTGCATTTTCACACTTACCTTGTTTTTTTTAGCCTGCCTAGTACTATAGCAGATAGGAAATAACATACAAATGAGAAGGTAGCAGCCCTTTCCTTTTATATTCTAAGTTTCCCCAGGCCGTGCCAGTTGAGAGCTCAGTGGTGTCCCGTGGGCCGAGTACATCAGTGTCAGACGCACAACCTACAACGTCCCCAGATCAAAGTTGATGGGATTCGCCTTCTGTACTGGCAGCTGTTCTGCCTTGACTTTTGCATTTAAAAACCTTTATGCAGGGAGTGACCTGTTGTACTGTAGTTATGCAGGGATAGGTGTACACATTGCAGTGTATTTACAATGGCAAAGTCTACAGCTATAGCCACAAGGTCTGCTTTTTGTGAGTTTGTTGGTAGAAATCCTGAAATTGTGCCTTTTAAGCAAATACGGCAAAATACTTGTTGAAAGAAAATCTGTGTTTATAAACATGTTGCTGTCTGAATTCACAACGTAATTCTGCTGTTTCTGTTCTCTGATTAATTCAATGTATGCCTTGTGTTACGTGAGATAAACCTACATTTCAGATATTTAATACTTTTTTGGTAATCAAACCTCAAAGCAAGATTTGTTTCATGCAATTATTCAGGGAAAAGGTATGAACTAAAAAGAAAGCTGGGAGGAATAGGGTTGCAACTTAATCTACCAGACAGAAATTACGCAAGGAGAAGCTCCAACGTTTTGCATAATGTTGCAAGAAAGAAAAGGACAGCAAGTGATGATTCTGATTTCATCCTGGGTTTCAAAACAAGAGGGGAAGGGGARCCTTGCAGATGCAGTGCATTTGTATTGACTTGTTCTGATCTTCAGCTGTTCTCCAGAGGCATCACTTTATTGGCCATGATCACCAGAGCAGGTTTTGGCTTGTCTCTTTTCCTCTAACCCAGCTGTGCCAGTTCTTTCCTCAGTGACTAGGGATGCCCGAGGTGAGCCTGGCCATGCTACCAGAGAATTTGCAGGAAAATGGCTTTAGTAACTTCTAGCTGAGATTGACACAGTCCTTTTGAACTTTGTGAGAAAGTGGCGATCTGGCCCTGGGCACTTTGGTTGGTAATAGTGAGGTAAAGGTGAGGGATGTGACTACATGGTGTTCAGGTCGGGGTGAAAGTCCCTGTAAGGATGTTAAGTGCATACGCCAGTTATAGGTTCTAACGAAAAGCAAAGTTGCCCTGCTCTACAGACCATCATTTCTTGTCTCGAGTGGTGAAAGCTGCCACCAGTATGCCAAAGAGGGGAGAATATGCCTTTTTCCTCCTCCTTACTCTTCCTTTGCACGAATACATAGGAGCCTGAGCTAAGGACAGTTAATCCTGTTCTTGGAACCAGGACTATTTATAGGCTGGGTTAGCACTGAAAGACTCCACTGTTTTCTTTTTAAAAACAAATGCTTGTTCTGTGCTGCACGTCAAGTGCAATCATTGCTGAATGAACTGACATGCAAAGCCAAGTTCTCAGCTGAACTGGCGTAGCTCCATCGATTTCAGTGGATATGCAGCAGTTCATGGTGGTTGGGAATTTGGCCCACTGTGTTTGAAAAGGATGAAATTGTTTAGACCTCACTTCTTTTCTAATGTGATACAGGTTCTTATGTTGTGCAACAAGTAAAGAGCACCACACTGCAGAATCTGCCTTTCCCTCTTCCCTTTCACCACTGATTGTTACATTTTCTGTGATTTACAATGTGTGTTTTTTATATGGTGTATCAGCTCTTCAGGAGGACTGACTTACAAGAATCAGATCTGGCAGATCAGATTAATAATGATGCAAATGCAAAATGTTGGCTGCTGATGAGCTTCTTGTCATAAATGCTTGCCACAATCTTGCCTTTTTTTTTTTTTTTTTTTTTTTTTTTTTTTTTTTTTTTTTTTTTTTTTTNTTTTTTTTTTTTTTTTTTTTTTTTTTTTTTTGTCTGTCCAGTATTTTGCTTGTAGGAAGTTTTAGCTGAGAATTTGTTTTGGACCTGTGCCTGTTCTGATTAAACTGGAGAGAGTGAAATAATACTGCTTTGTGTGGTTTCAGGCCCCGCTTACCAACCAGTTTCCTCAGATCAGTGTAACAAGCAAAAATGCAGCTGGAGTAGTGGCTTGAAGAAGATGAATTGAAAGATGCAGAAGACTGATGTTTCAAGGACATGAATCGATGTAGTGATGTATCCGCTATGGTGATAAGTGGTATAAGAAATGATAGACATGTAGTATTATGTAAGTGATAAATGTAGAAATGCAGTGTTAAGAAATAATGAAGCTGGTAGAAAGTGAGTACCCATTCCTCTAAACATTCTTTGGGGGTTTGTTCTGCAGACGCTGGTAGTTGCACTGGTCCAGGGGATGAACTCTGGGACAGTGAAGAGCAGCAAGACGAGGGGTCACTTGATAAACTGGCTAGATACAAAAGGGAGCTCAGTTTAGATGTCAGGTCAAAATGCCCAGCACGAAGACAAATACCAATCGTATTTGTATAGTCCACACACACTGGCTTTTTGATTTTTTTTTTTTTTTTTAAAATGTAAATTTATAAAGGAGAATTGCCTTTAAGTACCAAGGGACAGACAAAGATATCACAAGTTGCATTTGCATTCAAACCTTTAACCTCCATGGGAGTATACTTAAAGGCGAGAGGAAGAGTTGGTTTTTCAGATCCATGTGTGCCACTTTAAGGTGCTTTTTTGAACCCCAAGTCCCTGGATTTGGAGTGCTTCTTGGGATTCAAAAACCACTGGGTTTCACCATTCTGGATCAGCTCACTGGTAAATGAGGATGGTTGTGTTGCTCCCGCAGCCTGTGGCTTGACAAATATGCTCCCTTAACCTGCTCCCAGGAAATAAAATAAGCTTAGTTGAAGCAGGAGCAGTTCCCCAGTCCCCTCCTTTCCAACGCAGCACAGGTCAGTGCAAAGGGAAGGCCTCTTCTTGTCGGCGGTATTGGCTCCTCCTGCCTTCCACTGGTGATAAAAGCGAGGCACCAGAGATGCTGTGCAACAAGAAAGGGACCCACTYGCTACCAGAAACCCCCAAACTATCTCATCAGGGAAGTTTCAAAGCTATGGGGGACAGTATGCGCTTTCTGGCATCATCTGAATCAGCTTTTCATGGAGTACTTGYGCCTTGACGAACTGTCAGGCTTCGGTAGTTTGTAATTTCTAAGGTCACAGTAACTAATGGAACCCAGAGGGATGTGGTGAGGTTGGTCGTGTAGCTGCTACACAGCAGATTACTAGGGCATGCGACCTAGAAAAGGGACCGTGCAACACGTCACCTGATGTCTCTTGCACAGCTGCTGTGAGGTGCATGCCGAGATTTTGCTGAGGAAGGCCATAAACAGACAACTGACACTTGTATAGACAAATCTTTATGGGACTTGATATCCTACCCAATGCTGACTGATGGTAAAGGGACTTAACGGGTAGGCAAAGCTGGTAGAAAATTGTTCTACTCGAGCTCAGATAAATGGTACTGGGTATCTGGTGTGTGCAGTGAAGATGAACATATGTTCATCACTTTGGCATCTCTTAAATTATTAAGGCCTATTCATTCTGCTATCTAAAATTCTTGAAAACAATATCTTATCGCCCGTTGCACTGTTTCCCTGAGACGGTTCACAGTATTGTTTATCGTAAGCACTGTCGCATCTTACCACTGATTAAAACAGTAACTTCCAACTTAATCTTCCCGTGGGAAGAAAGTATTTTAGATATTAGTTTTCCTACACTACTTCAATATCAGGCTTCTTTTCATCACAATACTATTTTTAATTAAATCCGCCGACCCTTTGTTATGACTTCTAATGTAAAAAAGGCTGACTAATGCCYAGGCACAATACCTGCTTTTTAAAAAACACCTGCATTTTATTCTGACAGCCAGTTAACATCTAAAACATATACCTCTAAACATTTACGTATGTCCTTTGCTTTTGGGATGTCTTCATCGAGTTGATGTGCCTGAGGCCTGGCACGAGTTGTTAGATGATGCCGCCTCCGTTCCTGGGAGCAGAGCRTGGGTTGGTTTGAAGCACGGAGGGTCGGGCCCGTGGTTGGGGCTCCAAGGCGGCTGCGAGCAGAAGATGGAGACCCACCTGCTCTCCTTCATCCCCACCAGTTCAAAGGGACCCACCAAAGCTGTACTCGGAGCTGAGTGATAATTGTACAGTTTTGCTTTACAGTTAACCAAGTGTTGGGGAAAAAGAAAAAAAAAAAAAAAAGTGGTTTCTCTTCAACGCCGTCTTGTCAAAATGCCAGACGCCGCTTGTTTTTGACATTTTCAGCTACTGTTAAATAATAGTCTTGCTTCTGTCACAGCTAATGTTGACTTGAAGGCAGTTGTGCATTTCTCAACTCAAATGCTAAGCATTTTGTCTTGACAAATATTTTCTGGGCTTGCCCAAGGCAAGTAAAAATGAGCTTCTAGTTAATCGTTTGTTTTAAAATTCAAATTGGTGAAATAGGCAATTAAAAAAATGACAATTTTCATCAAAATTTGCAAATTAAATGTCTCTCTGCAGTCAGAGCGGGTTCAAGAAACTGCAATAGATAATTGCTATTTGAAATCAGTGAAGTATCCAGCATTTTAGGGCCGTGAGGATTGTGGCTGTTCTGCCTTAGTAAACCTTGATTGATTTGGTAAATAAGCATTTCAACTTCTCTCTTTAAAATAAATAAGCAATTTTATTGCTTTATTGCTTACCCCTGTATGGGAGGTAAACAAGCTCTCGAGCAGTAACCCTGTAAATATCATGAGCCCAAGTACCATCTGTCACCGAGAATTTTGTCCCTTTATGCACAATAGCTTCTTACGGCATTGGGTCCGTTGTAGGTTAATTGATTAGCAGAGACCCTCCTTTCAGTTGTTGCTGCTTTTCTTCACTAAAGGACCATATCTCTCATCTCCATTTCCTTTTCTCTCTCCCGTATTAGCATACTAATCGCACTGAACTCCCACTGCTAAAAAACTCTATCCATTTTATACTGGGGGAGGGGAGGAGGGCATTTCCTGAGGGATTTACAGATGCTGTTTTATGACGGTTAGAAGGGAGGAAAAGAAAAGAAGAAGTGGTGGCAGAGGTGAATAATGCTCTGTGCTGGCTCTAGTATGCCAGTGAAAGCTGAGACTATAGCTGCATAAATATTAAACACATTTGAGAAGCACTATTAAAATAAATATCAAAGACAAAGTTGCTCACACATCTGTTTCTCCTCAGATTTTGCCACAGCGCTCTACATTTGTTTTCTCTCCAGCTGTTAACACCTGTCTTTCTGTCAGTGGTAATAATGCAATTTTAGGTGGGCTATGGAGCTGACAGTAACATGAAAGAATTCTCTATTTTTGATATAAGAAACTCCTTTTTTCAAAACTGAAAAGGGCTCTGTGAACAAAGATATATCCTTGTGCTAATCCTTCAGAGCCGTATATGGGGTTTTTGTTGTTGTTTTAGGGTTGGGTTTTTTCAAACTACAGAGAGACTTGTATTGCACAGCTGAACTTGAACTAGATGAGACATCCTACAGTGGGCAGCTACTGCTTGCCTTTGTAGTTCTCATTTTATTGCTGACACGTATTCAGAAGGTTGTGTGTGCGTGGTACTCCTCCCTCCATGTGATGCTTGTTATCTAACCTCATCAAAAGTGTATGCTGTGCATTGATTGCTACCAGAGGACACACATGCAGCGGTGATGTCTTCTTTACTTACCTCTTAAATGAGCACAATATTCACAGGGCTGCCTGAAGAAAGAGTTTCATGCCTTTGCTGTAGCCATCTTGATAGAAGGATGATAGGAAGTGCCCAGCTATCTTGGCACTGAAGATGATGGGACAGATCCTCAACTAAAGTAAACTGGGAGAGTCCATTTGCTGTGCCTTTTTACCTAACGCAGAGGAAAAAGCTATTTATTCCTTTTGGCCTACAGAAACGCATCCTGAGACTCAGGGCAAAACATTGATGAACCACACTGGAACCATCCCAGAGAAGGAAGAAATAATGATGTAAAATTGTGCGTTAGCAGCAAATTAACACTCTTCACCGAATACAAGCTTAGTGTTCTGGCTGGGGTGCTATAGGCGTAGGCTGAAGGCTGTTGAGCCCATATTTAGTCCTCCATGCTGCTTTCTCCGGCAAGGTAGCCCATGGGTGAAGAAGCTCCCACCTGCTGCAGGAATGTACGTTTCCATCCGTAATCCCTGCCTGTGAGTCCCAAGGAGAAAACTGTGGGTGAACTTTGCGAGTCTTTCAGCACAGATTGTCTTTGATGCCTGGGTGAAGCCGGGCTGGCTCTCAGATTTTGTCAAGAAATTACTGGCTGTGGCTGGTGTGGCAAATAGACGTCCCTTTCACCCCAGTCTTATCTCCAAGTTTAGTTTGTCTTTGAGTGATAAGTATGGTTTGGTCAGCTTTTTCAAACCAATAGTAAAGTCATCTTCTCCTTCTGAAGGTCCTACGTAATGATTTGTGGCCACGTTATTCTTTCATTAATGAATGAAATGCATTGATTTTCAAAAATATTAACTCGCATCCAAATTTGCAACCAGGGGACCAAAACTGACTTTACAATAAATAGCCTCAAATTCAGAAATTATCATCTTTGTCAGCTGTAGGAGGATATGGAAGTATGAAGCATGTCACAGCCAGCCCGGTCCCGTCAGCCACCGCTTGCAGAGCTTCACGGACATCAGTCAAACAACCTGCGAGGGGGATGCAGGCTCCCCGCCCAGGAGGCAGCAGCGTTCCCAGGAATGATCCCGTTCCGTGAGCTGTAACGGTTAACGCAGAGCGATTGCAGCGTTAGCGCCTGCCCTTGGCACAGCAGCTTTGCTTCCCCACCGCGATTCCTTGTGCAATGCCTGTTTGTTCAGGCTTCACACAGGGATGAAACATTTGACCCATTGTGCAGGACCGGGCGCGAGGGGAGGGATTTCCCGAAGCGCTCTGTGCTGGCTGCGCTCTTCTGCCGTCAAAGCAGTGGGGGGGTCGGGGGGCTCATTGTTTCCAACGGGAGAGGATTTAGGCCAAGGCTGAATGCTTCAAAAAAATCCCACCCCAAAGATCTGCAATAATAGAAAATTGAACCCAACTGTAGCTCTGAAAACGGGAGATAATGTTATTGCATGAGACACCCCCTCGTGCTTTCTGTTTGCCATAGGGGCAGCACGTGCTTCAGGAAAACCTTTTTATGTGTTTAGTTCATGCTGGAACATTTTCCACTGCCCAGGGAAAAATCCCGAGGTGCCAAAATCCACTGTCACCCCCAGGTCAGCTCTCCCATGTTTTACGTGCTGTTAGTGCTGATGGGTATCCACACCATATTAGAGCTCAGAAACTCAAATATTGTGCAAATTACAGCCAGGATGTTCAGGGAGCAGAATGTCTCTCTCTTAGCAGATGGCTGCAGCCCACAATGTCCTATAATCACAACATAAAATATTACAACTTTTGCATGCTGTGTTTGGGAAAACATGCCAAACTGTAGTTTAGGTTTCATAGGATCAGAAAAGTTTCTTCAGTAGGAAATAATTTGGAGGGTTTGGCTTTGGGATTCTTTTTCTTTTTTTTTTTTTTTTTTCCTTTTTTTTTTTTTTTTTTTTTTTTTTTTTTTTTTTTTTTTTTTTTTTTTTTTTTTTTTTTCTTTCCCTTTTTTTTTTTTGTTATTACCAAATAGATCTGTCTTCAATCTGCAAGTACAATAGGTCTCTGAATACGGCACTGTCACAGAGGTAGCCTGGAAAAGACCATGCTTCGCTACAGCAGTGGCTGAGAGTTTAAGAAGTCTTCTAAACCTATTTGGGCTGACTGATTTGGCATCACTTTAGAGGCCTTTGCCCTGGGAAAGTCGTAGGGTTTGGCTACTATCAGGACAGGAGCCTCTAAGAAGACAGTTGGCCTGATGTGACTTCACCTGAGCATTGTTCTGCTGCCTCCGGGGTGATTCTCCCAGATGATAAACGATGCTGTACACAGAGTGTGCAGAAAAGAGCATCCTTCCTCCTGTAGACAAATTACTTTCTAGTTTCTGCAGGCTGTATGGTTGTGATTTTTCCTCCCGATGTAATCTGTATTGGGTGTAACGTTACATAATAAGCGATTAAAGACCAGTGATGACTAAGAAGGTAAGCAATCAAATATTTTACCTGAGACACATGTACACATCATTTATCTCACTTTTCTCCCAGAAAAAAATTAATCYGGTTTCCTTAGCTGTTAGTCCAAGGCAAATGAAATCCTGGATTTGATTAAGTGTTGATCCTTCTGCCTCACGTTCTCCTGGAGATGTTATTCAAATGTCGGGACAACAGAGGTGAGATTGGCCCTTTGAATGGCTCTCATCAAGTCCCAGTCTGTATGGTTTCTCTTGTGGAGCAAAGAAATCGAATCAGTTGGGTTATTCTGGAGACTGTAAGTCATGGCAAGGAATTTCTCATACTTGATAGAGAGGTTTACTGGCCAAAGTATTCTCCAGTCCTAGACGTGAATGAGAAAAATCCTGTTTTATAACAATGCAGCTCCTATCATTTTTATCCAGATCATGGTTCTGTTCCATTTCCATTCTTATGAATATGTAAGTCCCAAACAGTCTGCTGATATAACTGATAAGCCGTAACAACTGGATGAAACAAGAAAAACATCAGGAGAGATGCCTTGGATGAGAGAAAACAAAACCTTTACTATAAAAAAGTCTTTAGTATAAACTGGCTACACAATTCGCATCTGTCCGCGGGCAGTGATGAGGATACTCCAGTCTAACACCCCTTCCCTGCCCTCTCCTGGTACTGGTCAACTGTTCCTCGAGTTGCTTGGGCAAGTGCAAATCTGCATAAAATCAACTCAAGTAATCATCAACACCTCCGTCTGAAGAGTTTCTCCTTGGTGGGACATTCCCAAGGTTGGCCAGATACCCTGAAGTTTCCTCCTCTCCATACTTTGCCAAAGTCTTTGTAAATTTAGCCTTAAATCCAGCAGTTTTCTAAAATGATGACTGAAGCACAGCTGCCGTCCCAGCTCCTCCATGGTCCCGGGCCGTGCAGGAACTTCTTCACACAGATGCAGGAGAAATCTGTGCCAAGCAGCGGGGCATTTAAAAGGAGTGTTCACATCTGATGTTGTTCGGGTTTTTTTATATGCAATGAATAATACGTTTCCAGCCAAATTCAGAGCATTCAGTTTGCTCATCACAAAAGCCACCAGCACAGCTGGCAACTGTCACCCTGCCTCATACGATGGGGAGGGCTGTAAATAACCCCGCAGCCAAATTTTGGGTGAACAGTGTGTGCGTAAGGCTCTGCAATCCAACTGCAAAACATCACCGTGCAAAGGACAAAGCACAACATGGAAGACAAACAGGACAGGACGTTTAACGTCTATGCAGTAACAAATGTATCAGAAGTGGAGTCAGGCCACGGATGCTGAATAGGAATTGAAAAGTGTCCAAAATTTGGGGATATTTCTATTAGTTTGCGCTTTCAAAACTTTCCAAAACATTAATGTCCACATTTTTTTTGACTTCTCTAGTGTGTATTAGAGGAGGGAGTGCGATTAAATATTTTTTCCAGGCTTTGCAACACGTCCCCTCACAAAACTGTCCTATGTC
Source organism: Phoebastria nigripes (assembly GCA_035582835.1). Lineage (NCBI taxonomy): Eukaryota > Metazoa > Chordata > Aves > Procellariiformes > Diomedeidae > Phoebastria > Phoebastria nigripes. The sequence goes on from JAYKAV010001554.1 coordinate 279,550, forward strand.
TTTTCCCTTCACAACRTTGACATTCGGATCGTGGCGTGCCTGCGGTGTTTGGTGAGCAGACAGCCCTCAGGCTACAGAGGTGCTCAACCACCGTGTTTTTGCTCCACTAAAATTTCATTCCGCTTGGGCTGAAATATGAAGTGTTAAAAACTGCCGTTTCCCTCCTTCCAGTTGCATTCCTGAGGGAAATTTTGGAAGGTGGCCAAAACCAATTGAACGCAAAAATCCCATAGCAGAGCAATGCAGCGGAGGCAGCGGGAACAGACTGTGCCGGGAAGGCCTGGGGCTGCCGGGACAAGCACGGCGCTGGCCGGCCGTGGGGAGAGGAGCAGCAGCAGCATTTCGTCTGCCCTCATCACCCAGTCCTATGGTTCATTTTTCTTCTCTCTGTCATCCAGACTCAAATCATGGGGCCACAGCTCTCAGGCTCTTGGGGAGAAGGAGTCAACACTCATGGTCCAGTGCCAGGCAATGGCAGGGAAGGGCAGCAAGAGGGAGCAGAAGACAGGCAAAATTTGTCCTCCCCACCTTGACTGCGGGCATCYGGAGCACAGATCTGCTCTCCCTCTGCACAGCAGCCCCTCACTTCCACTGGAAAACATGACCATTAGTGCGGTGGTAGCACACTCTGCTTCAGGGCTTAAATGCTCATGGAAGGGAGAAGTGCTGTGGCCTTAGGTATACTAAGAAATTGTGTTGGGGGGGTGGGAAAAAAAAGGATAATTAAAAAAAAAATTGCACATAAAAAGACCAGGAAACAACAAGTAGCAGCACTGGAAGACTGAAATGCAGGGGCTTGGTTGTTCGGAGACAAAGGTACACACAAAAATACACTTCAGTGATTACGTCTTTGACAAGCTTGAGCTATATGTTAAACAAAAAGCAGAAAAGGTCACAGAGACATTCAAGCAAAAGGTATTAGTCAAACAAGCATCCTTATGAGGAGGTGGCAGAGACTGCAGGGTGTCAGAGTCAGACAAGCAATGTCCATCCCTCCTGCAAAGGATGCTGATTCTCATTCCCTGTTTTGAGGGTCCATCAGTACCAAAGATGCTTTGGGGCAGATGAAGACCATGAGCGGGGTCCATGTCCAGCTTCTGCTCTGGAAGGCTGCTGCAGAGCAGCTCATGCTGTATAAATAGTTCTCATACTGGAGGAGAGCTCGGGCAAGTTTTAATCACTTTTAAGGGGATTCAGTTGCCGTAACACACGTGCCTCRCTCCTTTGGACTCACTCAGCTGCCAGCCCTGGCCTCCACTACAGAAGGTGGGGTCTCATGTAGGTCATGTCTCCTACCTGCCAACTCCATATCGATGTCTCAGGTTCCCCAGAACATCCCACCTGGCACCAGAGACTTATGTTTCAGCCACTGAGCTTCGTCCTCTGGGCTTTAATTCTTCCACATATGCGTTGGCAAACTGTGCCTTGTTCGGAGAGCTTCTGGGAGGGGTAACAGTGAGGAAAGGATTTATGATCTCCAGTGCAAATTACCACCCTTAGGAGAAGACAACGTGCCCAGATACGAAGATAAGTGGCTGTCTTGCTAATCAGAAAATGGCAGTATTGAGTCCGGATGTAACTATGTTCTGTTGGTACTATCTGGAATAACGTGTAATGTGACTACCTGGAAGGATATTGCTAGGGCTGTGCCAGAAAAAGGCTTAGCACAGATTTGGATGAAATTTAATCTAACTATTTTAGGCTCAAGAGTCATGTTGCTATGTTTTCCTTCGCATCCATGTTTTAATAGAGCCTTTTCTCCCTGGGACCTGGGCATCAGTTCTACCTCCTGAAGCCACGCTGGGAGCCAGGTTCTGCTTGAGGCACACGTGAAATGCCATGAAAAACCCTGCTCCAGCCACTGCACTTTGTAACGTGGAGGCACAATGCTCCTTTCAGCAGCAGCACCGAGGAAAACTTCTTAGAAAGGTTTCTCCTTTTTTCCACATGGGAGTGTTTTCACTGTACCATCTCCAAGAAAGCTCTGCTCTGGCTCCGTTTAGCTCCACCTTTCCTCAAATATGCGATACATTACCCACCTCAGGGTGTCTTGTTCACAAAATGGGCAGTTTTCTTTGTTTTTCCTGGCAGAAATGTCTACCTGGATCTGATGAATAGGCATGAGGTCTTCAGAGCTGAGCGCTTTAATTCTGCAGAGCCAGTGCGTGCGCTCTTGGAGGCAGCAAGTCGTGAACTGTCCATGGGCAAAATTGGTCAAATTCAGGATGCTCATTGCGCAAAAGGAGAGGGCATGTGTTTTTTGGGGGAACCAAAGGACGTCTGGTTGGCACCCTCCAACGGGGTCTCAGTGTCAGTGTGAGATGTCCTAGGGGTCCTGAAATGGGCTAGGAGCAAATAATGAACTTTTGAGAACTTTTAAACTTTCAAAAAAGTTTAAAGGCAATGCATTGCATGGTTCTGTGACAAGTCTCTACAGCCTGAGCTCTTTTCAGAAGTTCAAGTTGCTTCCTCGGATTACATGTTAAAAACCAAGGAGTATGGAATTTAAACCACTTTTATCTCATTGATGTAGTGTGTTATTTTATGTATCTGAATTATTTCAAGATAACAGTAAGCCTAGGTTTTACTATAGCTTGTCGTAGTAACAAATGCAATTTTAAACAAGTTTATTTCTTTAAAAAAGTATATTTAATTTAAATGAAGATTACAGTCCAATTGGAACTACCCATTCCTTTCCACCCTGATTTAATCTGCTGTTCAGGGCTATGGAATCCAACTCATTTCTACAGCAAGGAAGTCCTGGGGATTAGTTTTTTTCATCACTAATAAATTTCAGCTTATTTCTAGTCCAAATGTGTTTAGCTTCAGCTTGCAACTACCAGATACTTCTGTACCTCAGCCTGTTAGCTTAAAGAGCCCTCTACTGTCAGAAATTTCCTCCCCCTATATTATGTGTAGACAATAACTAAACTATCGCTGAGTTTTCATTTTACTAAATTACATGGACTGAACTTTGCACTACAAAACAGGTTTTTCCAAACACTGAATCATTTCCACAGCTCTTTTTTGGAATCGATTTCAGGCTGCCCATGTGGATTTGCTGTGTTTGGTGGGCAGGGAGCCCCAGCCCCTCTCTGGGAAGGCACAGGAGAAGGAGGAGAGCGGTGGTGGGATGGCAGCTCCAGCACTGCTGGGCTTCACCGCCTCTGTCGCCCAGAGTGGTGAGCACCAGTTTGGGACAGGCAAGGGAAAACATCAACCCATCTCAAGCCTCAAGCGGTCAAACCCCACCAGCCTCAGCTCTGGGTTTGAGGTCACCTTGAACAACACCTACCACGATCCTCACCCCTGTTTTATGGAGCCTATGTGTGATCGCCCATGTGTTGTGAGGCTGGAGCACCCCTGGACATTTGGCGGTACTAAAGGAACCGTCTTTGGAAACATTATTTCTGAGCAAAATGGGCTGATTCAGCAGCATAATGTGCTGGATCCAATGGGAATAAAGGAGGGATCTCAACTGGCTGGCACAGCTCAGCACAGCCCACGGTGCTGCTGGTGGGGCGTCCCCCAGCCCACCTGCCAACTGGGCTCATTGTGTTCTGGGGAGATGGAAATGGAGAGGTTGGTAATATTTGAGACTTGCAATTTCTTCAAGTGTTATTTGTATTTATGTATTCACCATTCGTGCATTTTGCCTAAAGAAACGGTTGAAAAACTTTCAGCTGTGGCAATTTCCTTGCAGCCTAAAATTTCCCCATCTCTCCCTCTTTGTGTAACCACAGTKGCTACATAGGCTGTCCGAAGCACTGTCCAGCAGGACTGCATTTAACGAAACCTTTTTATTTGAAAATGAGTGTTGGAGGAAAAAAGGCATTCTGAAGCACCAGGCATTTTCTCAGATTAAAACCGCTGTTCTCCTTTTTAACAGAAGTATGGAAATCAGTGGCACGTGAATTCAAGGCATGTGTTTCCTATCATATCATCACTGAGAGAAGGATGCAATAAATGAAGGGGAAGTCATTTATTGTGGGGCCTTAAAAAAATTGGTCTGGAGCTCTTTTCATACCTCCTTCAGTAATTACACGTTAAAACATTATGCACGTAGTATATAATCTGTCAAGCAATCAGATGCTTAGCTTTAATCCCCACCTGGCTTTGGGGGACTGCCAGCAGGCTGAAGGGTAAGCGGGGGGGTTTGAGGTGTAACCTCCGCAGGAGTTTGAGGGACCTGTCTGTATCAAGACGGGTCTCAACGTCAGTGGTCTGCAACCAGCTCCTGTAAGTACAGTAAAGGCAGATTCCCCAGGAAACTGCTCTGTGAGCCGTACATACCACGTGGGTAAGGTGAGGTGTGCGGATTATTTAAAATGAACTTTAATAGAGTTGAGAGTAGTTTCACCCTGTGTGTGACATCTAACAATTAGGGGACCCTCTACGCTTGTGTGAATCATTAACTTCCAAACCTGCTGGTTCAGCCTCTGACACAGAGCCATGCATCACCGCTAACTGGTGTTCACCTTAACACAGGCATCTGAGCTGTTCGGCTAAAACTTATAATTCATCTCACTTGGGCAGCCCACGCTTAAATCCAACTGGAATGACACTAACAAACTCCAAAGATTACAAAACACTGGGAGTGAGCTAAAAGCTCAATAACTTTTAGGAAGGTTTCTTTCTCTAGGATTTTTTTAACACTCGTGAAACTTTTTGCGTTCATGTTAGGGTTAGTCTAGGCATATCTGAACTGTAAAACTTTAATATTTTCATGTCAAAAATGATTTTGCTAACGTTAACTTTCCCCATACTTTGACTTATCAGTTTCAGTTGTGGTGGTGTGTATTTCAGTTGAAGTTTTATTACATTATGTTGGCAGCACATTATGTTTTTTACACATGGATTTGATTGAGAAATGAAACTGGAATAAGAATGAGGTAGCAGCAGCATCTGCTGGGAGATGCAGCTAGTGCTGGTGTCAATCAATCTGATTGATTAAATATGGTGGCACACATTTTATTAAAACAAAATGCTCTCCCTGAAGAAGACTATTATGCCAATATAATACACAGCTTTCCTAAAGAACGTTACAAAAGAGGTGGTCTGTTTGTGAAATACAATACTTGTAAATAACTGGAAAGAACTGAAGAGTTCAAATTACATTTGGCTGCTCATGGAAACAGCTATTTATTGTTTTGGCATGCAGTAGCTGGTATTGTTATATTGGCAAGATGAGCAGCACTGATGGAAGTTTAATTATTCTGCGGGACCACAAAAAGATTTTATGTGCTCGCTGACGTTATTAAACAGGTCCGAGACCTGAAAGTGCTCGGTGGCTGGTGACCAGGGTATCCGACAGACTGGCTCAAGGCTTGAGATGGAGGCAGTGCCTGCCCACCCCACGCCTTGGGCACGCTGGAATTCATTTCCAGGCAGCCTCCTGGCTCTCTCTTTGCAGGGACGGGTGTTCGCAGGGCCGGCCTGAGCCTGGGAAGCGAACTCCTCTGGGGATGGACGGTCATCAAAGGCGCAATTACCTGCCCTTCCAGGTACAAGGCGCAGACGTCTTCGACTTGCCTTCTCTCTCGCAGAAACAAATAGGATGTGCATCAACTCATACAGCTGGTTCGCAAAAGAAACCATTTCATGGTGCATTCTCTGCTCTCCCTGGGGGAAGGTCAAGAGAAACAACGAGTCATATTATTTGAGAAGTGCTTAGAGGTTATAGTGATGGAGAATTTAGGATATAATAAATCTTTGCAGTGTTTCCTATCCACCTAAAATTATGGCTTCTGCTGGGTGTCTTAAGGAGTCAGTAGCAGTTTTGCGCTGGCTTTGCTAGGGCTGAGGTTTTACCCACTTCCATTTATATTCTACACAATAAGATGAATTATGAAAATTCTTAACCAATATCGATATTTTACTCACTTTCCTCCTAATGTAGACATTCATAATTTAACACAGGTTTCTGCTTGCTTCCTTCATCCTCACTAAATGTATTCAAATAACATTTGCTTCAGTAAATAATATAAATATAAATAAACATCTGCGCACCGAAGAGTGCTGCATCCTACTCTGTATGAGCGTGATGACTGGGGATCCACCAAGTGTATGCTCCAGCTGGACAGGGCACTGCAGGAACAGATTAAGAGGGTGTTTCTGCCACCGGGGCTCCTACCGCCTGCCATCATCCAGGCACACAAATTACAGTAGAAAGATGCTTAATATGCAGACTGTGTAATACAGCAATAGCCTACAAAACGTGCTAGCTGGGGCCATTCCTGTTTTCAAGAGGAGGGTGCTCTTTATCRAGCTCTTTGGGTTCTTCAGATCCTGGGAGGTGAGAAGCAGCAGGTCCAGGGGAGGGGAAGGGAGCAGTAGGGGCCTTTGATGGGATTGGCAGTGAAAAAGGAAAACAGCAAGGAGAGGAAGATTAGATGGGGAGAGAACAAATTTGTACAGGGAACAGCCAGTTTCCAGGCGGGAAAAGATGAAAGGAAGAACAGTACATGGCAGAAATTATTAGTTTGAGTTCAGAAAAGGGCAAAATGCAACAGTGACGGTCACAGTATAACAACATACCTATCATAGCATAGAGGAGAAAACGTCAGATTTCAGCCCACTCGCTTTTCATTTTATTGCTGGGGTTTCTCATGGTAACCCCGCTGGGTCACTTCTTCCAGTTTCAGTGCAATTCCTTGTCCTGTTTTATTTCCTTAGGAGGACACGGCCTGTTCACTGCACCGTGATGTTGCAGCACCTTCAAACCCCTGTAGCTGCTCCCCGAGCACCACGCTACTCTTTGGCCGTCTAATTCAGTGAAATACTTAGCAGGTGCTTAGAATTAAAAACAAGCCCAGCAGAGAATCTCAGCATGCTTAAAGTGATGGCATCAAAACGACATGAGTACAGATGGCTTAGACAATATCTGTGTTGAATTTTTAATGGCAGATTTGGAACTATTTTTAAGATCCTACTGTTATTTCTCCTGAGCGAGTTTTTCTTAGCAATCTAAGTAGAAAATAATAATGAGGAAAAAAACCCTTGCTAGGCAACCTCTTCAACATGCAGATGGTTTCTGCAGTGACACTTCTGCTGAGGCTAATCTTTCAGGATTGAGATATTTAGAGAAACATCCATTTGTGGTTTTTTTTTTCTTTACTCACAAAGACACAGCTTCGTATACAAATCTTTTCTCCATCCCCACCCGCTTATTTGGTGGTTTGAGGCTTGCTAACAACTTTTTGTGTGAACAGACATCTCTGTTGTACTTTGCAGACCTCAGAAATGTAGCTAATGATGGTATTCGTACTGACGCATACTTCATCTGCCTCCAGCCTTCATTCCTTCACGGAGCCCATTGGCTTTCTCAAAGGTTGACCACCACCTGCATTATCTTAACTTGCCACCTTATCCCAGCACAGAATTGCTCTGAAGAGCGTCAGAGCTCTGATCTTACTGTTTTACAGTGGGGGATGGTTTATTTTCTAAGATCCTCTCAAAAAGAGTCACTGAGGTCATTCTGAGCACGTCAGTCTTTGGCAAGTTACTCTCCCATTTTTTCTTCTAAGTTTGTCTCCTTTCATCCCCATTGATCTTCTGTACTTCCCACCTTCACAGGAGCTTCTCCCTTTAGTTTCCTTGCTGCTTGGATGCCCCTGGGCTGGAAGACTTTCTAGTCTGTGGTGCTTCTATTGTCACCCTTTCCTGATGGAGAAACCCAAAGGCAACACAATCTCTGGATTTACRGCTAATGTGCAAAGACAGGAAAGTGGTGGGGGCTTGGGGGAAAAGCCTCAGGTTTGTTATACAAGCAGAGTTAAAGGCTAGTCACTTCAGATCTTGGTAAGTATCTGAATTAAAGCAAATGCAGTGACACCGCCCCTTTTGATATTCCCTGGCAGTGCAAAATTCACATCAGAATTTGATTTCATGCTAAAATGCCAGACTGCACAGCAGTTCAGGAGCGCTGTGTATCCTATGCAGGTTTACTTGCAGCAAGGCCCAGGAGTGGCCCGGGCAGGAGAAATCACTTCAGCCATAATGGTTTAATAGCTGATAAACATGCATCCATATTTAAGAAGCACAGAGTGAAATATAACATCTCCTAAAACATTCAAGAACAGACTAAACGTTGCTGAAGGACTGAAAGTAACCTGACTGCATGAGACATTTTCAAGCCTTTTTCTTTAAATCTTCGTGAGTCTACCAGTTTTACTACCAGAGATTCATAGTTACAAACGTTAACTCAAAATTCTCATTAATAACAACTGAAGCGCACAATGGTACTTTGATGCATATTTTGACACATCTGCAAATGCTGGTATGGAAAGAATTTTAGCTTGCTGCTAGGTATGATTAGCCATAAGAGAAATATTTTGTATAGTGTCTCCATGGGATTTTAAAACCTTGATAGCTAGTGAAGGTTAATTAACATATATTAAAACGTAACTAAAATCCAGTACTTAGGCTTTCACACAGGACAAGGTGCTGACCTATGTTTGCTAAAGTAGGTAACATCTGCTCTGGGGATCCTGATCTGAGACACGGCATGAAACTGGGACCTACTGATTTCTGCATGCTGAGGATTTTGCGTATCGTGGTCTGAATAAAACCCACAGTTAGATGTCAACATTTATAAGACTATTAAGCAATTGTGTACTTGATCACCACCACATCAGAAGTGCTTTTGCTGGGCACAACGGACATCAATTTCTCTTTTTGCTTCTCGGGACTCAGAAGGAAAATGCCCTTGAACAATGCACTAGCAGGGAAGGCCAGCTGGAGCTCTGCTTTGTGGTTAGTTATATTTTGGAATCCTAAGTAGCTGTTTGCCTATGTCTATATTCATTAGGCAGGGATTTAAAGTAAAAAGTACACCATTCATTATTGTTACCGCAGCACAGACCTCTACAGCTGGCCCTATCAAATAATGCAAACCAAGTGAACAAACAACCAACATAATTTACTGTCAACTTCTGTAGAAACCTGGAAAAAAATCCCTGCAGTCCAAAATATTGTGGGTGGTTTTAACAACGTTGTCCACAGTGCATGAAATGCAATATTTTGGGGGTAGTAATTGCCGTTATTTAAACCTCAGAAAGCCGCAGATTTATATTTGTTCGGTTTCCCTTTAAGCTGGATAATAAATCTCTACAGCTTCTTCTGGGATTTTTTTTTTATCTTTTTTTTTTTAAGAAAGACTTCTGAGAAGATAATATCTGCCTATACTGTTCTATTTTCTGGCTTTTTAAAAATCACAGAAAAGATTTTAACTGCTGAGTTTCCCTCTGGAGCAAATTGTGTCTTTAGACATACCGTACTATAATTACTGAAGATAGCATCACAGATACATATGCAGAAACCAGCAGTCAATTTTGACTCAGAAGATAATACACCAACTGTGTATTAAGTTTAATGTAGATTAATGTGAGTTGCTTTCCTTTGCATGTATGTACACAGGTACAAATAATTAAGATTAATTCCACTGGATATAATGGCCTTCACTGTGCACGGTGCCATAAAATTCTTCTTTAATAGCTGTTAATTGGATGTATTTGCTTTCATGGTGAAGTCCTGATTAGTCTTGTTACCCTACAACCCCTTCCCCCTCCCTTTGCTCACTTTTCTGCTTAGGAAAAGATTTATAATAAGGGAATCACAGCTATGCAGTTTATTAGCAAAAAATCAATACGTGTATCTGTTTACATGTATTAGAGGTTCAGCTGAACAGGGGGTGCTCTGCATAACATTTGAAGAGTAGAGATGATACATGTTTTCATCTTATCTTCTTTTCCCCATGCAACGCTTTCACAGGTAATAACTCAGGGTTCTTGCTGGATTTCTCTTTTATCTTTGTTTTCTTCCTTTGGCTTCTGCATTGAACCTGCAGAATTGCTCGGTGGTAACAGGAGAACCACGGTACCTTCGGCATGCTCCAGCGCCAGGATGTCAGGGGTATGGCTGAAGTTAGGAACTGCTTTCATACGATGATTCAATGTGTTTTTTCTGGAAAATAGTCAGTAATTATTTTGCCATCTCTGTTCTCTGAAATACAGTAAGCCTAAACATAAGGGACAGGGACTTCCATGTGTGCAAATCAGCACGTCTTCACCGAAATCTAGGTGAATATTTGATTTGCTGAAGTTCTGGCCCTATTTTTTTAAGTAGCTCGTTTTTAGCAGTAATACTTTACATCTGTTATCTCCCAGGAGCACAGCTCTTTTTATGGAAATAATGAATGATGGATATATAAAGGAAGAAATTAAAGGTACAGCGATAGCCTAAGCCAATGTCTCAGAGCCGGGTTCCTGGGCACGGCTTCCCTGCTCTCGCCCATTAYCATTAATATACTGGCCCAGTGCCTTTTCTTGCATGAGTATGAACTCATCAGCTTACTGCGTTTCCTGCTCCCAGTGATCTCCACGGAGCCCAACGAAGAGGATGGGGCTCTTCCCTTCTCCTCCTGCCTCTTCCCATCTGCCTCAAGCCACTGGACGCTGCTGGGACACAGCCACATACAGAAGGGGGAACCCCAGTTTGAGGTGGTTTGCACTCTAGCAAGTAGGTTCTCCCTCAAGGAATACTTGAATTAAATGCCTGCAGTGTCTGGTCTACTGCCAGGAAGGCTTTGGTGGGAGCTCGTCCAGCCGAGGATGGGCTTCTGCCTTCCACCGCCGCCGCCGCTGTGTTTAGTGAGTCAGTGCGCTCCAGCAGCCAAATAGGATCCTTAAAAATGTATGGGTTATAAACGATCAACCTGATTAAAAATTACTGCGTAAAGCTCTCCACGGAAGACAGGCTAGCACTGCTAGTTGCATGAATCACTGCTATTTATGTCCTTTAATTAGGAAAATTGCTGTACAATGCGGGTTTTAGAAGATGTCTTCTGACAGATCTTCAGTGCTCCCTCTGACTTTATCTCTGCATCCAAGTCTGCTGCTTATATCATTTGGATCTCTTACTGCAGCCAGGGGAAGTCCAGACAGGGCCAATTCCTAGAGTGCTTAAATCTGAGAAGCCCTGTCAGGATGCCCAATTACACCATCGTCTGAGGATCTGATTGAATGATTTGGGGACTGACAGAACAAGTCTTTTATGAGATTAATAATCTACGGAACATTAATATGTAATTCTCCCCCCTCCTCCAAAAAGGAAGAAGTCTGCATAATAATGGCAATTATAAGAAAAGTTAAAAAAAAAGGCGGCCATTTCTTTGTAACCATTTAAACATGCTTAGCAATTATACATTTATTGTCAGTATAAAATGAACAATTCAGAAAAAGCTGGGTGAATATCGGCAGGAGCAATTAAGAAAGGTGTTTCTTTTACTGAGACCTCTCCGTTTTAATTTCAGAAGTAAAGCTCTATCACTGAGTTTGCAGTTGTTTTATTCATGTTTTTAATTACAGCCCATTTCCAAACTTGACTATATCTGCCCTAGGCAAGGCTGTATTTCCATGCACTTCTGCCTAAAGACCCCTCTAGCAAGGGGAGGGTTAAAACCAATATTTGTAGATAAAGAGGTAAACATATTTACATTCAGTTTTTCACACTTTATGCATATGTCATGCAGTGAATAGTTTTAGAGGTATGTTTGTACTATCTCTCCAGAATTTTTACAGTCTGCAGGACACAAAATCTCTATAAAGTGACTTATTGAAATAGAAGCAGATTGGTAAAACCGTTTCTCTCTTATGAACTGTGAAGAATGATCCTCTAAATGAAATCAGGAAGGAACTGGACAGAATCTTGTTTAATGGTGTGACAAAATGAATCACAACTATTCCAAGCATCCATCACTGCTAAAAGGGGACCACAAATGATCTGTGAACTACTATATATTGATTACTCATGTACTACAAGTGTCGGATTTAATGTTCACACACCATGGAAAGGCGGCAGGGACAGATGGTGCCTTAACTCTTCTTTGATAGATTTTAATGGTGAAATATTGATTTCTATCTGGCCAAGGCCTGTTGTTAGGGGCCAAAGTCATTTGTTGGGTATAGCTGGACACCCAGTCTGCTAGGGGTAATCAATCATTTTTGGCAAGGCAGGTGAAATGCTGAAGAGAAGCACCTTGGGTTCCCAAACTGTATCGAGATGAGGCTGAGACCAACATTTGCGCATGCACGCCCCCTCCTCCCCCCATGCACGCATACAAAAGGACTCCATGAAATTGTGCTTGTAAAGAATTATTAATGATAAGACATGTTTACTGAGGAGAGTCACAGCGAATCACAGCTGACATGAAATAGTCTGGGAGCCTCGGAGAGAAAATGAGCTTCTCGCTAAAAGGGACTATATTTTATTTAAACATCCGTCTAGGGCTGAAAACTCAGGTAATCTGTTGTGTTACAAGCCACTGGCTGTTCTTGCCATCCAGAGAGATAACAGTAAGGAGCTAATAGGAACACATCAATCACAATCAGGCTGCAATTCCACTGGTGTCTCCTCTTCCCAGCTCCTTTTTAAGCTCCTTAATAACGATGATAACATAGTTCTGGGCTTGTGAGAGGGTTTCTTCCCTTTGAGGGTCATATTCATAAAGCGAATGGCTTGCAAAGTCAGCGCCTCAATCCTATGGAAAGGGAGGTGGGGGGCGAAGGGTGAGCGGAGGGAAGGGGTTTGCAGGTGGGAGGGGTGGGGGGGCAGGAGGGGGTGGATTTCCCCCGGCAATAAATCTGTGGACACCCCTCTTTCCCCTGACACCCTTCCCAGGAGAGGATTCCTGTTCGGAAGCAGACGGGAAAGGGTAGCCTCTGCCCAGATGTGCCCCAGATGTGGGAAGCCAGTTGAGGCTGATTTTTCGTTTAGATTATCTTGCTTACCTAATGATTTTTGCTTCACTGCTCAGCTCGATTGTGTTCACTAGGACGGCAGGCTATTAAAATGTCAAGGCGCATTGAATTGTTGTTATCAAGGAAAGAGACCTTTCCAATCAACCCGTGTTCCCCGGGTTGCATAAAGGCGAAGAAGGGATTGGAGGAGGAAGAAGACCTTCTTCATACCGGGGAGGGGGGGAGAGGTGCAGCRGGGGGGGTGTGTGTGTGTTTATGTGACTGCGTGTGCATGCACGCAGATGTGTGCGTGTGCTTGCTGGAGTGCGGTGCAGTAATTAAAATGCCATCTTTTACAACAGGTATTAGACATTTCTCCCATTCGCATTTACAGGGGGAGGTGAAACTTCTCCCTGTTGTGCTTTTCACTGCAATCCTTGTAAAGAAAATACTGGGAGGAGGAAACTTGTGTGGTTGAATCACTGGCCCCGCATACTAAGGAGCTGCTGGGCTGGGCTGAAGGAGAAAAACAAAGGCAAATGCCTTCCTCATGTCTGCACCTGCCTTAAGGCTTGATAAGAAAATAAGTTCACTGACCTACTGGGAAAAACACTGGAGATTGTCCGGTATCACAATATTGAACAACTGGTGACAGGATGATACAAACCCAGCACATTTGGAGGCACAAAAATCCCCTACCTCTCGTCACCACCACCACCTTGTTCATATAATTGCAGAGCAGTTTATTACACAGAGGCACATCAGATATTGCCACGGATTGATTTTTTTCTTTCTTCTCTCGTAAACTATACAGTACATCATATTGGTTGGGAAAAAATATATTCTTTGGATTTACTTCTCTTTGTTTAAATCATTTCACAAATATTTTGCTTTTCCCCTGTCATTTCTCTTTCATTTTCATTTAAAAAAGATGGCTTTGGTTTTGCTTGTATACAGTTTTGTAGAATAATGACATCTATCCCGTCCCCCATGCATCAAGCATCATTGATTGGCCAGAACATCATTGTCACTACTGGGTGTTCATCTTCACACTTGCCACTGGCAGGTCCCTCATCTACTTTCTCTCTCTGTCTCGCACATGCCCCTTTCCACAGCCGCGCGCTCACTCACAACAGGCATGCCCACTTTCTCTTTTTGCCTAATACGCATTTCTCTCAGCGTGCTTTTACTCTGCATCTCCTCCTCGCACGCCTTCGCTTTCTCTCCATCTGACCTTGTGCTGYTGTGTGAGTCCACGGGCACAAACCGCAGCCAACCGCTCAATTCTGTAGCAATCTTCAGCTTGGTCTGCATTAAGAAGCCAGGAGAAAACAAATCCTTCCATCTTTTTCCACGTTGTCTACACTGATTCATGAAAGTTTCTCTCACAATATTTGATTCCCTGACATATTCAGGCACGGGGAGGAGAGAACGCTGAAGGGACTGCAGGAGTCCTTGCTAGTCCTGCACGTGGCAGTGGAGAAGGGGTACACAATCCTCCTTTCCCCCCACGTTGTTGCTCCAGCTGGCCTTAATTTTTACTCTGCCTTACATTTCCACTCTCACATCTGTCTTGGGGCTTGTCTCCGTGGAAAAATTATTGCACACGGGGCTGGGATGTGAATTAATAGCACATCCCTGCAGGGAACATCGCAGGTACAGTGAGGACTTGTGTGCACAAGGACGTTACTGAGGAAGCAGCCAAGGTGTAAATCTCCCACATTGTGGCACCAGCTCCCCAATGCACGCTKCTGGTGCACGCGGGGTCTGCATGGCCCCCCCGGGCCCACCCGGGCTCCACACACCCAGTGCCCATATGCACTTCTGGCACACGTGCTTCTCAACCAAGAAAAGCCCAGACGTATTTGCTAATTTGCATCATCCCATACCCATGCTCCCGATACTCCTTGATATATTTATTCTTGCAAGTTGCTTGAGAGGTAAGAAAGTGGTATTATTGCCCGTTACAGAAGGGAAACTGAGGCGAGAAGGCTCATGAAATGCCTAAATACTTCAGATGATGGGATCCAAAGTGACTTGCCCTAGGACATAAGAAGGGTGGCAGATGATAGTAGGAACTGGCACCCAGTCCCTGAATAGTGTACTCTGGTTATTTGTACTCTAGTTATTAGACCAGCTTTCATTTCTTCTATTAACATCTTTTCTCATCTCCTCACTGCTCCTCTCAATATCTAGCAGTTTCCATATTTTTCTTGCAAACCATAGCTTCCTCAAGAGGTTGCATTTGGCTCCACCACCGACGGCTGTGAACCAGAGATCCAGCCCAGCCCAGGAAGAAGTGAGGCTCCTCCAGTCGATTACCAAGTCAAACAGAGTGACCTTCATCGTGGCCCAGGTGTGGGACCCACTCATGGCACCACACGGGCCTTCAGCCTGCCTCTGCTTCTGGCCATGGTGAATCACCAGATGGCATGGGGAAAGAAATTACTACCTTTAAGGCCAAAGCAAGCATGTGGCAGAGGATGCCTGAGACCTTTTTGCACTGACATCCAACTTGCACATTGCTCCCTGCCTAGACCTATGTCTAAGACCAGGCCCCATGGACCTAGACTATTTCCAGGTTACTTGGCCTCAGTTGTGCTGCCCTTTTTACCTTCCTTTGCCATTCTGGGTCCATGTATGTCCTCTGAGTAAAATACTCTTGCCTGTGATAAGTTCCTGAATCTATTAGAATATGTATTTTTTTTCTCTGACGGGTTATGAACTTCCTACCAGTGCTATAACTTTTCTCCTGCAGGCTAAGTGTCAGCAGGCAGTTTTCATTACCTAATGAACTTGACCAGCATCACTGCAGAGTCCAGTAAAGTGTTGAATCTAATCCTCTCCCACTTCCTCCACAAACTGCGGGAAAGAGCAGCACCCTTTCTGAAACCAATGGATTCAGCCTAAGAAGTTTTCCAAGTAGGTATTTTTGAACTACAGACAGTTAAGAAATAATGGGCAATTTTTGAGGAATCTTTATCAGCATTACCATCGTAATAGATGAATTGATTTTACAGTCGGTAAAGGACCATTAGATCATCTCCTTCCAAGTCCTGGCCAGCACTGGCCATCTGAACACCATCATTTTCAGCCCAGGTTGACGTAATTTCCCATACCTATTTTGGGCATGGGTTCAAGCCTGAAGTCAGTCAATGGCAATCCTTCTACTGACTCTGAAGGTTGGGAACAGTCCTGTAGCCGTTTGGAAGAAAAAAAGCAAAAATTCTTCACTGTATTCTTCTGTGCACAGGTAACCAGAGTGACTTTCTGCAGGAGGAACCAGCATGGCCTCCTGCAAAGCACAGGAAGGTCTAAAAGGCTGGAGCAGTGCAGGAGTAGCTGGGAAGCTGCCCACTGACCTGTGCCTTTGCCAAGACACCTTCTTGCTGTTTGCTATATTTCAGAAATGTTTTGGAAATCTGAATTAGTTTCCTTGATTCCTCAACACATCCTCAAGGAGATCTTGTCATTGACTCACTCCATGGGGGCTTGTTCTCCTGGATTTGGGCATATCAGCACTTCTGCTGAGAGGGACAGAAGACCATAGGTATTCCAAGCAGCGCAGATTATATAAACTACTCTTTCCTTATCAATCTAGGGGCTGAGAAAAAAGAAAACCTGTAGTGCTGTAATCCACAGAGTCCTGGACAGTTAACAGGATGATAAATTAAAAGCAGAAAGCTAACCTAGCTTTTCTTTCAAGGATGGCCAAAGTCAAAAGCCTCAACAGAGCTAAAACTCAACAGGCAGGATACTTCACCAGAGATCACCAACTGAAGAAGTCACAGATCAACAGGGAGAACAGTTCACAGCACGAGGTAACGCTGTACTGCTTYGTGCCGATGGGTATGATGCTCACACTGCTGGATGGTCCAAGCGCATGCAGAGCATGCCTGGTTTGTGAATACTTGTGCACTTGTACCTGTGGTCAGGCGAAGGGTGGAGTTTTGTGCTCAGCACAGTGGGGTCTTGGCTTACAGCTGTGATGTCTATGTACTAACATCTAGGAAAAGAGCTACATAAAGGGGTGCAAGAAATGTCCTTTCCAGGAAAGGTGCAACACATGTCCCTCCGTGGCCTATATTTAGCAATTTCTCTTGCTGAATTCTCCACACGCTGAGCCTGTTTTGGTCAGTAGTGTCAATACTGTGCCTCAGCTGAACTCACATCCAGCAGGAAACTCCTTATGTTTCAGCAGTATCTCAGAACATGAATAGTTGTGCCTATTTTTTTATGGTTCAGTCTATACCCCGATCCTAATGCCACAGCGTGCCCTCCCAGGGCTGGCTGGGGTAAAAGGCTTGTCTTCCTTTCAGAGAGACAAAAAGCCTTCTCTGGATATGGCAGGATGAAATCGATGGCAGCAGAGATGGGACGAATTCACAGCATCTTTTGGAAGAAGTGCCACTACCGGATGGATCTAGCTGCTACCTGAGCCCCGCAGTCTGTCTGATGCAGCAGCCATTTGCTGCTCCTGCTGCTCCCCCATCTCTCATCCCATGACCCTCAGAGCCTTTGCAAAATGATCAAGAGGATCTAAGTTTCACTGCCAAAATCTAATTTCAGACATCTAAGACCTGCTTCTGCATCTGGCCCTTTGTGCAAGAAAAAAACCCTTAGTACTGGCTATTACATTTAAATGTAAATTGAGTGGGACCAGGAGAATTGRTTCCTGAACTGCGCCAAAACCCCTGCATTAAGAAGTTAAGGCTGGTATATATATCAATCCCGCCAGCATAAAACACATCAAAGGGATGTAATTGTCCCCCAAGCAAGCCTTATAATTCACAGAAAACTCAGTTGAAGTTAGCTCAGTTAGAGTAAGTCTGAAGAGAAAGAAACTGGAAAGTTCCTGATGATCTCTTGCGATGTCATGCAATAACCTTGTAATTATGATTAAAGCTTTATTTTCTTTGGCTTCAGAACTTATGTTCTTCCCTGGCTGCATCTCTTACCTCCCCAGGTGACTTCCATGGGGCAGTGGAGCAGACACTGATGCCTGGGTTTGGAGACGGTCAGCCCTTTCCGACGTGCTTGGCCATGGTGTGCCCTCCGTTTGAATTCAGCCCTTTCTCTGGGGACTTCCACAACCTTACAAGGAATCCCTGGGCTGACACCATCAAAGACGTGAGGGAGAAGACAGAAACATGGGAGGTGCATTGAAATAGCCAGTTCAGTCAAACCATTTTTGGGGCAGATGTGACCCAAAGCGAGTCCTGTTGTGTTTGAGGCTAGGCAGCAGCTGCCTAAGCCTGCGCGTAGACTCATTCCTGCGGCAGCGATGGGTTACAGATGTAGAGCAGCTGCCAGGTACGCCAGCACTATCCTTGCTTTACAGGTCCTGGCTCCTAGGCCTTCAGCACACAGAGGAAACCCAACGTCGGCCAGGGCTGACCACGTACGTGCAGGGTGAGGGTAAAGGTGAGCAGTCTCTGCTTGCAAACAGCTGGCTGCCAGCCCCCTGCTCTGGCCAGCCTTGGCTCTGTGGTTTTTCAAGGGCCCCTGCTAACATTCCCAATCCATACCCTCCATCACCCTCAACGTGTCAAGGCAAAAATGCCCTGAGGAGCTCCTCAGACATAGTCCAAGATGTTATAGCTCTGGGATCCTCAAAGCAAGCACTGGAAGTAAGGCTCAGCCACAACTAAGCCATGTCCATTTTTTTGCATACCACAGATTTATTTGCTAGCAAAGTAGCTGTGTAGGGAACGGGAGCAGAGGGCATGGTTGTTGTTCGCAATGGAGCACCTTTGAGAAACGAAACTAGCGCTCAAAGCATAATAATCGGTGTAGCAGGAGGCTGTGCCCATGCTAATAGTTTTTACTGAGATGAAGCTTATTAACATGTGCACTGGTGCATCTGTATTGCCTCTGGGACTCAAACTCAGCATGGTTCTCCGCCGTGCTGCATGGGGGTTTTACCTTCCTCTGACCTTGCTCAGACTCCTTTGTCCTGTTCTTCTGTGCTCTGAGTTAACCTCTTGTCTGCTTAGGCTTATATCCTATGTTTTAAATCCAGGCCAACTTTTTCAAGTCTCTCATATGCTAAAGATTTCAGTTGTGCTAAATGTATTTTGTGTCCCATTGTTATGATGCTTTAGGTTTGTGGAAAGTTTGTTGTGCAGTGCACACTTCAAATAATCAGCCCATCTCTAAGCTGAAATTCTAAGCTATTACAAGTGATCAAAAAACCTCACTCTGTGCTTGCCCTAATGTTGTACTTTGAGGAAAGAGCTGTGCGTTTACTCCACATGAGTTCACAGACTGAATCCCTGTTTGAGAGAGAGAAAATAAAAACTAAATCTTGCTTGCAGTATCCAGACTATGCCCTTATTTCATCTATTAATATAGAGGAATAGAAGTGTAACTTTTGGGCACTAATACAAAATAGGTCAGGAGAGAAAATGTGGTCTCTGCATCTGATCTGTGCTGTGAATTGCAAGGCAAACCAAATCTCTACCTTCTGAGTTACTGCTGCTAGCACAGTTTAGATGGCGTGTTTGCCAGGGTGTTACCTCTTATCATTGATTGTGAAGACCATAACAAAGTCCAAGTAAGGTATATGACAAGCATAAGATCAGCATGCAGAGTTCAATCCTAAACTATTAAATCCCCAAAAGGCATTGACCTTTTTAACACAGAGAGTTTCCAGAGGGGAGGAAAAAAGAAAGTTGATATGCCAAGATGCTGGGCTACCACCCGTCCTACAGTGCCAAATACGGGCTGTTTGTAATCACACAGCATTCCACCTTGCTGCACGAACCACTTCACCTACCTCGTTCAGGTCATAACCCATCCAGTGCTTCCTCCCTCCTTACAGGCAATTCAACCAGGGCAAGAACAAGCCCCAGCAAACATAAACAGTTAGGTTTTGGTAGTGTTTTGCTAACAGTGCCAACCACCCCGATCTGCAATTTTCGTCTYGAAATGTCCTCTGCTTAGCTGTAGTTAGAGGTTGTCCTAGCCCAAGGCCTCTTTTTAACAATGTTCTGCACTAAAACTGAACACCTGCTAATTAAGTAGGTGTATTTTGGCCCCAGACAGCTTTAAGACATCATTTGAAGACTCGTAGTTTGCTAGTTTCCTCTCACTGTTGCACTGTTGAGATCATCTCAGCGTAACCCTGTAAGCTTTCCACTGACAGAGTCACCGCACTGAGAATTAGCGGATTTTGCTAGTTCATTTCTTTTGTGAAATCCAGTTGTTTTGCACTGAATGCAGCACGTCCCCGGCATATGTGATTCAGATCAGGCAATCATCCTACACAGTGTAAATCAATAAGATGAAATGTGGCCATTGACAGCACTTACAATTTTGCCCATTACTATGAAATCCTCTTTCTTTAAACGGAAGGTGCTTTTATGAATCCATTGAAGCATAGCTGACAAAGCCCTCAATACTGACTATTGCCTAAATACTGCAAAACATAACAGTTATAAAAGATACACGTGGTGCATATTTATAAGGATTAGAATAAGCACTTTGCTGAATTGCTGCAGCATATTTGTCCCTTTTTCAGGATACTTATAAACCTTGGATATTTTCCTCTTCCCACGAGTCAAATAAACACGTGTCTGYGGGCTTCCCAAATCTCTCTGCCTTTCCGTGTGCTGACAGTGCAAAATATGTACTTCTACAGTTGTGTTAAAAAAAAAACCCATGCAGTGTAATTATTCTTTATGCTAATATAATAGACGAGTAAATGTTCCTACATTTCTTGTAGGACTAATTACATTTCAGTAATGTGAATGATCCCTGGAGCCGCTGCTGTTAAATATTTTTGGAGCGGTAGCGAGGGAGTGTTATTTGTACACACTACAGAAGTGTGGATTTGCAAAACAGAGTAGCATGGCTCTAAGGCAGTAACGCTCCTTCTGACGTCACCATACTGTCACACATCAGGGTAGATGTAACATGGGGAACCCGGTAGCCGGAGGATTTTCTGCTTCCCCTCTGATACACCAAGTCCTCACATTCAGAACCCAGCTTTTGCAGTGGTTGAAGTAAGTTTCACTTCAGACACCAATTACAAGCAGCTCGTTAGGAACTGCTGACTGAAATGTAAATTTTATAGATTGTGTACATCTAAAAAAATGTAGGGGATTCCAAAACCACGTCTTTTTAAACTGGCTAAAATAAAKTATTTACTATAACATGCAGATTAGCAAATAAAGCCAAAAAGGAGTTAAAGCAAGCAAACTGAGTAATTTCAGATAAAGCAGCAATTCCTTGTAAGTATCCTGGAACAATTTGGAAAGGCAGCCCTGCCTAGCTATTGACTTCTGAGAAATACTTTTGTTTCAGACAAGGAGCTGACATGGGGACAGTCATGTCATTCGCTGGTTGAAGCTGTCACTGAAACTCTAGCCTTGCTGCTGTAGCAACCTGCTTAGCATGTTGGTGGTTAGACGAGTCTCRTCTTCACCCTCTGTGCTCTGCATGATAGCAATGATTACAATACTCTACAACTCAAGCCGCTGCACAGCCTGCTATGTTTAATATTATATAAGTGCTGTTCACTAAATGTGTCAGTCAACCTTTCTACTCCAGGGCTGGGTTTGCATGTTCTTGAACAAGTTTTGTGCCAGTCRTAGCTTCAATTGTCATAGACCATCTGGAGGAGCTGGGAATGAAGGCCATCACTATGTACATGCGTTATAGTGGCTCGGTGAAGCTGAATGAAGCTCAGCAACCGAAGGCTACCTGCCAGGCCATGCCCTCTTTCTGTCCAGTGTTTTAGCTGGAGCAGTGCTTGAGGCTCTTGCTGCTCTTCTGACCAGGCTGCTGGAAATCTTGGACAGACGGATGATGCATGTGCAGCTACTCTGATGTATACGGGATATACCAGCCCTGCTGCTTGGGTGCTAAGCGGAYGGTCTGCAGGAGTGCATTACATCTGAGCGTGCACAAATTGGCAAATACAGACTTTTTTTGATCCAAAAGAAAAACTAAACAAAATTATTTGGGTTTTTTTGGTGGTTTAGGTTGGATTCACAAAATCAATCTGCATAGTTAAAAGGTCAAATGACATACTGTTACAGAAGTATATCCACTGCACATGCGAAAGCCATAACCTGGTGAAAAACTGACTGCTGTATCACAACAAAATAATAAAACTGAACCCATGACCATCCCAGCAAAAGTGCTTCTTTGTCCAGTTTCCTTAAGCTTCTAGCTTTTCCTACAGAGGCACTTGTAATGGTTTACAGATCTGCTTTCCTACCCTGTTACTACCCCTTCTCAAACATCTCAGGAAACTTCTTGCAGCTCTGATCCAGTTGGAGCCATTCCCATTCTGCAGTTGGGTAGATCAATCTGGCTTCCTTAGCCACATCTGTGAGCAGCTACTGGTGTAGCCTGCTTGGGCTGTTTATTCTGAATTGGCCCTGCACCAGAGCTGGGATGCTGCAAAACAGGTAGTTTGGATTGGGGTTAGGAAGAGCAGTATAATAAAGCCTGCTGCTGCAGGGAGATAACAAAGGGTTGGGAGTAGAGCGAGGTCCATTAGGGAAGGGCCACTGGAGGAGCTGGGTGTGACAGTAATGAGGTAAGGGAGCTGTGGAAAGAGAAATCCTTGGCAGGAAAAGAGAGACTGAAAAGAGAGAAAGACRACTGAAAAAGAGAGGAACAAAGGTGAAATTTGAAGAGAGAAAGTATAGGTGGAAAATTTTGAAGAAATTAGTAACTGCCACAAGGAAATGAGCATTTGGGGACAAGCTGAGAGAATCCAGAATACCTATCTTCCATCTGTTCCTTCTCCCCACTACAAGTTTCAGTTTTTACCTTTAATGTGGTCATTGAAGATGCTTGAGAGAAGGGCAAAGCCCTATTTTAAGTAAGCCTGTGCTGCTCATAGCATCTCATTGAAATGTCTCTGATCTGCAAGCAAACCAGCTCTTTGGGTTTTGAGCGTCCCAGTGCAACACCGGATTGCCCCCAAAACTGTAGCTGTTCAAACCTCATACCTGTTACAGACCCTTTGTCTTGCTGGTGGGAAAAGAACAAAAAGTCACATTCAGAATGTGTTGCCTTCTTCCTGGAAACCTGGGATGAAATTACTCCGCTTGTAGTCAGCAAGCCCTTCCCCGCAAGGGTTAATGTTTCTGATGTGAAAACAAGGAATAACGATAATTTAAAAACCTTCTCAATTGAATGTTTACCTGTTTCCATAGAGATGGAGCGCAGCTCTCCAGAATATTTGCTAAATGACCACTCAACAGCCCACACCCAGGACACGTGAAGGGACAAGGGACATGGCAAAGAGAATCAGCAAATGTCTCTGCAGTCTGTCCTGCGCAGAATCAGTCTGTAATGTTAGGCAATGAAATACAGACATTTGCTCAGGCTTTGTTTCAGCCAAAGAAGCTGTGAAATAGGTTTTTGAGCTCTGCTCAAGACCTCTCTTATGGAAGCTGCCAATGCATGGCTGAGATGGCGTATTTTTCCTGTCTCCACACCCCCTTTCTCCTTGTGTTCCCTGTCTCCTCTTTAAATTCTTCTTCCTGATAGAAAGGGATCGGAGCCAACAATTCCCTAATTCTGGAAACTGCTTGGGTCTGAGGTTTTGACTTAATTTATCTTTACCTGATGATGTGAGTGAACTACAACCCTGTTGACTTCTGTAGTGTTATCCAAGGCTAAATCAGGATATACCTGATCCACAAAGGAACCATTGTACAGCATGTTGGCATTTGATCATGCTGGAGAAATGAAAGCCATATTTGAGTGAGGCCTACAAGTGCCTCATTACTGCACTGTAAACAACTGGTTATTACAGTAATGGACAAGGCTTTGAGTGCTACGAACAGCTTCACATTCACTTTATTGATTTGCAATGTGCACTGTGATGGTCTGCTGTAATAAATACAAATGCCATAGCATAGAAATGTCAGAACAACTTATTAAAAATGTGTCTCTCCCTTGCTCGTGCAGTACGGCATGTAYGTCTGCACAGCTGCAGGATTGTGGTGGGGTGGGGATGAAGCTGTGGCTCAAAATTCAGTGTTGCAAGAATATAAATTCAGCATATAAGCAGAACCTGYATTGGTCAGCCCCTTTCCTTTTGCTTTGTGCTTCTTTGTAACAGACRAGACTTCTCCTGTGCCTCAGAACATATTTCACATTGCAGAAGAGAATAATCATTTCTCACATCTCAGGAGGGTTGAGGTGGTACCAGGTCTCAGCCCACATACCACAGGCAGTTCTCTGCCCACCTTCCACCTCTGGAGCCAACATTTCTCTTAACAGTACAACTGTTTTATCTAAGCATGGATATGGAAAACCTTCAGCTTTTACCAAAGCTGTAGTACAAGCAAGAGACTTGTGGCAGATCACATGTGTGCTTCTGCTGGGCGYACCTAAAGTATGTGTGTGGTGTACCATTACATACATGTGTATCTCTCTGTCTGTCTCTCTCTCAGGATATACATATATAGAATAATATTCCTTGACCAGATCAACAGTTCCAATAACATCCGCTTGGTCTCTTGGTCCACTAGAGGGTAAGAGGCAACTTTCTGAAGAAAACGGCTCGTGTTCATCTGCCTGTCTGTTGAGGTACTGTTTCCCAAGCCATTGTTCTCTGTGCCAACTGAGTTGGTCTGCACCTCCTGGCTGGACTCTGTCACTTCTGGGCAAATTCATGCAGTGACTGGCAGTTTCTTGCTAGGTTTCCCCACATGGTGTCCTGACATCCCCTTTAGCTCATTAGGTAAAAGGATGTCACAGTGAAAAATCTGTCCATGCCTACTACCTATAGGTAGGATTTACTGTTGGAAACCTCTCAGTCCCATCTGCCCCAAACTCTAACTAGTGGAGGAAAGTGAGAATGGAACTGGGAAAACTGCTCTGATTGCTACATAGGAGGAACGATAGGCTATTCATTGTAACGAAAATAAATGTGAGTTTATGAATGAGTGGGGAGTGTGATGGGGGTTACGGAAAGGCTGGGAGGAGAAGTGGGTGGAAATCTCTTGCTGGAAGCTCCAGTCTGTTTCCACAATCATGAATATAAATATTGCCTATACTCCAAGAATGTACACTTTGTACAAACATTCAGATAGATATTTCCATGATATTCATCAGCCTTAGCACTTTGCAGATGACAACTGAATTAAAGCCCATCACACATTATTTAAAGGAGAATTACTGTGCTCATCATGCAGACTGAAAAATGGAAAGGTTAGATGACTTAGCCCAAATACAGGGCTTGTAGCAAAACCAWCTCCATAAGCTCTGATTCCACGTGACTATTCTTTGTCCTTGTATTTATAGAAAAAGTCCTTTTGAGTTTAGTAACAGAAGGGACCTGCGGTATTTCACAGAAGTCTGTAGATGCAACTACAGAAACTGCCAGGACCCCTTATTTTTTAGCATTGTTCTCTTTGTTGTTCAGGTAGTCCTACAGATTTAGAGATTTCCTATAACGTTCTGCTGTGGATACCACAGGAAATGGGAGAGTCTTGAACAGGATAAAGAAGGTGCAATGCTTTGCTCCCCAAAGTCCCCCATTTGGTAGGCATGTCAAGAGAAGGGAGGAGAGCCTGCTGTTAACCTCATCTGATGGATAGTCCCTGAGGCACCACTGCCATCTGGTGAAAGCTGGAACAGCCCATGGGGATGTGTTAGGGAGCCATAACTGACAGCCTTACCACTGCACTGAGCTCAGCAGAAAGTGAGCACAGTCTGGCCCACAGAATTTTATTGAGAGTTTTTCTTTGGAGTTTTTCTTTCTAAGTCTGTTTCAGATTTCTACAGCAAATCCATAATCCTTTACACAGCCTTTGCACAATCATCAAAAATTATAGTTATTAAACTCTGAGGACCATCTCTATGAGGAAATCACGATGATGTCCACTCAGACTTGGGAAGGTTTTTATAGGTTTGCCACTTTTGTCTGAGCAAATCCATTTTCTGAAGCATGTGAGAAGGAGGTGTCCTGCTTGTGTTGTGTAAATGCCCTGTTGAGGAGCAGTCAGTAGCGATTACTTCTGCAACATCAAACACACTTCATGGTCAGATTTGTCAAAAAAGAAAGCAAAATGCTTGTCTTAAGTATGCAAGCAGCTATTGTCTGTTCAGTTCCCTAGGCTTTGGAAAATAACCTGGTTCATATCAGAGATGCTCAAAACTTGTCCTGGCCAGACTGACTACCCATCCTCGGAGGACGAGGGGAAGGAAGCCGCTGGCATGAGCAAGCTGGTACAGGTATATATGCTTTGTGTGGAGACAATTTGAAGGAAGTAGAAATTACTCCAAGAGCCAGTGGGTGTTTTTCTGTTACTGACCTGATATCACACATGGAATAGAGGAAACCAACAGGCATGGTGCCTCCTGGGGATTGATCCAATTCAACCTGTAGGCTGAAATGAGTAGAAAACTGCTGACTAAACAGACCTTGGATCAAGCACCAACCTCCCGTTATCAGAATTCAGTGTAAAAGTGATGTGAGGGTGAACAAAATCTCTCCAGCAGAACTTTACTCTTAGTTTAAATGTCATAGTTGGCTGGGGTGATGAATATATACTAACATTTGCTTTGTCCTTCCACTCTTACTTTTAGAAACAAAGATGTTTGTATGGGTTTATATGCCTTGGAAATTTATTATTAAAGTGTTTATGGTGGGTTTTTTTTTTACTTTAAATCTCAGAATCATATTTATAAATAGTATCAATTGCTATTTTGACAAAGAGAGATTGCATTACAATCAATATAATATATTATATCCTAGGGTCTGTTGTGAGGAGATGATAGTGTTAAGACATACATAATTTATTAACAATCTCAGTAGTGGCCCAAAGTTTTTAGTGAAGATCAGGTCAAGTTTTGGTCAATCTTTGGTCAAGCTTGTAATGACTTTGTAGCTGCTAGGTTAACTTCACTCTAGTGTAAACCCATTAACTTCAATGGGGTTAAATAGCCAGCTGTTTAAGGGAAGTGGAAAATGCAGAGACTGAACAACTAACTAATAGGTTTTCAACACAACAAAAACAAAGGAAACTAAGAGATTTCTATTTTGGATAATCAATTTTGCATCCTGAAGAACATACTGGATAAAGGACTGGAAGCTATGAGAAGCCAATTCTTTACACTTCCAGCCAGAACCTAGCTAGAGGCTTGAATACAGTATGTCATTATGATTAATTATAGGTAATGAGTGTTTTATGAACCTAAGAAAGAAAAGCATTTATTTTTCTGGTATTATAGTGGTAGTGTCTTGTTTTGTTTTAAAGCTGGGAGTGCGAAGCCAAACACATGATGAAACCCCTTTATTAGCTCTGTTGTTTTGCTCTAGATTGTTACTAGACTTACGGGGCCAAATCCCCATCACACAGTGGCTCTGTCAATGCAAGAGACAAGGATTCAGTTCAGGAGCTCTGGGATTTTGTATTTTTTCCTTTTGTTCTGTTTTATTCATTTTCTGAGGCAGAAACCCCATAGACCTATCTAGGATGCTGTTCAACAAACATAACAGGAGGCAGGACTAGCCTGTCCCAGGAAAGGTCTGCTGCTGGGAGTTTATTAGCTCTGGGCCTGACCCAAAGCCTGCTGGAACCCCCAGGAATATCTCTCTTCATTTTTGCAAGCCCTCAGACCAGACYGTTGGGGGCTCATCTAGAAATCTGCAGCTCGGGATGATGAAAGCTTGAGAGCAGCTATGGCCGYGGGGACAGGGCTGTGACAAAGGCCCCGCTCAAACAATCCTGCCTGGAATTGACACCTGGTGGCAATGCCACCCATCACCGCCAGCCCAGAGCACACCTCTTAGTGCAAACTCGGGGCKTTTCCATCCCTCCGGGGTCTCTGTGCTTTCCAGACCGGGGTCTGTGTTAAATCAGCAATGTGCATACTGTTGGCTTTATCCACAGAGGTATTCTTGCAGAGGGGTAGCAAGAGGGCAGATGCAAAGACCCTTTGCTCCATCTGTGTGTTTTAGGGGATCAGGGACAGCAGGGCAGGATAAGGGCTTTTGGCGCTATTGGGCCCTAAGTATAAAGAGGGGTTAAAAAAATTAGGGGTAAAAGTGGGGGAAAAAGAGAAAAACAGGAGAGAAAAAGGATCAGTCAGCAAGAGCCCTGGCTGTTCCCCAGTGCACCAGCAGGTGGTGCAAAGCTCCTGCTCATCCCACAGATAGGAGACAAATTTCATTCTTCCAGGGACTACTCTCCAACTTGTACTCCCCAGGAAAAATACTAGAGGTTTAACCCTCCCAGCATGCTTCTATAACTCTGGTATTTTGGTATGTATTTAAGGCTGATAATATTAACTATGTGAAAGGAAGAAAAGGCAGGGGAACTTTATACTACTAACTGCTATTATCATGCTGCAATAGTGGTAATAAAATAAAGGTATTACCAAATGACTTCTAAAGTATTATATTTATAGGACAAACGATTCTTGCTGTGCAGAATGCAGACAAAAATGTCATCAGATTTTAGATTCTTTGTGCCTGGTTTTTCCATTTTGTACAATTGCTTTCTTATTTATTTTTAAAACTTTTTCATAAAATAATGCTAAAAATAAATTAATAAGAGTAAAAAGAAATAGATTTTCATAAATCTTTGTTTACATGTTTATTAATTAAAAACAAATTAAAGGCTATGTCATGAAAGTGTGTTGTCAGTTATCTCTTACTCAAAACAGGAACTGCTAAATGTTTTCCCTTTCTCCTTACTGAAATACTGTACATTAGTAATAAGTAGTTTGTAAATACATTATATAGCCTTTGGTGGAAATTTAACAGAACAACTAATTTGTCTTTGTGACAAAACTGTATAAAACATGGTTTGATTGCTGAATTACTGAAACATTAGCAAAATAAATACATTCGTTTCAGATAAATTGAAGATTTTATTTCATTTTTAAAATCTCAGTGTATGATTACAAAGCTGCCATATGAAAACTTGTTTTACACTGTAAGAAAAAAATTCTATGGGCATGAGTTCAGCTTACGCAGAAAATAAAAAATAGCCTCAGTTTATTGTTCCTCATATTACAGAAGTTCTGTTTTGTTTTTTAAAGAACAAGGGTCTGTAAAAGAAGCATTCATTTCAGCTTCTCAATTGGCAATGATTAGCAATGCCTATTGTGGGATAGTTTAGACTGCCAGTATACAAAAAGCAGTATATTTCAGCATACTTTCTCTGGAACAAAATGAAATATGACCTTTTTAGAATTTATTTTTTGACACCTTTAACTTTTTTACTTTCCCGGCTAACAAATATTTTTTCATGCAAATTTTACATATGTTCCAGGTACAAAAGCTTCCATCATTTTTATGAATGCAGACTTCATCAGGTAATATGTATATATGTTGTAATAAGCGTATCTCCATTCATCATGTTATTAAACAATCTTTTTTAAGTTATGTGGGAAATTTAGTTATATAAAGGTTAAAAGAAAATATAGTATTAAATTTTTGCTAACTTMCTTGCTTTTTAAAATTCTGAGAAATGTTGGATCAATTTTTTTTTTTTATCCCTACCTTAATAATAACACATATACATTATTTTGCATTTTGCTTTGGAGGTGGCTGTCACTTTGGAAGTGAGTAGTTAGGGAGGAATAATGGTGGAGAGCTGTAAAAGTAAATATCCAAAGCATCATCCAAAAGACTCAATAGCATATTATTCTAAATTTCAGGTCTAAAAGCCTTTAGAAGGTTGGATCAGAATTTCTGTTGCTTTAAATTAGTGTAACTTCACTGAAGTCAATGGAGCTACATTGGCTTATATCAGCTAAGAATCTGTGCTATTGTTCTGAATCTTATTTTAAGTGCAAGTGCTTTTCTACAAACCTTTAAAAGTTCAGCTTTGCTTATTCAAGAAAATTAATGTTTTGAACTGTGACTTAGAGTATTAAAAAGCCATTTCAGAATATAGCCAGATTTTCTGTTCTTGCTAATTTAACTTTCCCTTATTATCTTTAAAGAATGTCATTTTTCGAGCATGCTAATGCAGCAAACTTTTATACCATCATTAAGGATCATGGTTTATTGGATTTCATCTGACTACTCAAGCAAACATTTGTTTAGTGACACTCTTAAACACAAGATTGTACTACAAATGTCAGAAATGCTGTTTGAAAGTTTATGAGTAAAAACTTTGTTGCTTTTAAGAGAACCCAGAAAGGAATGAAAATAGAAAAGTTGCACATTAACTTTCTCTGTGGCGCTATGAGAAAGCTATTTGGCTCCTGGGATTTTTTCAAGATTATTATGTGACAGTAACAAAATTTATAATTAAGTTTGGGAAAAACATGCATAAGGTACAGATATAGCTCAGGCATTGTGGATGCAGGTGTATATCTATCACCCTTAAGCAATCATTTTCTTTGACAGCTCTTGATAGCAACAATTGAAGGTACAATATTCTAACATCACAATGACTTTATCCGGATCTTCATGTTGTTAAGCTAATGAGAAGTTTCCTATTTTATTCCCTTTCTTTTGATCTTTTTCCTTTTGTTTAGCTGGTCACAAAAAAAAAANAAAAAAAAAAAAAAAAAAAAAAAAAAAAGAAAAAAGTGGAGAAACTGCATTTTGCACTTTTTTATAACCATTGCTGAAAATCTGTCACAGCTACCAAGGAAAGCTAAAGAAAACCAGAAACAGAAAGACTATTATTTATAGCTAGCAAGGTACAGTATGGCACCATATGGTAGAATTTATCAAATTCTTTCCTTTCGCATGCAGGGCGAATAGGGGCCGTAGACAGTTCCCTCTCGCAGTCCTTGCTTTGCTAGCCACTCATTCATTTATGCTGTGGGCTACATCCTGCTTGACCTAGTGCTTTTACACCCATAAACCTACTTATGAGGGCATGGCGAGCAGGGTTTGGCCCTCTGTGTTTATTTCTTCTTTCTGCGGATGCAGTTTTGCTAGGAATGCTGTTTGCATTCCAATCAACTAAAACAAGAGGACGGATAAATTAATGCCTGACTTAGCTATTCACATCTGATACTGAAATGTAACAGTAGTCTTCCGAGGGTTTAAGTTTGCAGGGTGACACTTACCAGGTGTAAGGTGCTGTAAGGTTAAGAAGCATCAAACCTATAATAAGAGTCTGACTTCCTCTTCATTTTGTCTCCTTTTGTGTTACATACTAGGGCAAGGAAGGTCTGCCAATCACTATCATTTCTTTTTCTTGTTCTGTAAAGACTGGGTCGTCACAGCAACAGGCCTGTGACAGGCTGGTATCCATTTAGAGCTCCAGGGGGGTCCTAATAGGATTGAACCAAAAGATCAAGTGAATAGCTTCCTATTTTAGATTTGTAATAACTCTGAACTGCTTGCATATACATGGACCTTACAGTGTTATGAGGAGACTTTTTACCAGAGAAAAGATCTGTCTGTTTCTAAGACCGCTGTACTATCGAAAGGATGCCCCTTAGCCTACTCCATCCTTGGAAAAAGGAAAAAAAACCCACCCAAACAAAAATTAAGCTCACTTCCCTTTCTCCTGCACACACGAAATTGGTGTCACTTCCTTTCATTAATTCATTAATTCATTTTACCAGATCAAAGTAAATAGTCTGTTTACRGAGAACAAAGAAGCCCCTTTTTGGTATTCTGTTGAAGTCGCTATCAGATTCAGAAGTTTACTCATCTTTCTGAAATCTGGCAAGGCTGCATGCTGCTGAGATTACAGCCAAACAGCTCATGCAAAACGGGCAAATAAATTCCATGCAAAACAAATTCTAACGGGGAAAGAATTAGGAGGGGGCATTTTGTTGATTTGGGAGACTCTCAAGAGGCTAGGGCTCTCATTCAGCTTGTAGAGGGGGCTTTGGTAAACCCACAATACTCAGCACGCAGAGGAAGACCCACTGGGGGAGGGAGGACCTGTATTTTGTTAAAGTTATTTTCACCGATTATGGAATCCATTAGGAAATAGGCGTTGCTTCATACATTTCATTCCCAGCCAGATTCTTATATCTATTGTTCATGAGGAACAGCGTTTCATGTGGAACTTCTTGTAAGGCAAGATCCCAGGAGTAAACATGTAAAGATCTTGCTCCAGGAATTATAAAACATATTTTTAAAAAGAGCTAAACTCTGGTAGCTAGTTTGTTTTCCTAAAGCAAGGCTTCAGAAGTATCTTATTCAGAGAAGGATAGCAGGTGGGACTGTCATGTGAGCTGCATTGTCAAAAGGTTTTGGAGTCCTCTCTCAAGGCACAGAGAGCTAACTCCAACCCACCTTGCAAAGGCAATTGTGTGTCGTGTTAGTTGAAGATCCCTAATGCTGTCTTGCCAGGATGCCCTGCTCTGGAGGTGTGTGTTTTGGGATCTCAACTTTGATAACCCTATGTCAAGTTGTGACACCTGAAGCCTTGCCCTGGAGAGGCTGGCTTTTGGGTACTATCCTTGTTCTCATTTTTTGGCTACTTGGATGATAATTTCTATACCATTTGAATCTCTCTTTCAGCAATCAGTATTTTTAGTCTTTGCCTTTTCCACCCTTCCCTAGCAAATATTTTGTTTTTAGCCACAGCATGCCTTCATAATCTTAAAACCAATACTAGACTCTATCAGGAGGGTCTTCCACAACTTATTTTCAAATAACCTGCAGTTTCTATACTAAAAGTGCAAGATTCACACATGTCAAGAAATACTCACAAGGACTGTGTTTGGATAAGTAAATTCTTGTATTTTCCATGTAGGATCTTGGCATATACATATGTACGTTCCTGGCACTTTTATCAGTACAAATTTTGAAAAGGATTTTGCATAGATTAGGGACCTAAAGGCACTCAGAATTAGAATTAGAATTAGAGGCATCCCTCTGTGAGAAAGGATTAGGCAGGTAAAAGACTAGGACTGTGATCCATCAACCTAAAGGGGCAATGGCAAAACTGCAGTTCATTGGTTTGGACCCTGTGAGCGGAGTTGAGATACATGACAATGAGCACCAGGATGAAGGGAGTGCTGGGGGAGGGACCATATAGCAAAAACCAGGGGCCTCTGTAATGGGCTTTGAATGGATCTTCCTGGGCACATCTGCCCCAACCCCAAATTTCTCAAACTTCCCTTTTGCATTCAGCCAAATCAAAAGATAGGCATGCCAATCAGTTTTTTATAAAGGTCTTTACAAGGGTTTCTGTTAGTTTTTACTCAGATTCTTAGTGAATACAGTGTAACATGGTCTGAAAAACTGGAACAGATTTTGAAGTTATATGCATATTTTATTATGAATTTTAGTTTTCTTTTGATGGAGGCTTTTGGCATGCTTTCTATGATTCAAAAAAAAGAGGATATTTTTTCTTTGCTATAGCTTACCTTGAAAGACCTGTGTTATGAAGACTTCCATTCTGGCAAAGCAAGTCTTAAAGTATCTTCTTAACAGAATACAAAGAACATCCTCATTTACCTGTAAGGTCTGATGTTTTGATGAAATTATCTTAGAGGTTTTGAACGTTGCCTTCCAGTTGTGAAGGAGGCAGAAAGTCTTTATGGTAAAGAAGGTAAAAATCAAGTTCCAATCCCACACTTTGTTGCTAATCATGTTGAAACTCCACCATAATTTTAAACTTTAAAATCTGAAATTTGCATGCACAAGAAAAAAAAAAGGTCAAGCAAATTCTTTAAATGTTTTCCCTGTTTCATCTCTTCCATTCAGCCAGGTCTACCAGCTTGGTGTCACTGTCAAGATCTTGAAGAGGCAGGTTTGGTTTCCTGATGTCATTTATCCCAGGTTAGATTTCCATCCACGTCTGAAGCACTATCCTATGTCACAGCAACTCCTCCCCATAAAAATAACTGATCATTCCCTTTTTTCTCTTGTTTTGCTCCTGTTTAACTTTAGATCTCACTTGTTCTGTGATACTTTGCAGTCATTTTGGATCTGCTTACTTCCTGGCTGTTGCAGATGGTGAGGCCATAATCGCTGCTGGACACTAGATAAATTAGTTTTGACTTAAAAAAGCAGCTCTAAACGTAATATGTTGATTTGGGATTCTTTTTTTCCCCCTAACTTTCAGGCCTCAGAAAAGAACTGTAAGTCTAACATGATGAAACCCCTTTTCTTTAAAGGATTATTCAGTCCATTTCCATGGAGAAGCTGGCTGGCAGTGCTGAGGCCTGACCTAACACACAAGTGCAGCCAGAACCTGGCTGTCTGCTGGGGGACATGTTCTTCCATCTTCACCTCCAGAAGAAACAACTTTGCTGGGCTTTTAAGATATAGTTATAATGTCTGCTTTTTCAGTGTATGAGCTAGGCAGTGCTTTGCATGTGTGTTTGTAGATGAAGAATTCACTCAGAGCAAAATGCTGGTGTCTAAGTGTGCTGACACTCACGCCTATTTCTGCCACTTGCAGGACTACACTTTTCACAACTGGTTTCTAAGTCAGGCTCCCCAGCAGTTTGATGTCTCTGATGAAATTTTTCAAAAAGGACCCTGAATAAACATAGTGTGATAAAG
Organism: Phoebastria nigripes; assembly: GCA_035582835.1. Taxonomy (NCBI): domain Eukaryota; kingdom Metazoa; phylum Chordata; class Aves; order Procellariiformes; family Diomedeidae; genus Phoebastria; species Phoebastria nigripes. The sequence goes on from JAYKAV010001554.1 coordinate 313,711, forward strand.
GTGTCTCTTCTCACCTTACCTTCTGACTGTCTCCAAGTGTTGTAATCCTGACTCCTGTTAGACAAAGACCCTTTCTGTGAGGAAAAAAAATATTTTATTTAACCGTTGACGTCTGATGCATGTTCTCTTTTGTCCTGATCTAGACTAAGCTGTCCAGGTCAGGAGTGGTCACCTTTGCTATTATTCTGTAACCTGTCCACAGGACAGAATTACTTTTTGTTTTATGTTGTACAGCACCTGGCTTCTGGCATGGTGCTAGTACAAATAATAATAATGTACAGTACCTGGCACAGCAACACCTTATGCTCTCCATATGTGCCACTGCCATAAATGTGATAGTGCAATACCTCCAGTCAACACGGAGAATTACCTCTTACTGAAACTAAATGGATGTGGGTGCTCTTGATGATAAATCTGCCCACCCTGGTCTATGCTTTTCTTTATGCAATTAGCTGGAGTGAGGGATGGGACTTTTTTCTGACAAACTACCTGCTTTTCGGCTGCAGGCACAAGAAGATACTTCCCAAGGGTTTGTCTGATCATGGCATGGCAAAGAGCTGCACTATTGCCCTGCATGATGGATCCCCTGGGGCTTCCTTGACTCTGGGTCTGGCTGCGGCCCTTTATGTCAGCCCAGCTTGGAGCAAAGACTCCACACTTGCCACACGTTTTTACTTCCCCCCTCATGAAGGCTCCACTTTCTGTTCTGTGAGGTTTGAACAAGAAAGCAGGCAGGCTCAGGTAGAAATTCAAGAGGTGGCTCCAAAGGAAAGCTCTAAGATGGAGGAATCTCTCTGAGAAAGGGATAAAGACTACTAGGTTGTCAGCATGCAAGGAAAAGGGCACTTAAAAATTAGAATAAGCAGTAAAAATTAGAATAAGCAGTTCTTCAGTCTGAATTGCACACAGCTCGACCTGTCCTCAGTACCAGTAAGACCGGTGCGCGAGGACACCAGCGCTGCCATGGCCCTGCGGCCCTCACAGCCCTGACCCCACTGCAGCCCAGCCTGGGCCCTCCTCCCTGCCCCAGCAAGGCCGGGGGATGCCGGTTTGCAGTGTCACTGATGTCTAGGACTTGCCTTGGCCCCACTTCATCACCATGAACCCTCCTGAGGGCCTGGGCTTGGGCCGACCCCAGCTGCCATCCTGGGGCCTGCCCTGCTCCCTCACTCAGTACAGTGGGGCTGCGCCCAGCGGGGCCCGCTCGACTCCCAGCTCCCCTCTTGTGTGAGGTGAACTGCTGGATGGGGACATTAGTCCAAAAATAAGTGCTGAGAGAACAGGAATTGTGGGGACGTCCATTTCTGAGGCATTTCATGTACGCCAGCCTGGTTCATACGCCCGAGAGACCGCTTGCCTGAACAGCAGGTACCAGCTCCTTTTCACTTTGCACTGCTCTCTGTTCTCTTTTCTTGACACACTCAATTTATATCATATTAATGACTCTCCCAAGTATGGTATTATTTATATTATTTATATTTTTATAGCAGTGTGGCAGAGATGAGTGAGCCCATTATTCTGGTGAAACTCAGAGTTTTGGAATCACTCTCCTCTTTTCCTTGTAGGCCCAAATATTTTAGCTCCATTAACCTGGTGTGGAATATTGAARTAGTTTTTTTCGCTTTGTCTGAATACAGACCACAGCAGTAAGCCTCAGGTCTGCCAGACTTCTGAAGCGGTAACACCTAGGAAAGGTCCAGAGCTTCCAGAGGGAGAAGGGAAGAGCAAGCTGGATCTTATGCACCATTTTTTTTTCTCTCAGATAGTTTTATTGGAGCTTGTTTACGCTAACTTTCACCAGAGAAAGTCAGTCTGTGGCATGGGAGGCCGTGAATTTTACATAACTTCTCTGCACCAGTTTCCAACCATATATTCTTTCAGAGTGCCTCAAAAAAAAAAAAAAAAAAGTAACAATACTAGGCCCTAAAAGTGTGCATTCAGAGCATTACTGTGGAAAAGCATGTCTGCTGAAAATCTGTGGTTTGGCTTACTGCACACCAAATTTCCCACATAGACAAGCCCTCCGTCTGAGAGAAAGAGGACAATTGGGGCATAAATCTTTTAAATGAGTAAAATGATAGCTGTCTTGGCAATGGCAGATCTGATAAAGTGTATTCCACCTGTTGTGGAAAGGCAGCATATGGCCACAGTAATCTGCAGTTCAATCAGAAATGCAAGGATTTAAGTTCTAGCCTGGAAAGATTTCTTGTCACTGTCTCTCCTCAGCCCTGTCTACAGATGAGTCTGTTCACGTGGCATGAGGCAAAGAAAGAGGACATTGTTTGGTGGTTGTGCTCTGGGTATGAGGAGTGCTGGGCTCGGCTGAACTTTACAGAAATGTCCTTCCAGATCTTCCATGCTGCGTGGAAACCTGTGTATGGTTTCCTACCTACAGTCCACCTCCTTGATCTCAGCCATCTCCAAATGGGCATGCAAAAGCTTTCCTGTCTAGAACCCACAACATTTATAACACTTTTAATTACTGTTAATTGCTTAAAGTTGTAATTTTCTATATTGCTAAGTCCAAGAATAGATATTAGAGTTAAGTACAGGGAATACCTCTAAATGCCTCCTCTAGTCTTCCTCCTCCTGGGAGGAAGAGAGCCTTGTACTGAGAAGGGTTCTGCAGGAATGCTCCACTCTATTTCAGGTAGTTATAAACCTTTTCCATTTTGTCTTTGTGTAATTTTCCTTTTGATTAGACAAAGTGTACTGAGCAATCCACAAGTTAGTGTGAGGCTGCAGCATTTGTATAGGAGATCAGGGAATTTCTCTTTTCATAAACATATTGAAAGGGTCTACCTAAGCTTCCACATAAACCAGGCATAGGCTGTGATTAAGTTCTGCTGAGCAAGATTGAATGTTCCTGCTGAGAATCTGAAAAGGTAATTTTAATGGAGTAAGGAAAATCTCTCTGAAATCAATACAGGAAAGAGAGGCTGACAGTTTTATTATTCATTATCTTCTAGTTAAAGAGCCGTTTAAGAGTATTCCAGATACTTCCTAAAATTTGGGGGAGCTATTGATAAAGGTTATGCTTGATGTTTATGTTTAGTGAACCTTAAGACAGTTTTATATTAATGCTTCTCAAAAGAGAGGTGAGCTTCAGCAAAGAGCTACGTGCAGGATGAGGCTGCGTATGTGCATACTTTAACCCAGGCCCCAGGTGCAGACACTTTGCAGCTCAAAGCATGAACTCCTCTGTGTCTCATTGTGCTTTCTCCTGGGACTGCTGTAGAGCTTAATTCATTGATTTTATAGGAGTCTTGAATGGACTATAGGTATATCTCCACATCTACTGCTTTTAATTCAGGGTTTCATAAAGATCCCATTACTGCAGGAATCAGTGCTGAAAGACAGACCAAGTTCTCTGCGCCTTCACTGGAGCAAAACCATGCCAGCTCCAGCATATCTGTGGCATGTAGATGCCTAAAAGGCATCGCTCCCATGCCACTTTCCTTTCTCTTGCAAGGAAGAAAAGAAATAATCTCTTAATGGAAATGGTGGCACTCCAGTGCAATCTTCCCTCTGCTGAAACGAGCTGTGGGAGAAGCTGCCTTTCTCCCAAGTTGCTCCTTGCCYGGTGACGTGGTGGGTGCATGTCTATATTATAAAGCCCAGAGTCTGAGGGCTCTGTGCAGTTGAACAAGGGGGATCACTAGTTCTCTCTCCCCCCTGTTTGCGTGCAGAGTCTCAGTGCCAGTCTAGATGTGTCCATTTCTTTACTTCTTGTAATACCTTAGGGCACAGGGACCTACAGTACTTCTTTGTGAAGMGAAATACTCCAACAAGAAATGGGTCTTATGGGAGTGGACAAATCCATACACCTCCCCTAAATTAAATAAAACATACTAACAACATCAATAAAGGCCACTTTTGGCTGCAGTTTAAAGCCAGCTGGAGCCATTCTCCATGAAATCAGCTTCTGCATTTTTAAAGAGTATTAGGCAAAGACAATCTTCTGTCATTACTACTTAATCTTAACCCTCCAAAGGTCATTCAGTGGTACTGCTAGGTTTTCTGCATGCCATTAAAAATGGAGAAAAAATGTTCTTATATGGTGATAGTGTAATGAAACACAACCTTCCACTGGCCAGTGGGACTCTCGAGGCAGAGATATGTGGGGGTTTTATAGTGTTTGTGAAGGATACTTTATGTTCTGTAACATATGGTATTGTTGTTACTCTTTTGATTTGTAGTTTTGGGCAGACACATTCTCATAACCTTTGTACGCCTTCGGCTTTGGAGGTCCTAAAGCTGCTATTGTTCAGTCAGTTTCCAAGCTCAAGAAGAATGTTTTCTTCATAACGAACATGTTAAATATTACCAGAATTTCAGCATCAGTTTTATATTTCAGGCATATGATTTGGCATGTTCTGTAGATGACGAAACATAGCTTTTAAGTTATGATTTAATTTAGATTTTTTAAATTAAAAAAGCAGCTGTTTCTCTACATATGAAATGTGAGTCCACTGTAACTTTACTTACATAAGCRTCGTTTTCAAGGTATAATATATTGTATAACCCAAGAGCAGAATAAGGGCTGGATTCAGTATAAGATCTGTCTAGCTGCTTCCTACCACTGAGTGAGTGCAAGGCTCGGGTAAGCTTGACAAATCATTGTCAGTGGCTTGGATAAAGTTTATTTCTCTCTCTTTTCAGTTTTCATTCTTTTGCCAGACATACCTGCCTTCTTAGCTGAGTTGAGTCTGAACTTTGGTAATAAGATTTATGGGAATTATGGTGGTGGAACAAGTTTCAGTAATAGGTAAACTGGAAGATTGCAAAGGCGAAGGCACATCCTTTGGATTATATGCCAGATAACACCTATGCTGGGTGAAATGCTCCTATGCAGAGAGAGAGTGCAAGATAATGTATCATTTAGGGTCTATTTTAAGAATGTAAGGAGTCAGTGTGTGGTGTTGTGAAGAGGGTAAAATTCCTCTCATGTTTCGATGTGCTGCTGATAGCATGGTAAACCACGCACAACATAGGCTGAAGGATGCTATATGGAGATCTTTACCAGTGCTCTGATTTTTCAAATGGCATAAAGTCCTTCTGCCTTTGCACAGTATTTGGTGTTAGATTTTTTCCTAAGATTTGTTGGTTTTTTTCCCCTTTTTCATTTGYGCTTTCATGAACTTCTAAAAAACAATGAATGATTTATCTGGATAGTATTCAGAGAAGAATACAGTCAGGATATCCGAACGTGTGCTACTAACTATGTGTTGTGGACAGTACAGTGCCTTTGTAGGCATGAGAAGTCACTCTTCTAGGAGTGTGACAAAAGGAAATAACTTAGGACTGAGTTTTTCCACACTAAACAAAACAGCTGTAAGTCTGATAATAAACAGCCACTAAACATTGTTCTTCTCATTCAACATCTTTTTTACTTACTGCTATGTGGTCAAGAGCAGCTGTGGTGCAGCCAGGAACCAGTGCTTCAGGATTTCTGAACAGAGAGGGAAAGCAGGTCCATTTTTCGTGCACCTATCTGCTCTCAGATTTTCACTCATGTCTCTTCTTGGGGCATCCTATGAAGCAGTGCTAAAATGAATGTCCTTGACGTTTCCTGCACTTCATTCCAGGTATTGCACATCATTTATATGCAGTCTCACAATGCAATAATTTTTTTAAGATATTGTGGGTAGCTGAAATATGTGGAACTACTTATATGAGGACAAATAGTTTGAACCTTAATGCTGTGTATTTTTTTAAAACCAAATTCTTTCCATGTGCACCAGTCCTTAGATTAGGGCTTCACGTACTTTTCCAGCCTCAGATAGATCATGGCCATTATTGCTGTGCCCGTATGAATTGTGGTGGTCACCCATCCTTGCTGCATAGTACAGTATCAAGGGGAGGCCTGKGGTAATAATCAGAGCTGGGCAAATAGCCTCTCTCCATCCCCACCTCTTACTAAGTCACCAAATCAAAAGATTGAGGGGATCACAATCCACGACTTCCTGCAATCTTTTTAAAAATCTTTCTTTCATGGAATTGCTTAAAATGATTTTTTGAGGTTAACAGCTTTAATAGAAAATAAACAATTTCTTTTTTTTTTTTTTTTTTACCCTTAAAATATCTTTAAAACATTTCTTTAAAAGAAGTAGCTAATTTCATGAGATAAGGCAATATTTTGACATCAGCAGTTGAAATGTTTAATTTAGCAAATATTTAAATAAAATGTTTAGACATTATTTGTCCATTCCCCTTTGCTATTTTCAAATTATTTGCTGAATTTGACGTGAATTTTCAAATATTTCTACATATTGTCACAGCATGACATGTCCTGATGAGTATATTATTTGTCTGAAAAATTTTACCCCGCTGTGTTGGAAATACCTTGTGTGACTGTAAAACACGGGCAGACAGTGGATATTGAAAGAAGAGCCCGATTAATACTTCACGTAAGGAATCTCCACCAAGAAATTCTGCTAAGAAAAGTGGAATTGTTAATGCAAAGTCTTTCACTGGGAAAAGTTCRGGATAGAATGAAAGTGATAAATCAGTGATTTAAATCAAAACTAGAAGTCCATAAATTCCTTTTTCAGCAGTAGGTTAAACTGTCAGGTTTAACAAAAGCTTACAATGCTCGCCTCTTCTCTGGTTCTGATTCTGCAAGTGCTATTGCTACCAGGTGTCACGCTCACTTCTGAGACCTGCCACACTGAGGAAACAGGCCTATTTGGGACTATCTAGGACCTTATTTAGATGGGGCAATGCGTCAAATGTTATTCATATGTAGGTTTCCAGAGCTGCTGTGCAAGCCCTTTGATAATAAATACTAAGTCTGACAGATTTTCCATGATCATGTGCCATAGACTCACTAAAATAAGAGTCTCATTCTGCAACTACCATTAAGATGTTTTTTTCTGAATGATCTGACTAAAAAGTCCCATAATTATAAATATATATATAAAAATATATGTATTTTTTCTCAGTATTTTATTTGTTTTTGATTTAAAACCAGCTCACTGAGATGTACAGTGGTGAAATACATTTTTCCTTGTCAGGTGAATTGTTTGAATTGCTTTATTTCTTCAAACAATCTTTTGGTATCACTTTTATCACAACAGCTGCTGCTGTGGTGTCCTTGTTAAAAGTCTCTCAGCGTATCCTGTACAAATCCTTCTTTTCAGGTTTTATAGTTCAGTCATCGAATTAACTTTGGGCCATAACTGTTTCTTGGGACAGAAGCAGCTCTGTGGAAAGCATGCTGACAAACCAGCTGTTCCTTAAAAAAGACAAGAAAGATCATAGGAATTGCAGGGGACTTGTGGACTTCATCAAAGTGTGTTTGTGTGAGGTTTAGAAGGACCTAAAATGGACTGTTGCTGAGAAATCAGAGAAGATCAGAGTGGACTAACACAGTTCATAACTCTCTTGAGTGCATTTTTGTGGACTGCATCCACAGCACCTCCCTGGCAGCCGTTTTGCATGATGGGGCTTGCACCCTGTGTTTAAAATGAGTCACTCTCTAAGCTGTATCTGTTATTCTTCCTGATTGCRGCAACTGTTGATTATGGTGTATGTATTGAAACTCTACCATCAAGGGTAAGCAAGAGCTATAACTGAAATAACATTAGCAGCAGAACTGAAAGCTGGACTAAGTTTTATGGGCTGCTCAGTCCCTTGAAAAGGAAYGTTAAGTTAATTTTAAGTGTTGCAAATGCCTTCTGCGGGGCATCTGCTCAGCAGAAATTTCCTCTGCACTTCTCAAAGTCTGGTTTAGACAGGTTAATAAATCTCTGCCTCTCTTCGGCTGCAGAGGGTTGGCACTTTATAGCTGGAGAAGGTGAAGAAGAGAAAGTTACATCTTGTACGGAAAGATAATTCTAGGGCAGCACCAAAGGAGTACACAGACTTCTTCACTCTTAGTGCTTGCTGCTAAGTAGCTGAGCGTGTTGTTTTAATAGAAAACAAGGCTCAGAGTGCGGAAAGACTGAGAATTGAGAAGGCTGAGTGGACAGAAAGGAAACAGATTTGTTTGCAGAGGAGACTGGGGAGATGTAAGGAAATCTGTATGTGTGTACGTGATTTGTGGTTGTCAGTGAAGCTACAGAGTGACCTAAATCAGATTCTAGAAACTGTAATTTATTTTATACCACTGATAAATGAATTAAAATAATATTGATTCAAGATATTTTCTTATTTTAATTGTTTTTGTGTACACCCAGTTTGAAATGCTCAACAAAGTTATAAAAATGTCCTATCAAGTTTGTGTACTTTTAAATTGTGATTAATTTGATTTACAAAAGACAAAGTATAAAAAGAATGGGAACATTCATAACCCAGTGATTTAGTGTAAAACATAAAATTACTGGCAAAATAATAAAGTTATGTGTTTAAAAATGTAAGGAATAAGTTCCAGTGATGCCATAAATTCCAGGAAAATATTTTAGGAACTACAACATAGAAATTTATTACAGCTTGGCTGGAATAATGATTTCTCCTTGGCCAACAAAACACTTTATAACTTTAAATCTATGGATGAGTATCAAAGCTGGTTTTATCACAGGGGCTTCCTTTAGATTTATATGTTATTTCCTAAATTTAAAATACTAAAATAACAGGTATAATCAGGTCAATTACTAATTATTTTATTCTTAAAATGTAATAATGTAAATTAAAAATTAGATGTTTTATATTATGCATGACATTTGCAAGGTACCTAGGCTCAGCAAGACAGTTCTCTTTTTTCCCCCATGGGATGGTGTCAGGAGCGCTGTTAGCAGTGTTCTGTTCGGTTCTCCATGCAAAGCTGACAGAGACGGGTATGGGTTTGACAGTCACCATCTTGTCTGATAGTTTAGAGGCTTGCAATTCAACCTCTAATGAGAAGCACGCTTCTCGGAGCAATATAGCTACGCACGCAAAATTAGTGCTATCACTGATTTCCGTGAGCTGGTGCAGAGGGAGGCTCTGTTACATTGTCTTCTGGGTCCATTTTCCACTTGGCTCCCTTTCTCCTTATGCAGTGCAGAGATGATGCCCTTAACCCCTTCTTCTTAGCAGGGCAAAGACAAGGTTGTGGAAGATCTGACCAGTTTTATTGTCCTCTGTGTAATGCTGCAAGTCCTTTTCCTTATACAGCGGCTTGGGTTTTTTTTGCTGGCAGGTGGAACTGTGGTGCCTAGGGTCTATTAATATGGCCAAGTTTTGACTCTGGTGAACCTTTAATTCAGCTGAGCCATGGCCAGAGATAGTAATGTTCAAAGGCAGAGTACTGCACTGCTGAGATCTTCATACTAATCATTTCTATGGTGCTCTAAGTGAAAGTGGGTGGAGGTTTAAGTGACTGCCAGGTTAATAAAAACTTGATGTTCCTGCCCTAAGGATTTTACTGTCCAAAGTTCAGTTGCACATTATGACCCAGATTCAAGGACTTTTGAAGTTAGTTAAAATACTTCCATTCATGTCACAGTAGCTGAAAAACATTTGAGCTGTGCATTGCAGAGCTGTGACTGAGAGTATGCCAGGGGGAGGCAGAGGTGTCGTTGTTCCATTCATCCTCCAAGCAGATGACCCCTGAATACACCCTGATTAGCCACCCTTACAGATGGTTCCAGAGACCTTGGGGCTCACTCCCTTCCTGGTTGAAGCTTGGTCTTCTGCATGGATTTGTGAAGCCATTCAGTGCAGAGAGAGGATATTTCATGTCTGTCATGGGTCTGCCAAACCCTGCGTCTCTCTGCGTTATTTGTGGTGACATGGAAAGATATAGACTGCATCACGTTAGGGCTCTTGCAGCTCATGAAATCTGGAGGGCTCTGTCCATTGCTTCCTTCCCAAAGAAGTCATGGTAAAAAAGGTGGGGATGGCACACTAGCATTGAAGTGCAGCATAGGTACATCCACACTGGCATTAAACTGTCTGGCCTGTGTATGGGTTTCAGTCCCACTGGAGCAGCACAGGCCTCAAGGCAAACATAAGAATCTGCTAAAGGAGAGGAATAACTGTTTGAGTCTTGACCCTCCAAGTATAATGCTAACAGTACTCTGTCCAACTGCTTCAAAACTAGGTATGCCTACACTGCATATCTCAGGCACAGTAGTCACTTGAAGATGTATACAACTAATGCTAAGGACTATGCAGGTAGTTGTGGCTGTAGTGCAGTACACAGCCTGCAGCAGCTGCAAAATAAAGTGGATAGTGTCTGGCTGGTTGCCTTCTCATTTAATGTTTTAGTTTTCTCATAGGATAATTCAGATTGGAAGGGACCCCTAGACTTAAGAATAAGATTTACCTCATTTGGTAGTGGAAGTGTTGATCTGGGACCTGCTTTTATCTGTCCAACAACTCTACTCTTCAACAGGGGTTGCTCATATGTGGCCAAGGACCAAAGTGGTTTCTCTGTGGCTATGTGAGAGAGGAAAGATAAATCAAAGGGCCTCATTCTGGAGGAAGCAGCCTATTCTCATGTGAGAGGTCTTCTCTTTCATGTAGAGAATCGTCCCAGAGTTCTGGCAAACTAAATGAGTTTTTTCTGGGTTATTTGCTGGGGAAAAAAGCCAATAATGCAATTTAAAACTGCACAGAGTCCAAATCTTATTTTTTCCTAAGTTTCCCAAATGTGTTGTTTTTTGCATTCATATCACTTAATAATTCAGTCCTGATCTTCGAGTCTGTCTTCATTTTCTGTCCCATTTTGGGGTTTCAAATACACTCCCTTTTCCCCAAACATCCTGTCACATACCAGAGGTGTAACCATATCCACCGTCTTAACTCCAGGTGGCTGGAAGCTGATTCTGCATAAATTAGAGAGAAAAGCTACATTCTTCTCTTCATTCCCAGAAAATTGCCCAATATTAAACTTATAGACCATATATCTGGCTAGAATAAAGCTACGTCCACCTCTAGTTCAACAGTTCTCCATACTTAGTATTCACACAAACAAAAATTGCTTCCAACCATTGCTGAATCTTATTCCTTTACCTTCCTCTGTAGTTTTCAAAGCCCAGATTCTGGCATAACCTGTACACACAAGAGAAGTGAACAACCCCACACTCATGAATAACTTGATTAAAAAAGCAATGCAGTGGATTTCAGTTATAGAAACAGAATCTAAGAAAAGGTCAAACTTTACTCCCATTACCACACGAAAATTAATTTTGCATCATATAACACAAACACATAAAGAAAATGTTGTTCATTAAATCCAGCTTTTGCTAATGTATACTCGAAGATGTCTGGAACTATTGCAGCAGAGGCAACTGCTCCAGCAGCAAGATACTCCTGCACATGGGTAAGGTTGGTGAGGATGGAGACTATATTGGCATGACAGCCCACTGAACCTTTCGATTTACAGTAGGTGTGAATCAGTATCATTTAATTAACATCAATGAAACTTTGACATTCTGTCCCTTTACTTTTGCAATTCCAATTATTTCACGCAAAGTGTACAGTTAAAGATAAGCCCAAATTTACAGAAGTTTGGGCTGTAATGTTTCTATAAAACCCCAACCCTTTATGGACAAAAGCAGGACATTTCATAGATTCAGCTGACAGGAGCTGACAGGCATTTTGTGCTTACAACTGTTTTTGGCTCTAGATAGAAATGTAGTAAGATCAGATCTCCTAAATGACTGCTGTCATTAGTCTTGTGAGAATTCCTCCATTTTGGTACAGAGTTGTTAGTTAGAAATTTGCATCTCTGAATCCTGAGTGAAATATTAAACCAGCTTCACCATCAGACTTTTAGCCTCAAATCAGTGCACTCCAAACTCACACAAAACAGCTATAAAAGAGGTCAGCCCATACAATTCTGCTTTTCTATTYCCAGCCAGAAAAACTACCTGCTTTCTATTCATACTCATATATTATTTCTGTAGCACTGAAGACACTTGTTTGCAAGGAAAAGTAATGCTGGATGATTTCCAATATATCTAATTCTGGGATACAGCAACTGAACAAAGTGAAAGGGTTGGCTGTGTCCAAGGCTCTTACTACCTTTTGGAAAAAACAGCATGAAAGTCCACCTGATCCATGGGTTAATCTGAGAAAACCACAGCAGCCATCATCATTGTAGAATATTGCTGTCATTAAATATACCAGGAAATATATCTACCTCCAAAATTTCTTATCTCTTTCATAAGTGTTTATTCTTTGCTATGAAATCAGAAATGCTAGATGAATCCAGCACAACTTCTTTAAAATCAAGTGACAACTTTCTGTGTTTCTATTTTTCTCCATTGCAATTCCAGATAGTCTTTGATTTAATAAGAGTATCCATCATTAGCCAAAAAGAAAAGGCTTGTAGGAGTATTGTCTTGATACTTTATTATTTTCAGAAAATGCATTACAAGTTTGATATCTACTGTCAGGGATGAGGTAAACAAAAAACGAGCGCAGTATGCTCTTGTCCTGGGTGAGCTTGCTGCAATACTCGTCAATTATAAGACTTTTTCATGGCTCCTACACTCCTTTCTGAAATGTTAAAGGTCTCACTAATCTTATCAGGTCATTGATTACCACCTGCTGAGCACAACAAAGAGCCAAAGAATGTGCATTACCTTCAATACATATCAATGTTTTTACTCTTTCCTGTACTCCAAAATTATTCTGTTTCTTTAAATGATGTGAATATTGAAATTGCCTTGTTCAAAATGTATGCCATGTGCCTGTGCTAGTCAGCATCTGTTTCAACATTGTGCCAGGTGATACGGCACACTGTCATATAATTGCAACAATGGGGTTTTTAGTGCCAGGGATGCAGCTCTCGCCCACGCTGACGACAATGGCCAGCAAAAGGGAAGTTTCCATGGAGCCTCATCCCTTTCCCTTAGCTCTCAGTCTCCTGAAACAAAGCCGTAAAGAAGGTGTCTGTWACTGGGAAAGATGTGGAAAAGTTTTTCCTCTGCAGTGGAGTGAGTAGCAGCACAGAAGATTCCCTCATTAATATAATAAATGAGGTGAGAATTAGGAAAAGAAAAGATGTTGTTTTTCAATGCTGAAAATTGAACCATGTGAGATACTCCAGAAGCTCCGAGTATAAATCTTCCTTATACAGACATCAAAGCAGCAGGACTGGAAGAAGCCCCAGGGGGGTTGTGGAGCTGAGTTTTGACTAAAGATGGGTATAACTAATATGGGTCAAAGCTTGCATTCAGTGGATAAGCATTCAAAGTTTGTCGCCTTATTCCTATTTACTGGACTGCCAAAATTTGGCAGGAGATATCAAGAAGATAATCTCTATTATGATGTTTTTAGAATTTCCTGCTTTGTTTCAGCCTGGAAATGCTCCAAGATCAGCTTTCTTGTGATATTTTGGCACTTTTTTTTCATTTCTCAATTATTTGTACTTTGGCATTCCTTTTTCACTAGCTGAAGGCTGAACTAAAACCTCTGTAGAGGAGATGGCAAGATGAGGCTGGCTGAATTGGACACTGAGGTTAGAGAAGAGCTTGAGGAGTGGGAGTTAAAGGAATTTACTGCTCTTATCAGAGCTAAGGATATGGGACTGGGATAGTTGCACAGCCAGCAGCAAGATCTGGGAGGAAAGCATAGCCTTGGCATATGCTTTTGTATCCAAAACAGTGATGGAGATATAACCGCATGGTGTTCATCTAGGGACTGAGCAYCTCTGAGCAAGCAGATGACTATCTCTGCACTCAGACCACTGGAGACAATCTGTTTCAACATGATACATGGTGCTTAGGCAYCCTTTAAATGCCCACGTATTTGCCTCCCACTGCTCTGTGATGATATGCGTGGGTGTGCTTCTCTGCAGCTTCTGCTGTCTGGAACAACTTTCCCATGTCTCCACCTCCCTGATTATCCTTTTTTCTTCAAATCTTGTTTGAAAACATTTTCTTTTTCCCCAGCCTGTGCCCCTGAATTCTCTTTTGCTCTCCCTATGGTTAGTATTGATTGGTCTCTAAAATACCCCTTATGCAACTGGCTTTTTCTCTGTTTTGGCTTGAACTTACACCTTGGCTGCGTCTATGCTGTATGCAATAAAGCATTGTGGGGTTCACGGTCTGTATCTTATGTGATACAGATTAAAAGTTGGGTTGAATTCACAGAAGCTAAAGTACTGCTAAAGTAAGGCATTTTTCCTCCAAGAATGGCCTATTGGTGCCAAGGATTCCAGCACTCTGTCTTGTTAGTGAAGTAATATTGAGCCAAACCCTCAGGGCAACAGATAACAAAAATCAACCCGATCAGGTTTTTTATACTTTTCCCATGTGGACATTCCTCAGTGTCCAAGGACCTTCTCCAGTTAGGAACAAATAAAAAGACTAGAGTTAGCTATGCGATGTGTTTCAGCAGGCATGCCTACATGCATGCACTTTCTCTCAGTGCTCCATACAAATGAAGTGTTGATTACTGGCTAACTGACAGATGATCAAAGATAAGTCTTCCAGATGCTGCTAGCTAGTGTCATAAGTGACTCTTCACTTGTGTCAGTGAAGTTTTTGTGAAGTAGCTGCCAAATTGCAAATGTCTTTCATGATATGTCTGAAGATGGTGGAAACATCCGTTTTGAACTTTGTTTTAAGGGTGAGGTTAGTGAAAGGGGCAGGTTTTTTGGATCTGGTGAATCTATTCATGCATTAGGGCACTTAGAAAATGTAAATCTGTCTTTCTCCAGAGATATCTAGCCCACTGACTTCTACTGAAGGTTGTGAGAGGCCATCATGAATCTAGATGTTTTAAAATCACATACCCATTTATGCCTTTGGCTTTTCACAGGCTTTAGGATTCCCTCTTTGGATTCCACCAGAAATCCATCCACTGATCCTACTTTTGGCACATTAAACTGTGAGCTATTTACTGCATTGTTTTGGCCAGAGTAGGAGCGGCAAAAGGACTTAGCAGAAGCAGCTGTTAACATAAGCAGTATTTTATCTATTTAAATTTAATAAAGGATGTCACTCAAAAGAACATCTTAGTGCAAAGTTTTGCTTCTGTAACAGATTAAAAAAGTGTAGGTTTTAATGATGTTGACCAAGCACAGTTCTTAGGACTTGATCCATTGCTCACTGAAGGTACTGGAAAGACTCTCACTGACTCTAATGGGTGTTAGATCAGTCCCAGAGTGATGAGGGAAGTGTTTTGTGAGGATTAATTCTTCTACTTAAAGAACCTTCCCCTCAGCAAGAATTTCTTCTGAACACAGAGCTAATGGACCATTTTCTTCATTCTATAGCTTTAAGAAAGATAACTAAAAGAAAAGATTAATTTGGTAATACTTGTGGAGTTATCTGAAATTCTAACATATCAATGCAGAACTGCAACTCTGCTCTGTATTATCTCCTGTTCCTCATCTATAGATGCATTTAATATATTCTGAAAACTGCAGATACTTGTTGTTTAAAAAGATTGGTAATTTGTGATAGACAAAAAGTTTACTAATTTCAACACCCTTTTTAAAATTATGCATTAGGGTTTTTTTAAATCATTAAAGTTTTCCTGTCCTGTTTTTCTTATTTCAATGAAATGGCAAACAGTGACATAAGAACAAAATAACAGTCCGATCTTTGTGTTTTGTAATGAATAATAAAGTATTTTAACCTCTTTAGGGACTTAACACCACGTTAATCCTTTAATCCCCAGAAAAACCAATTTTGTTGACATGAAAAGGGGATATTTAACTTCATCCAATTAATTTTCTACCTTGGAGATACCATGATTATGAAGATTAGATGGAATAGATTCATTAGAATAACCTTATTGTGTACAAAGTGATAGTTTTGCCAGTAGATAATTGTATCAGAAAAAAAAAAAAATTTATATCAAAATTATGCTCAATTTTCCTCAATTTAAGAAAAGAAATGCCAATGCTTTGAAACCCAGAAAACTCTACCGCTTCTGTAATAGTCAGATATTAGGTACTGAATGTTCTTTTTAACCATATTTGACAATTAGAAATGGAAGAGAGCAGGATACTCACTACTTTGACTATGTCTTTGCTCTATGACTTTGCAAATTTTGGTCGTCTTCAAAGTTATACCTAAGCAGTGAAGCAATAAAGCAGCTATTCTGTGTTGATTTTCCAAACGCATGGCATATGTAAATCGAGCTGGATTTTTCACTTTTTACTTAAGCATTTGCAGAAAGGTCAGATTTTCAAACATGTTTTGTGGTACTTCAAAAGGATAAGGCTTTTTTGAAAAATCCTGCCTTATAGTTTGCTGTCTCTGGAATGAAAAGGATATGCATAAGAGTGAGGAAGGGTGGTTTTATGGTTAAGACATCAAAGTGAGATTTGGAAAATCCAGATTAAATTCCCCACTCAGCCATAGACTTGACGTGCAATCTTGGTCAGGTCACTTGACCTTACAACTTCCACTGAAAGTGGGTTGACAATACATTCTTTCTTCTAGACTTTTTTTACTTGCCTTTTCAAACTGGAAGTACTTTGGGGTACAGACTGAGGCCATAGTTCAATGATATAATAAATTTACTTTGTAGTACTGGATCAAAACATTTTGTGACTGAATGGTGCAAAACACCAAGCCTGGGTAGACTTTCTCTGTTAGGCCAAAGCTGTCACTTCAGATGACTTTGTACCAGTGATCTTTATGCTGGATGAGATATCACTCCCTGTACCACTCAAAGAGTGTAGTTTATGAAGCATTTTAAGCCAAAGCAAGCCCAGGGTCCTGCTGTGTGTACCCTCTCCTTCTCTGTGTTAGCGTTAACAGGGGACAGCTGTGCAGTCGGCTGGATCAGTAAGCTGATCCAGCTCAAAAGAAAACTTACCCTCCCACAAAAATAGTAATTTTTTGCTCACAGCCAAATGCGTGATCACTAATGCTGTCACAAGGGAGAAGATGGGAATGCAAGGCTTGGGGAGGGAAGGTGGGACCACACTGCAGATGCACAGATCTTCATCAGGTTGGTTAAGGGCTTTGCAATGTGCAATTTATGACCAATATAAACACACTGGCAAAATGTCCTGACACAGGCACAGCTGTACTGGCAAAACAACAATGCAGTATGGGGATACCAGAATAGCTATGCTGAAAGAGCTCCCTAAGCATGTGCTTGATCTTCTACCTGAATGCTGGCACTGTCATCAGAGAAGTGATGTTGAAGACAATTATCTGCATCTAAGTCTCAATCACAGGCACTCGCTCAACGTACTATGGTGTTGATAACCAACTACTCCTTATCTCATTCTGAGAAGTGCTGGGCATTTTAAGTGCCACTGTGCTTACTCAGGAGCTTTGGGGATGAAGCACTCACATCTCAAACACATGAACTGTTAGACTGAGATTTTTTTTTCTGATTCCATGCTTGATATGAACCTAATAAACACCGATCTTTCCTTTGGTGTTATTATTTTGTTTTCATTATACAGGTAGATGAAACTGTACAGAGCACGAATTACTGCAATCCATTGGTGGATATTTTGCTGCCTATAGTACTGATTGTGAAGTTATGGTGCTGCAGCGTTGCAGTATTTCTTAGTATTTCTGCAGCACTTTTGCTCATCATTAAAGCATGTAATTGCACAGAGTATCACTTTGGGTAGGCAGGAAAACTTGCCCTGACACAATACAACATAATGGTTTCCAAGGAGCCATTACTTTCTGTCATGTCAATAATTGGCAGATTAAAGCTCCTTAAATAGACACTAACAGCACTGAGTGTAACAACTCCAAAGGAGCTGTTACCTCCTGTGGTGTCAATAATCCATCAATTAAGGATCTCTACTAGTATGCATTGACATAGAAGATTAGAATGGCTCTGAAGGAGCCAGTTGCAGTCAGTTGTTTGCTTTTGGTTGTTTGGGGTTTTTTCCTACACCCTTCTATTCACATCTTTTATCCTCCCTTTCCTTACTCCTTCTCCTGAAAGTTTGGACAAGTGCTATATCTAAATAACATAGAAATGTATTTTAATGTTACATTTAGATTCAGAAGAATTCAAGGGTATTGAACCAATTTTTCTCTTGCTTTCTCCCCACAGCAGTGTGCACATGTGCTCTCATTCAATGAACACAAATGCTGTTCAAAAAATTGAAGGTTATGYACATGAGAATGCCATTTGAATTAAGACTCTGCTGAATCCAAGATGCATCTTTAACTTAGCTTCTGTACAGAAGTCCTCAGTGAAAATAAAAAATGGGTCTCCAAGCCAGCAACACAACAGCAAAACTCATGTGACTGTTATTTTATTAGAAACTCAGTTTTGATGAGAATATTAGAATAGAATAGAATAGACTATTTCAGTTGGAAGGGACGTACAACGATCATCTAGTCCAACTGCCTGACCCTTTCAGGGCTGACCAAAAGTTAAAGCATGTTATTAAGGGCATTGTCCAAATGCCTCTTAAACACTGACAGGCTTGGGGCATCGACCACTTCTCTGGGAAACCTGTTCCAGTGTTTGACCACCCTCTCGGTAAAGAAATGCTTCCTGATGTCCAGTCTAAACCTCCCCTGGTGCAGCTTTGAACCATCCCCATCTGTCTTGTCGCTGGATACCAGGGAGGAGAGCTCAGCACCTCCCTCTCCACTTCCCCTCCTCAGGAAGCTGTAGAGAGCAATAAGGTCACCCTTCAGCCTCCTTTTCTCCAAAGTGGACAAACCCAGAGTCCTTAGCCACTCCTCATAGGACATTCCTTCTAGCCCTTTCACCAGCTTTGTTGCCCTCCTCTGGACGCATTCAAGGACCTTCACATCCTTCTTAAATTGTGGGGCCCAGAACTGCACACAGTATTCAAGGTGAGGCCGCACCAACGCTGAATGCAGTGGGATAATCACCTCTCCTGACCGGCTGGTTATGCTGTGTTTGATGCACCCCAGGATGCAGTATGCCCTCTCGGCTGCCAGGGTACACTGCTGACTCGTACTGAGCCTGCTRTCGATCAGCACCCTCAGATCCCTTTCTGCAGGGCTGCTCTCCAGGCACTCGTCTCCCAATTTATACTTGTGCCCGGCCTTACTCCATCTAGGTGCAGAATCCGGCATTTGGACTTGTTGAATTTCATCCCATTAATTATTGCCCAGTGCTCCAATCTATCTAGATCCCTCTGCAAGGCATCTTGTCCCTCAAGAAAGTCAACAGCACCTTTCAGTTTTGTATTATCAGCAAACTTGTTTTCATCCCTATAAGAAAGGCTCAATGCATTGTTTTTAAATTAAGAGGGAAATGATGACATTTAGGGAACAAGAAGTTCAGAAAGTTGTGACTTTTAGTCAGGCTGAGGCATACATCAAGCTGTATAGTTTGAGTACAGTACTGCTACTGAGAAATTCATTCATCAAAGCACATTAGCACATGCTAAGCACTGAGTTTAGTGAATCTTAAAGATATTCTAACCAGTCTTCCCTGAACTGTATCCATGGCAAGGTTTCATTCTAGATGAGCAAAGAAATGAGCACCCAATCTTCCATATTTTACTTTTTCTGCAGAGATCAGTGCTTGCCTTGGCTGACCAATGTCTGTTCAATGGCATTAGGAGGTTTTTTAAGTCCCCAGCTGTCAACAGTTCAAGAGAAATAGTAAAATATCTATTGTCCGAATCCTCCTGCTGACCTTGTGTGGAGTCAATGTGGTTTTGCATGATGGAAGTGTGGAGAAAGATGGAGGAGGAGATAATTTTATTTTTTAATTCTGAATTCCATCCAGAAAGCATATTGAAAAAAAGGAATGTTAATATTGAAAAGTCAAGGCTTCGGCATATTGTTCTTATATTATGGTATTAATAAGGCTGTATGCATGACAAAGTCTTTAATTACATGAGCACATACTGTACAGTGGAATACCATTCTTCCAGAGCTCACTAATCCAAATTACTCAATTAGCAGAGCACTAACTAAGTGCTCCTGTCATCACAAGATTTTTGGGGTTTGTTGCATGGAGTTTAAAAATCATTATTTCATTCTAGGCCTGAATATTCATTTTCAGTGGCAAAGCAAACAAGATTTAGCATCCTTAATGAATACATACATGCAGTAAGGAACACTCTATTGCACTAATATGCAGTTTCACTCATCTGAATAGTGATACTGTCCTCAAAATATTTCAGACTAGGAAATTTTCACCATCCTGCACCAGAACCCTGCTTTATTCAGCGTACTGAGCAGATAGTGCCCTGGGAGTGAGTTAGTACTGTGCAATCAATGAAGCCCTTCTCTGTGCAGAACCTCACCCCATTTTTTCCAGTGCTGGAAGGCATATGACAGAGGCAATGGGGCAATAGTAGGAGAAGCCGCATCCTGCAGTTAAGGAAACTGGATTCCATCCCTGCTGCTGTCTCACGCTGTCTGCCCTGAAAAACTGGGAAGATCCTCAGACTCAGCACAGCTGGGCCTTTAGGATGAGTTTCTTATTTTCTGGGTGCCCAGTGCAGTTCATCTGTGGCCAAATTTAAAGAGATGTTGAGTTCTAAAGCTGTAACAGAAGTCAACTTGAGCTATGATTTGAATGTAAAAAGTGCTATAACAATGCCAGATACTCAAAAAGAAAACCCAAGAACAAAAAACTCAAACAAACTGATTTCAGATATCTGGGATTAGTGGACACTTTTTGACAGTTATGGTGCTAGCTGCTCTGTGCTTCTGTTCTGCAGCTGTAAAATGAGGATAATAAAATCTGTTCTGCAGAGTGCTACGAAGTGCAATGGCCTGCATGTTTGTGAAGCTACTGGTTACTCTAGAGAGTGCAACACAGAAACAGAGTGGAAAGAAAAAAATATTTCTTTACTGGATGGATAGACAATATTAATGTGGGGCCATATCAAATAAGGAAGTAAAAAGATTGATTGAATCAAAATGAAGCCAAACCCTGCATACTGCTATTGTTACAGTCCATGTATGTGCACATGCTGAATCAGCTGTCATTCCCAACAGTTTTAGAGCTTGATTTTGTCACTGTGACGTCCTTTTAGTGTTATTTGATAGTGGTTTCAGTGCATCTGTTCCTATGGCAGCTTTGCTCTGATAACGCCAAGAGGCTTTTTTCACAGATTGTTGTGTGAGACTAAAAACTGAGCTGTAGCAGGGATCAAGAAGTTGTGGTGCAAGTGGAATCAATGAAACCTGCTTCCCTATGGACCTGTGCACTGCAGTTGTACTCGCTGATGTGAGACCTATTCAATGGTTTTCTAGTCCTGGTACTCATAATGTCTCTTACCCATATGGCTTCTCCCATAGCTAATAGAAAATAAGTTCAAGCTGTAGTCTTACCTTCCATAGGGGCACTAATACAATCTCTCACCCTTCTCAGCTGCTATATTTAGAATTGAATAGAACAGAAATTGTAGAAATTTGTAGAGCCTCAATACCTACCCTTCTGTCAAATTTGGCTGACATTGCCTGGTAGGCTCAAAAATCATTTGCGAAATGAAAGGGTGAGGGAACATTCAGACATGACATGATTGCATAAGCTTCATTCCCTTAAGAGAAAAGGGAAAAAGCAACATGCAAAAGGCAACATGCAAAAAGCAGAGACTCCCTCTCCACCCTGCCAAGCCATTCACCGGAGGACTTGTGGTCTTAAAGCAGGAATGGATCTTGCCACCAGTCCTACACCAATGTGGTTTCCTAATTGCAACTTTTACAACAAGGGAAAAAAATCAGCTCCACACATCCAGGCTGATGTACTTTATTAAAAAATGAATATCCATAAATTTAAAACATGGGGCAGAAGCGTGTGTACAGCTGGCAGACTGTCTAAACTGCTTGTCCGTGGGCACATTCATGTAAGTATTTCCTTTTTAGAACTACTGCTGTGTAATAACCTTTCCGCATTTCAATCTTCTAAACTTGTCTCAGGAGGAAGATAGGAAAAAAGTATTACAGGAGTGTGTGACCCTTGAAATTTTCTTCTTCCTATCCCCCTCCCCAGAAATTCACACTTATATTCTAGGAGACAGAAGTCCATTGTCCCAATTCATTCAAGTGGTGTATATGTTTCATGCTCTAAAAATGAACACTATGCACATTCAAAATGATATTTGCATCAAAATAGAAGAAATGTCTT
Source organism: Phoebastria nigripes (assembly GCA_035582835.1). NCBI lineage: Eukaryota > Metazoa > Chordata > Aves > Procellariiformes > Diomedeidae > Phoebastria > Phoebastria nigripes. The sequence continues at coordinate 335,653 of JAYKAV010001554.1, forward strand.
GAGCTTTTATTTAATATCTAATGACAAGTGGCCAAATTTTCTGAGTGAAAACCTGACCCCCAGGACTCCTTTAGTGTGGAATGTATTGTTCATTAAGAAGGTGCTGTGTATGAGGAAACAGAGCAGAAAGAGTACTCTCCATCTATTCATACTTTGAAGAGCTTTAAACAATTTCCAGAAATAGAAATAGCACCTGCTAAGGGCAGAAGTATAATTGTTTGCATGCCCTCAAACATTGCTTTACTGCACCTCTTTTCATCTTGTTCTCAAAAGGATTAACAACTGAACACTGAGGATTAGAGTGGTGCAAGGTTAGAAAAGAAGAGGAGATCAGAGCAGGCCAGGCAGACAAGAGTAGGGCAAAGTGATTATTTGCAATACAGTATTTTATAACTCCAATGGCCACTGAATTTTGTGACTGTTTGTGCTTGCATAGTAAATGGAAGTAGATTGGAGCTTTCTTTAGTGCCCTTCTGATCTAATGGTGCTGGTCAGGTCTTGCAGCTTCTTGTCTGGAGCTAGACTGTGCCACTGTACAGAATTGCACTATAGACAAAAGGATGTAGGGCTACACCTATGGACCGAGGGCTGTTGGGACCATGGGGCTAGCACCAAGCGTTGAGTTCAGTCTCTGTGGGGGCAAATGGTACCTGCTGTCTCTGGTGTTTTCCAATTAAACTTCTGAAGCAGAGAAAGAGAGCAGCAAAGCACTTGATGACAATTTCGCTTTTGGTGACTTTGTCTTGACTTTGTGTATATTCTTAATGTACACAGTCCAGAAAAGTGGAGCATTGCTGGCTTAGAGACCTGATCTTGTCATCACAAGGCTAGGATTTTAAGTGGTCTGAAGGTGGTGGTGGGCTAGAATAAATATCTGGAGCGGAAGCAGGTTGGTAGAAATAGCTTACAGGATCAAAAGCCTTTCTTTTTAGAACCAGCATTTTCAAAAGTGTCTTTATATCATATATAAAAGGACACAATATTTTCTGTCATATGATAGTCAAGCTCTTTAGGAAGTTTCAAGCTGGACATAAACCTGTTGACTATAGAGGACAGTCATTCAAACTTACAGCAGGAATGGAAGCTGCTGCATTCATCTCTCCCTTTGTACGTGCAGCACAGCCTTTCACCAATTTACTTCCAGATTTCTGTGGCATGCTTCACAATTGTTATTATTAAAAAAAAAAAAAAAAAAAAAAATGAAAAAATTTAGATCAGAAGATTTAGCTTGACTGGAATTACAGAACTGAAATGGGAATGTGGGTGGGGTCACAAAATACCCCGAGTACAGCTTGTAGAAATATTTCATTTCTGTCTAGGGGGTGATCTGACCTCTAACAGTTTTTTTGGGTAGACATAGCTGGTTCAGTTCTGGATTAGCTTTGGGAAAACCAAAATGACTTTGAGAAGCTGAAAGTGGGCACTTTGCAAAAATGAAAGGAACAGTCTCAGCCCAAGTCAGTGACACGATGTTGTTGCTGTCGGGGCAGAGGATGGAACGGACGCAGTCAGCTCATCCTCTGCTGGTCCCACATGACCGTGGCAGGTGGCATATGGAAGCTGAGACTTCCAAAACCCACCAAATGCCTATTTTGGGAATACTTATAAGACTTACTTTTCTTAYGTTTTTACCTCAGTATCTTCCTATACAATCATACATATATATGGTGTTGACTGTGATGGAAGGGTTACAGCTTTAGCAGCCAAAAAGGAAGGAAAGAAGTAAAGAAGGTATCTCCCCTGTGAAGTGATGCCAGATTATACACTGCAAGGTTTAGTCCAAGGAATGTCCACAGCTAGGTTCATTTGTGTCCTTTGACACAGAAGTGCTAGTGAACCTTTCTTTTTTTTTAATTAAGTAAGTTTCTTCAAAGGAAAAAATATCTTTTCTCTACCAGTTTATTTCCTTTGCATATATGTTTTATTGGGAAGAAATAACAAATCTCTTACCCTGTAATTAAATTGGATTACAGAATAATTACAGCTTTGTTTGCTTTCTGCAGATTACATGGTAATTATACTTGGTATTACCATGAAAAACCAAGAATTTCTAACTATGTCATTACATGGTTATTTCTACAATACAATACAACTATTTAATTATACATGCAGTTTCTTTACTTCAATGGAAAAATGATTAAAATAATGCCAATGCCTCAAAGTTTTGAACAAGTGCCAGCATATTATATAACATTTATAATATTAGTAAGCATTTGTGTGTGTATTTGCAAGTATGTATTTACATATACAGGATTCTCATTCATTCTTCCGGTCTCTCCTTTGTACCTACGATACACAAGTTAAGTTTTGTAATAGGTATTAGTATTCCTTTGGATACAGAGCAGTTAAGTGCATATTGATCTTCAGTACGCCCAGAAAAACTTGGTCCAGAAGCCATGAGTCTTTTCCCTAGTTCTAAAGTCTATTTAGAAATAGCCATGGCAAAGATGAAAAAAAGGATGTGTATGATAGATACTTCAAGCTGCACGAGCTTAGTTTTTACAAGGTTTCTTTACTTGTCAGATTATTTGTTGGCATAAAATCCAGCTGCTGAAGGACTGAGCTCTTCTGAGATTCTTCCCTGAATTATCCTCTGCTGTTAAATAAGCTTCTTTAGTGGGCTCTTGTTAGAAACAGTAAGATCATCAATGCCACATATTCATTGTAATGAGAGGATAGAGTCAACTGGATCTAATAAAGTTCAATGTCTATCTTTTCTAGCCACACAGAAGAGCCATGTGCAGTAAAGTCTACTCTTTTAATGTTTGGGTCTAGCATTCAGAGTCCTGCTTTGTAACAGAAGTGTGAGTGGCTGGCAAGTCTTTTCTCATCACCATTTCACATCTCGCTGATGTCTGATGAAAGAAGYAAAACAAAACCATGAAAGAAGTAATAAGAGAGGCAGTAGTAGCAAATACCTTTTTTTAAATGTAGTGACCTCTACGTCGAAGTAGAAGTAGGTGAACTTCCTACAACCATGGTTTCAATCCCTTTGTTACTGACTCAATCATAGATCCTTCCAAAGAAGTAAACTAATTACTGAATGAGTCACGTGAGTGAGCTGTGGACCCATGTGAACCACAAGTCTTTGGAAGAGGTATTAGTGATGCAAGTTCTTCCTCTGCAGGAAGAAAAAAAGAAACGAACAAAGCAACAACAAAAAAGCCCAAAACTTTTGCCCTTTTTTTCCAGGATTGGCAAAACACACTATGTTTCCTGGCATACATTTCTCTCTCCCATACTGCACCAGGCAAGAGGAAAGCTCCTTCCCTCAGTGAAGCTGAACATCCACCAGCATAATGTACATCTAGCTAATACAACTGTATAGAATAACACAGAATTTAGAAGCCTCAGAAAGACTACCAACATAATCATCTAGGTGATGATAAAGTGCCACACGCTGTCTTTCTGTAAAGCTGTAGAGGTTTTTTTAATTATCAGGGAATTAAAAAAAAAGGAAAAAAAATAGGTCGCTGATACATTGTTAAAGTCAGTACTAAATCTCCCAAAAGATCAGCTAGGGTAGGACAAAGTCAGATCTAATGCTATTTTTATTTCCCAGGTAGCCAAAACACTTGATTTGAGAAGGAAGAATAACACTTTCTGTTTTCTGTAGGTTTATCTCTTGTATATTGTTTGCTTTAATTGACTGTGGAGCATTGCTTACAGACTATTGTCATGTTGGGCAAGTTGCTGTAGAAAAAGAGAACTAAGAGATAGTTCTGATCTCTTCATATGACAACAAGATATTGGAGGAATACAGACATCTGGAAGAGACAGAAGTTGACATTTAGGCCGTGACTGRGAAACAGTAGGTAAAACAGGATAAGCTGGGAAGATCCTTGAAAGTAGATACTTCTGTTAGACACAGCTGTCACAGATGAATCAAAGGATGGCCATACAGTGAGGGTCAGAGAGGCTTTTAGGATGATACCAGAATCACTGCTGTTCTCCATCTTTATCCATTCTGGATCTGGTCATGCGAATCATTTGTGCCTTTTAAATCAAGGGAAATCAATGGGAGTTCAGTCTCCAGGGGTCTTGCAAGACTGTGCCCTGAGGAGAGGTATATTTTATACTCCATCCAAATTAGTTTGAATTTGTTTTGTCTGGCAGTAGATAGCAATAGCTGCCAATGCAATCAGTATCACTTGCTGCTGAAGATACAACATGAAAACTCTGTCATTGGACAAGACATTTTGCATCTTGTTCCTGTTGCAAAAAGCTGATTTTAACACTAGCAAATTCAGCAAATCCATTTCCCCAGGTTTAATTGCAAGGTCTCTCAGTGTGAGTATAGAGCAAGCCAGCCTGATAACCTTATTCACAACCTTGAAACCCAAAGGGATAGTTCAATGTTACCAAAGGGTATCTGGATCCTGAAGCTGTATATTAAAGTGCTTATATTAAAATGCAGTTCTGCCATCAGGTTTCTCTAGATGGTTGTTCTGGGACTCATACTTGGATAGTGAAACTCATAAAAGAAGGAAGCACATCACAAATGAAGGTTGCTTATTAGTCATCATACAGGGAAGATGAAGTGAATGATTAAATTTCGCTACATCACATTTCTTTCCTGAGTTGCTGTCGCAGAGGTTTCAGCACAGTGAGAGTTGCAAAAGCCTCCATGCTCAGCTCGAATGCTGTTTTGTGTTAGGATCATTATGTGCTGTAGTTAAGCATTTTGTTAACTTCAATATTGACAGACAAAACATTTTTCAGGTAAGTACAACTGGTAAATACAGCACAGCTTTAAGACTGTGGGAAAATACAGTCATTAGACTATCTTAATAGGGGAAAAAGAACCATTATTTGCTGTCATTATGCACTGTTTGCTAATTATGCTCATCGGGTGATAAAAATGAATAAGTTAATTTAGCTTTTTATTGTTCTGCCTGAAATCCTCAGAGGTTCTTAGGGAAGTAATTCTTCTCCCTTTTGTTCCTTCCCTCTCTCTACCTACAGCATTGTACATTAAGGACCAAAATATGTAGCTGATAGCAAGTGCTAGTTGGTTTTAATGGATACAGTGTTGATTTCTGTCCTAAATTTGCAAACATCAAGGCCATAGGTATTCCTGGGAATCAGGAAAGTCTTCATGCAGCTGTGTTCTAGCTACCCACACCTTAACTGAAAGCTTCACGTACACATCTTTATACATGAAACATTTACTGATGGGTTTGCTGCTGTTGCAGTATATTCACGTTAGATAGCATCTGGGGGTCCAGGCTACTGGCTCCACATTGTTACTTTTTGAAGGTGGGAGCAAAGGATATTTTGTGTTTGTTCCCAGCTCAGTGAACGGAGAACATTTTAATGTCACTCTCTTCTCAGTTTCCCTATTTCTTCATCCATAAAATACTTTTCCAGCTTCACACGAAATGCTGTATATAATGGCAGCAGTTGCCACCTACATCTGAAGGTATTGTTACTAAAGGTAGGTCACTATAACCTATGTGCCCTTGGTTTGATTCATAGATATGGCACCTATGGATTAACCTACCTCTTTCTGCTTGAATTTCCCTGTGAATGAAATGAGGAGGAGAATTACATGTTTGCCTCCCAGAAGGGGAGATATGAGAGTTATTACTGTGTTGGAGTTGCTTTGAGAGCCTCTAAGAAGGGAAGAAGTTCAAGCCCAGGCTGTCATGAAATCCAAAGGCAGAAGGCCATCTCCTCAGATGGTTTAAATCATTGTGCAGCAGAACTGTATCAGTAGTTTGCTGGCATGTTCTACTCCCTTTTTAGAGAAATGTGTTTTAAATACTCTACTATTACTGTGGTTTGATTAGTGAAATTCCAATTGAAAATTAAACACACATTTATTTACAGAATATGGCCTGTGCATTACCAGGGAAGATATTACGGTAATAGTACAACTTAAAGAAGCTACAAAAGTGTTTTCAGATCTTCTCATGTTTTGATTCAATCAACTGTAGAAGTACAAAGAGTGTTTATGGATGTGTAATAGAAAAAGCTATACACACCTGGATGAGTAGCAAATTCTGATGAGCTTTTTTGGTTCTGTTACTTAAAGTATTTATAGAACCCATTTGCATTTAGCTGGATGATTCTGGGAATTTTCTTTGTGTATTGAAATGCCAATTCTAAATCATGAATACATATTGGAGTAATAATATACAGTGCTTTTTTCTTAATGATTTTTCATTTTGTGGTTGAGCCAAGTATCTATATGGGTTAAAATCTATAATTCCCAGAACTGATAGACAATTCAAAAGGCTTAACAGACTTCATGCATCACTTGCTATTGAAACTGTATATCTAGAGGAAAACTAATATATTGACCTTAGAAGGCCATTTACTGTTATTTGAAATAAACCCATTGCTTATAAGTCTATGGAGCGTTTATTTTGATGGTTAAAAGGGAAACACAAATCCTGTGAGCATTTGGGGTTTTTGGGAAGCCCATTTTCAGATCCTAGAATAGCCCCTGTGTTTGATCTAGAGCTAAGTATTAGTTCCAATGGGACCTCTGAAAAAATATCTATTGTTCCTGTGGTTATATTTATTCCCTGTAGGATGCCGCTACCTACCCATTTCAGACGTTTTCTTTTATTCTGATCTGTGTATGTAACACAACTTTTGAAAGGAACAACGGAACTTCATGTTTCCCACAGTTATAAACAATTATTTATTCGGGACTGAATTTTAAATGCACTTAAGTCCTTTAACAGTCGTCGTTCCATTTGTCTAAAGTGACTGGACACTTCCTAGGGAACCTTGGGGCAAAGAATAGGAGGGCAATGATGCATTTTTATATCTCTAATACACTTCTCTAGTACATAAAACAGTCACTTCACTTGGTGGTGAGATATTTCAACTCCACGTAACAGTTGCACATCACCGGGAGAATTTTGAAAGCATTGAGAGCTCCAACAGCTACAATAAATGTTAAAGTACCAAACATAATCTCAGACTTGGGAATCTTAAATATGTTATGACTATTTGATCAAATATTATTGGGTTAGCTTTAACCATCAAAATAAATTAGTAGTTAGTGATCCTAGGTAGAACATAACTAGGGGTAATAGAATAAAAATAGGCACATGCAAATGCTGGAAAATGCTTTCTAAGAGTGAGCTTTAATAAATAAGGAAATAGCATCCCTATGGAAATTTTGAAAGCTTTCTTCTTTGATACTTTAAAGTGCACTAGACAACACATTAATAAATTTGACCTCTTGCAGACGACCCAAATGCCCTTTCCTTCCTCTAGCTTGTTTGGTTGTATGAAAAGTTATTTGGATTCTGAAAGAATAAACCTATTAGAAGAATATTTAACTTAAGACAGCCAAGATTTGGATATAGCTTGTATTCAAAGAACTGTACTTAAAATCACTGTTCAATAGCAAGCAAAAATAGCAGGTAGAAGATGGAAGAGAAGGAAACCTCATTTCCCCAGATCTGTACGTGATGGCGTACAGAAGAGATGTCCAGTAACACCTTGGGACATCTCTGGGTGGGGGAAAAGATTTTTCAAGGTAAAAMCTGTTCTCCAAGAACCACCTCTAAAAATGTGGCTCAAAAGCATCCTTGCTATCAATATCAAAATCAAAGGCTGATGCTAGGACTGAAAGAACTAAGTAACCTCCCAGTAATAGGATTAAATGCATTTCCATGCATCCTCTGGCTGATGGTGAGGCTGAAATGAGAGAATCTGGAGACCCTAGAAGACACCAGCGTTGCCCTGTTGTAACCTTCACAGCTCTGAAAGGGAATGAGAGATACAACCATTAGTAAGATATCCAAGGACAAGAGAAGAACTTCTAATGACAGAAGCTGGTGTTCTCCTGCAGTGAAGTATGTATAAGACAATAGCAGATGTTGGCCAGTTTTTGAAGCCAAATATCAGAGAAGCATTTAAACACATTCTTACCTTTAAGCAAACACTGATGTGATTGCCTGAAAGAGATGTTTTTCACGACTGGAAAAAATCCTTACCTGATGTCTAAGATAGCAAGCATCAGAACGTACTCGCTGGTTCATTTACAGACACAACGGAAAAGATTTGACTCATAGGGGAGACTTAAGGTCACCTATATTCTGTCATAGACAGTAGATGGGTCCTATTAATTCTTCTTCAGTAAATCTCCTCATCATAAAATGTCTGTTTGCATCAGTTCACTAGCACAGTGAGTGGCTTTCTTCGCCACCATCCACAGGAAATTTTCATTAATTTATGTACACTGATTTCCCACTGAAGTGTAACTTAATTTTATTAATTCCTGAAGGGGGTTATGTTTAGTTTCCATATGGACAATACAGTATATGCATCCCATTTTTCTGTTCAGAGGGATCTCTGAAAAAAGGAGAGAAGAGAGAAGAATGATTTTAAGGGAAACATGTTAAAAAAGGAGAAATTGGTTTGGGGTTTTGTTTTTTTTCTGGTTTGATATATTTTTACATGTAGTGGCTTTTATTTCTGTTGATATTTACAGTTATCCTCTTGGTGGGCAAGGAAAACTTTCAAGAATTAAAAACACTGATGCTGTAATATATACTCTCTGAGGGAACTTCCTCAACTGCATTAATAAGTATTACGCAGTAGAAGGCAAGCTATTAGGAGAAGAATAAGTACACATCCTAAAATATTGCTCCCTATTTATCTTTCTAATGTCCATGGTTAAATCACACAGTCAGGCAAACCTGCTGTGGGACATCTTAACGGAGAGAACAAACAATACGTGCAGAGCTAAAAGCAGAATATGCTTGTCTCGGGTCAGAGGATGAGTCAGTGGTGGCCACAAGTCAGGCCTGACCATGCTTATTTCCAAGCCCAGTTTGTCATGTGTGAGATAGTCACACAGACTACTTACGGTGGGTGAAAACTCATTCAGAGTGGTATGGCTTTTCATCTGGAGAATACAGAGAGAGGTGATTTGGAAGAGCATATTTGGCAGTGAGCCATGGTACATGCGACTGATGCAGTGGTGAGGATGTGATTGTTTTGCCCTTCCCCAAACAGTCTAAAGAATTGTGCTTCTGAGAAAGAAGCCTGTGTGTATTTGATTAGAGGAGTTATTGTGATGGTAAATAACAGCATAAGCTTATTTTTCACATTACTTGTTTTGTGAGACTTCTGGCTATTTAGTATAACCAGCAAAAAGATATTTCCTGGAGTTCTTTAGAGTGTTAAATATGTATGACCCTAAATCTCAATTGCCTTGCAAACACACAAAACATTGGAACTGAAAAAAACAGTATGTCTCTGTGTTTGATCCGAGGTGTCAAGCGGTATAAAAACCTCTCAGATTGACACATCAGCTATGTATGATGCTGCGTGGGTTGGGGAGGTCAGCTGTAGATATCAGTGCTGAAACATTTTTGAAAATGACTTTTGACAGAGCTGATGTAAATGTACACATTGCTTGGCAATTTGTTGGTTGTAAATTGCTTGCAAATGTAATTCTATTTTGTGTTTGGGAATTATCTGCAAGCAGACTCTGAATTTTATATGTTTTCTCATTCGTCAGCACTAGGATGTGATCTCCTTTTGCCAGTCTGTTTCAGAATCTGTCCTTGCATATGCAGAGTTCATTAACTGTTAATTCTCAGTATGCAGTCAGCCATGGAGGCCACAGGATGGTGCAGATAATGTTTATCCTCCCTTATTGGAGCACTAAGATTTTGCCAAGCCACAGTGGAGACATTCAAAGAGATTTCAAGAAGACACATAGAAAAATATTAACCTTCAGCCTTTTGCAAAAATATCTCATAACACTTTCAGCATCGAGGTGGGCAAATGCAACTTGTATGAATGCTATTTTGAGAAAATGAAAAAGAATAACCTTAAAAAGCATAACCAAATCAAGTTAAGAGTTTTTATTCAGTTCCCTGCGAATAGATTTAGCTATATTTTTCTACCTCTGTTGTACCAGTTTTATCCTTTTTATTTTATAGAAGATGCATGGAATTCAAACAAATTTGTGTGTACTTGTGTTTTGGTAATTTTATATGTTTCTTCTCAGAAGAATGGAAAAACGCAAGATATAGATTTTTTTTTTTTTTTTGACCCATTTTGACAAAAATAGTCATAAAATATAAAACATGTTACAAGCCTAAAAAGTGTTGTAATAATGTATTTTAGCTGCTGAAGGAAAACGTAAATTTGGTCCAAACTCTTTCTCCTTTTCCCATCTCTGTAAAGTTTATTTTCAGTGTGTATTGGAGTAAAAAAAAAACATTATTAGGGAGGCCAGAGCTGTGGTGGGTGTCAGTAGGTGGGTAAAGAGGGTAAAATCCTGGCCTCTTTGGACTCATAGCCATACGCCCGTTGGCTTTATAGGATCAGGCTTTCATTTGAGACTGGTTATATCAGCATTGATAGAATTACTTATTACATGCAACAATAAATATGGCCTTGCAGGATTGGGACCTAAACTAACAACCTAAATTTAGGAACAAATTATACGAATGTTGGCCCAGGTTTTTGAAATTCTGTTTAACATAGCAAACTTCAGTGAGATAGGCCTGAATTCTGACTTGCATTTAAATCAGGTACTTAAGTTTTTTGTGTTTCATTATCAAACATAGATATCTGTTTGTGATGTAGCTATACTAATTTCTTTCTAAACCCAATTTCTTTTTCAAGAATCACAACACTCAAGGTGCCCTAATAGACTGCAACAATTAGATTTTCTAAAATAAGAAGCTGGTTTTGATTTGGTAGGAGTGCAAACCTGTCTCATGCTACTAACTTTTAATTTACTGGTATTCTTAGCAGTCAAAAATGATTGAAGAAGGCTTGGTTCGAGAAAAATGAAAAAATAATTTGTTTTATCCTAAAATATCTCTGAGAGTATTTAGCTTTTCATAGAGAAGACACAAAATCTTAAAAGAGAAAGATTTGCCATTGAAAAAATGAATAATACCTTTTATGATATAATTTGCAATTCAGCTGTTTTATTTACCCTATGGAATTACAAAACCCTAAAGAACTCACTGAAAGCTGGACAGAGCATGTGTTTGTGTGTGTGTGCATGTGTAAGGAAGAAAAAACATGAAAGGGGGAGAATGAGCCCAAGCAGAGAAGTAGAAAACATTCTGATGGATCTAATTTAATTTTATGTTGTGTTTTTATATTGAAGTTCATTTACAAGTGCTGACACTTTGCTGTGAAAAGCCATGATTGTGGGATCTGCCACAAATGAGAAGAATATTTTTTAACTAACTTTAGCTGTTGGATTATAATTTGTTAAAACAAACAATAGCTTACCGCATTACAGTTGAATGCAAAGATATTACTGTACTCAGCTAAAATCAAACAATCTTTTAGTTTCTATTCTCTGCAAACTAAGCTAAACAGTGGTGTCATAAAATGACAAATTACAGGATGAACATAAGAGCAGTGCCTTCAAAAATACAATAGTTATACAAGCCATCTATTGTTAATGAAGAATATAATGCAATTTGTCTGTCTGTAATACAATTATGCAAATCAAAGATGGAACTATCCTGAAATCTCTCTACATTCCAAGTGATTAAAATGAGATAATTTATCAAAAAGAATATTACTGATCATGTTTATGTGTTGCACATTAATCCTATTACAATAATGTATCTTTCTACTAATGTAATGGATTTGTGCAATCTAACAGAAAATGACTTTTATACGACCCACAATTACAAAAATATTCAAAGCATATCCATCGCTGCATAATAGCATATGCCTAAGACTGTACAATAAACCTATTAAAACAAACAAAGCTTATGAATGTAACCTTCATACCAATAAAGACAATGCTAAATTCAATTTTATTGCCCTCATTATTTCAACAACTTCATATATAATAAACATGGTGAGTAAATTACCCTAACCTTCTTTATAAAGAAAGAAAATCTTATAAAAAAGTGTAATAGAAAATTTGAGAACTGGTTAAATTGATGCCAGGCATGTAGAACATGCGATAAAATCTTCTGAACCAGCATATAAGTGGCAATCCATGCACTTTCAGTCCAAAGGTCTCTCTAAATCTTGGCAATCTGATCAGATATAATTTTAATATATCACAAGTCAATCCTTAAAGTAACAGCATCTTCTGAAAGAGTTTCTATTATATGCAGCGAGGCATGTGGAAACATCATGAGGTATGTACGGACGTTCTTCCATGTGCATGGAAATATAATAGAAGGCTTAAAAATTCCCCAGACAGAGCTATATTCAGAAGTCATGGTTCTACCTTCAAAAACTAAAACATGCAAAGGAAAAGACAGCATAGTCAACTGTAAAACTAACATTGTACATGTGTATTATAATACAGTCACTAGATGAATGATGACATGCTCAAGAAACATCATAATATTACTTATTTTCTGCACTCAAATCTGCACAAATGGATTATTGTATAATATTTATTCTCATTATTGTATATTTACACTAATTTCCTTTCTACAGTTCAGCCCGTCTTTATTGACCTAGGCTTGCTGCACTCTTTTTTCATCCGTAAAATGCTTCATTAGCTTCCTCAGTACGCAGTTGCAACGCACTGTACTTTTTTCCTTCTGGCAGGTAGGCTTTTCTTAGATGCAGTTTAGAGACTGAGTTAGTTGGCTGCAGGACTAATGTAGCTGCATACACACCTCCTGCTAACCCTCTTGTTGACCCTCCCCGACATGTAAATCAGACTACGTTACCCAGTTCACACCCATTTATTCCTCTTTCTTTGAAAGAATTCTTCTTATTCCTCTTCTTAAGCCAGTATATTCTGCATATTAAAACAAGAATATGTGTTAAAAGAAGAAGGATAGAAGAAGAGAAAAAAGTGATGATGCTCATGTGCAATGAGCCTGGTATTTAGTGGTCTTAGCCCACTGTAGACTTAAATGTTACTGCTAACACTTCATATGTATGCTATGTTCAGCAGTTCATGGGATAGCTGGCTGCAGTTGTTTAAAACTCATTTTTGCCCTCCCTAACCCTTGCACTGCTTTCTGCAGGCTGGTCCCTTATGTTTTTTCAGAGCTACTCAGTGGTTTCCTTAATTGATACCAGCCTCGAAGGTCAGCACATCTGGGCAGCCAGCTGGGCTCACATTCATACCCAGCCAGTGATTTTTTTCCTTTCTGCCATACCTGCTTTCCTTCAGTCTTGGAGGAGAAAGGTTTGCAGTCTGGAAGCACCTGACTTCAACTCAGCAGTTGTTGGGAGCTGCTGTTAGTGTCAAATGATCTTCACCGGGATAGGTAAAATGGATTTTATGCTGCATTTTACTAACTGTGTGATAAAACCAGACCGTTCCGTACTGGAGAAGTTGACCTAATGTACAAGACATGATGCTTTGCTAAATGCAAGAGCTTATTAACCACTCTACAAATCTATAAATCTGCCCCTCTTGTTGCAGCTACAGTATCATGTTCAAAAGGATTTGAATTCCCAAACTTTCCCTCTGTTCTGTACTGTGAATGGGATAACATGATCTCATGGGTAGAAATTCTCCTTTTGAGACTTGCTGGCACAGGTCTCTGCTTTCAGCTCCTGAGAACCCTCGTTTTTGCATGGCATTTGTAATATACATGTTTCTTTATCATGTGTCTAGGAGGCTTAAAATATTTTTGAACAACTATTTGTCAAAGCTGTCTAATACAAACTTAACAAACCTCCTGCGCTTTGCAGAACAGAAACACAGTAAGGAGAGGCCTGGTTTTGGCTAAAGCTTGGCAGGGGCAGAACCTTCCCTGTCACACTATTTAATATTTGCCCATATAGAATTACTTGAAAACAAATTGAGATACTGCTGCAACTTTTTTGGATCCATCTCTGTCTTCGCTTCTGTCTCTCTTTAAAACACACATATACTCTAAGACAACTGATGGATGACAAATATACAGGCTTCTGCTTCTGATATCAGTAAGAGCAAAGCTGTCCTTTATCAGATGAGAACTGATTCAGAGATAGCCATATTTGGCACTTAGAGAGCTTAATAGTTCTATATGTTCTGGCCAAGTATTAATTCAACCAGCCCTGTATGACATGTGCAGACATAAATTTCAAGTACCTTCAAGGACCTAGCGCAAAGCAATCTCATCAGCCTCAGAGACTTTACACCTCCATAAAACCCATGTAAGGTGAGGTGGCAGCTGGCCCTAAGGATCTCATGTGCACTGGTACAACCCCATTGACTTTGTCCTTTAGTGTTCACTATGGCAGTGCCAGTCCATTTGGACTGCTGCATGGCAAAGGCTTTCCACACATTTCTCCTTTCTTTCTAAAGAAATTGAAGCTTGCCAAGGTTTTGGACCAAGCTGTTCATCAAACAGCATATTCAATGGTTTTTAGCCTTGCAGATCTCTGCAGAAATCCCTCTTTCCTCACTGAGCTACTCACAGAGGTTCTGCTCAGCCTTACCAACAGTAACACAGCATAGTGACTGAGGTGCTTCATCGGGCATAAGGGCTACTGCTTGCTAATATCTCTTAAAAACTGATTGAAAAATATTTAAATAGCAAAAGATATAAAGTGGGTGTGCCCTGGGATACTTACAACCCCGTCGAAGCAGGTCAGCTGAGTCCTGAGAAAAGGAAGGGGGGAAAGTCAGCAAAGGAGGCGTATTAACTTAGACTTATTACTAACTTCTCTATATTTTTTATCACCTTGACTACCTTTAAACTTGCCCTTATCTCTTTCTGTGACTCACTTCCTAGAAAATGAAGATTAATGCTGCTTTACTTCACAGATTTGTTGTGACACTAACCACAATATTAGTGAGATGCTCAGATAGCACAGCAAAGGAAGACATCTAGGTACCTAATTTTGGCATACAGTCTAATTTCCCTCAAATAGCTTAGCTAACCTAGTAACTAGAGACCGGTAGTCCAGCTGGTTGTGACAAACCCACTGAGCTATTGTGCTCTTTGTTTACTGCACACTTGACTGTCCGTACGCTGTGCTAGTGTGCGAATATGCGTTCTGGAGAAAAGCAGCACCAATTTTCCATACCATCTAAGGAACTCAATTGGCAGAACTGTGTGACAAATCAGGGCAGATTAAAGTCAAGCTGGTCAAATTCTGACATTTGCACAAAAAAACTGTGGCATTGCTGGGTCCAAAAAAAGGCAGAATTTGGATCATAGTCACAACACTCAGATGCAAGAAGGAAGAACTCCCTGGTGTTAAAGACAAGGGAAGACTCATTTTTGAGCAGAATGAGGCTGGCTGGCTGCTGGAGCTTTTCTGCTCTGTTGAGGTTGTAATTACAGCCTCTCAAAGCTTGCGTGACATTGCTAATTTGAGAGAAAATGGGACACTGATATCTGTAAGAACACTCAGGGTTGGGATTTTGATTATAGACTCCATATATCAGCAAATCAAACCTGTGAATATGAAAGTCATTTAGTATCTTTATATAAGTAATTATAGAAATTGTTCAAAAACAAGAGATGGGAAGATGTAAATGTCAGCTATTAAGAAAAATTTGAAGAGGTTAGTCAGATTTTAAGATATCTGAAAGTCAACTTGAAGATCAAACTGTGGCATGAAATTATGAAATTGGAATTATTTAACACTTTTCAAAGCACAACTTTCTTTGCTAAATATCTCCTACCTACAGAGGAACCTTTGTATGTTAAATGGTGCCCTCCACTTAAGATACAGTTTCTGTGATTTGATACATCCCATTTTATTTCACACACCTTTGTATCATGAAAAGACTCAGTTCTTTGCTTTATAGGTTTGGTCGCTGGGTGAGTCCCCTGACTTTTGGGAAGATGTATGTGATATATATAAGCATAAAAGAGAGGCAAACATGCCATAAACACCCACTGCAAAGAGTTATTTACTTATGATTTGTGTCAGCTTAATTGTGTGGAAAATATCTTGCTCGTTGGCACAGAATAAGTGTCAAAGTATACTTACCCTACCCACATCAACCCAGAAGGTCTTTCACCTTTCACCTTTTCACTTGTAGTACCACAGTTTTAGTTCCCAGTGAAATCAGAGAAGTGCCACATGTGTGAGAGCTGCAGGAAAATAAAGACACTTCCTAGGCAGACCTGTCTAAATCTATCCATCGCTCTTGGTCGGCTCTCCAGGTGCCCTGCCTTTCGGGGGTATCTGGGTTCATACAATGGATTTAGTCCTGCAGGCTGCTGAGCATCTTCCATAAAGTGCCCTTTAATGCCAGGGTCTTTGGATGTTCATTTGACTGAATTAGCTAATAGTACATGTTACCAAGTATTCTTATAGGAATGAAGAGCACCTGCCTTAGCCTTTAGCTATGTCCTTCCTCCCTCCCAGGAGATTAATGCCAGCTCTTTCTCTTCTTTTCAGCATCAGTAGGAGATCAGAGCGCCTACCACCTTGCTACACCAGGCCTTAAGACTTC
The DNA here is from genome assembly GCA_035582835.1 of Phoebastria nigripes. NCBI lineage: Eukaryota > Metazoa > Chordata > Aves > Procellariiformes > Diomedeidae > Phoebastria > Phoebastria nigripes. Next base: position 351,992 of record JAYKAV010001554.1, read on the forward strand.
AATTCATTGTAGTGCTGAGTTTTATCAATAGTTTAAAAGAGACTAGCAGAGGTTTCTTTCACCTTGCAAGTGCTAATGCCCCACAGCAGGAACCACAGGGGAGACCTAAGTACTTATAAGTGATGTTATGAAAGGATCTCGAGTTTGGGGGACTTCTGAAATCTTCTCTTGTTATGGATAAGCATAATCGTCTCTTGTTGACATGCCTAGCATCCCTTGACATCACCTGTATTCAGTCTGGGTCTGTGGATAGAAATGAAGATGTTGGTGCTTATCTATCTGTATCTAATTTACAGAAAGCTTGTTGTCAAACTTTCCGTGCCCAAGAAACGGTATTGCAGGGATTTGGTGTCCAAATGGGGGTGGAGACAGGGAGAGAAGACAGGAGAATTAAAAAAGGTTTTATCTGATATGGATCAAAATCAAACAGATCTCCTTTATTTATTTCCATTTGAGACTCTCTTAGCAGCAAGGTGTAAGCATTAAATATACAGGAGATAGCAAGCAGAGGAAAAAAAGTAAAAGAGTTAAATGATAGCAGGGATCAGTATTTTAGTGTATTCCTTCTACAATCTAATAGATACAAATAGAAAAGGCCAGACACAACATAAATATTTCCTATTATGGATAAACTAAAGTCACAATGGAATCTGTCATGCTTGTGATATGAGAGATGGACAATATTCCCGAGCTGTTGCCATGCTGGCACTTGAATGCAGTTTATGTTTTGTTTATGGAGCCGAATCAGAAACCCTTTTTCCCCTCCCCTCTCTCTCTTTTTTTTTTTTTTTTGGCCCAGCATGTGTAATTCTTCTTCATGGAAGCTCGAAATGGCTGTGGAGCAGCTCAATATTCCATTTATTTTATTTATAAAAGAAATTCAAAGCCTGAAAAGATGAAGTAATTGACTTACTGGGATGACAGTTAAACCCACTAAATTTAATCTTATCCTCTCAAGTACAACATATCGCGCTTACAAATTATCACCCTGCACCAGACAGGCCTGCTCTCTTCACCTAATCCAAATGGAAATGAAGGCCTCTGTTATTGTATTATCTGACTTTACTATCAGCATTAATCCGGCTTAACTCACTTAATGATGCCACTTGTGGCACTATGAAGGCAGCAAAGAAGTCTATAAACTACTTCCATTAAAATGCAAATCTGGCCCACAGAGAAAATAAGTGACACAAAAGTAGGAGAATTCGGCCATACACTGTATTAGCCTCTTGCCGCACAGAACTGATACAAGTATAATAACTGATGCTGTGATTATTATTCTAGCTGTGGATTTCCAATGAAAGGAAGCCAGTCTACCACAGAACGTCACAAAAGTGCTTCAACAAGCCAGGGTATTTAATTTCTGAAGAGATTTATATTTTTTGTTGTCAGGAAATGAACAAATACTTATCAATGTAAAAACTGCTATCTTAAATCTTCCTGCCAGGTTTTTCATACTGATATTATTTGCACCCTATAACACAGGAAATGAAAATCTTCTGTGCCTTTCACATCTCCACTGTATCTTAAAATCCTTTAGTAACAGACTTGCTTCTTTTTTTAACCCCCTTCTGTAAACATAAAAGAAAACTTTTATGGATTAAGTATAGGGAATTACTAATGCCAAAATCCCAACCCCAAATTCCTTCTCCTGAACATTTCTGTTTGCTGTTAATTTAATTATTTTTTAAAGGGAACCATAACATCTGTTTTATGGAAAAGCCTGATTTAATTTTACTGCAAAACCACTCACATTTACCTCTACCCCTCTCCTCCCTTACACACACATATGCACGCTCACGTATCCTGACTGGCCGCCCCTTTGTGTGAAAAATCATTAATGCAAAAGCCTTCATTACTATGAAAGAAATCCTAGTAAAAACACTAGGATTCAAATTCCTTCCAATTTCTCTTGAGTTCAATAGCTTCCTCTGCCTCAGTAACCCTAAGACTTCATTTCTGGCCTTGGCGCAGAGACAACATGCATATCTACAGGGAGACATAGGCACAGAGCCCCTACTGCTTAAATCAACATTTTTCTGTAGGCTTCGATAGCAAAATGTAAATGCAAGAATTTGGTCCAGCTTGTTTTATGTACAGGGTGACAGATGGGTGATGCCCCTTCACTTTTCCTTGGAAAGCTTATTACTGATAATATTACAAATTAGAGATGGGGCCAAGCTATGCAATTGGGATTCGTGTTTCAGTCTCGCGCATGGGAATTTGATTTAGCTCAGTGTGCTGAGAGGAGTAGCAATGAGATTCAGGTTTACATCGAAGTTTGGATGGTGAATCCCCTCTGAGGCTGAAGAATGTTTTGATCTGGAGCCCTGGCGCGATCTTTGACAAAGACCTATTCTCTCTCATCCCCACCCACACGCTTACCCCACCCCAAGCATGACTTGTTATTGAGATGGCCGTTCAGCAGCACATAATTTTGCTCTGATGTTACATTGCTGAAATACTGTTAAAGTGGCTTTTCTCTCACCTTAGGCCAACACGAGTGTGATCTGATTGCAGATGGATCTACTATAGCACTTCTGTCCGGGATACTCATCGCTGACCTTAGTGTCACCAGTGTTTCAGCAGTGGGCTGTTCAACGCAAAGGAAAACATCCAGTTTCAGCCTAAAGCCATGCTCTGTGTGCTTACAGCAAAGGGAATTTCCACTTAAAAGAAGCCGACAGCTCTGCAGACTTCAGCAGTTTCTCTTTGTAGCTCTTCATGGATGCTGGGAATTTTTGTTGCTTACAGAATGAAGTTAACCCCTAGGCACAGCGTATCTGGAAGTCATGTTATGGCCAAACAGACATGCAATGCTACATACACACTGCTCATCCAATGCGCTTTGGGCCATTCCTAAAATGTAGAGCACAGGCAGATGCCAGAAGTGAGCCCAGAAACTGCTGGCAGGGGCACTGCCCTCCACCTGCACACAGGCATGCAATCCGTCCTTGGTGCCTGTGGGTTTGCATTCCCTGTACCAAATCGCTAGCTGGTGTCAGGCAGTGTCAGCAAATGATTTACTGAGCTTTACTCAGGGCTTGTGAGGAGGAAATTAATTGCCTGATTTACAGGAGAAGTGCCTCAACTCCTGCACCACTTTGGTCTGAGGCCTTTACCTTCTGAGATGTGCAGTGCTCTGTGTAAAAGCTAGGTATCAGCTAGGTATTTTTTCTTACCACTACACAAGAAAACTTCACTGGTTTAGCTTGAAATATCATTTTAAAACTATGGAAATACTGAACTACATCTCAACATGAATACTATTATTTAAATTTAAATTGGGATAGTTTCAATTTAGCTGAATATGCTAAGAATTGGTTTAACCTAAACAAATGAACAGAAATTTCCAAAGACACAGGGATCTTTAGTGATGTAGAGTGCAGAAATCTGTGAGACTTAAACTGTCAGGAATTGTCTTTTCTTTATTTAAACACTGTAAGTGACACAAGACTGGATTCTCACATTCTGCATTTTGTTTTCATTGCATCATCCGTGTATCTGCAACATCTTCATGCAGACATCCTACAGTTATATACATTACACTTTTCCAGAAAACGGTAGGCTGTTGGACTGGATGGCCTTCCAGCCAAGTTATTCTGTGGTTCTACCTGTTCTAGTAAATCAAACCAAATACCTAGATATCTAATAAAATACTGCCTTGTGTCATGAATGATACTAAATATTTAACATTCATTCTCCTAGGAAAACTGTCTGTATACATTGAATAAGTAGCACACTGCAATATTCTTCAGAGATAGCAATGTAGTATGCAGTAAATCTTATTAAATGTTATTGTACTCACAGGAGGCATGAATTTTAGGTGTATATACAAACAAATGCCCATGTAGATAGACCAAATCATACCATATATATCGAGTCAGAGGAGGCTTTCTTTTGATCTGGAAATACGTAGTACTCAAATGGCTAATTAGAGCATGCCATTTTGCTGAAGGAACATCTTTATGAATAGAGGCTATCCCTGTGTTGGTGAGGTAGAGGCTTGGAAGAAATAAGGTGGCTTTCTATGGGGAACTGCCAGAACTGCCTGTACTGCCATGCTGGGGTGTCTCTATCTCTGGCAGGTCTCTGCAGCGTGCTCTAAGAGCACTAAGAACATGCACGGGGACAGGTCTGGCTTGCTGAAGGTTGTCCATGGTGGTCTACTAAAACCAGCGTGTAAATGGAAAGACTGTTTTCAGCTGCAGCTTAAATGTAACAGATGTATTTCTTTATTAGAGTATGATTTAATCCTTGACCTGATGAAATAGTATAAATARTAAAATTTAATTTCTTTTGGAAATCTCTAGATGAGGCTAAACTATGTAGATATCTTTGTGGGGTGGGAAGCAGGAGACTGAATAAAAAGCAAAAGGTAAAACTTGCAGCTAGAAATCCCAACTAGGTCAGCTCCTGCAGTCCTGACTCGGTTTTGACTCTGCCCACACTTCCCTTTTAAAGTCTGTACCTGGTAGAGCTGCTCAGAATGCTTTTAATGGGAAAAATAAAACAGGAAGTTTTAAACAAAATGAAATATCTTGCCTGAGCTTTCTTCTTTTGTATCATTATGGCTTTATTGCTTTCTTTTTTAACATCCTTAATTTAAGATCATATTCAGCTATTTTTGTGAGAGTGTGCCTGTGTATATATGTAGCTTAAGATTTTCTGGTTTTATTACAGTGTTCAGTATAAAAAAAGTAAGTATTTCTTAGACAATATTGGACTTTATTGAGCTCTCAAAGTTTTATTTCATAATGTTGGGGGTTTCTTCAAAGGATGGGAATTCCTATTTTTTTCCAAATCTATTGCCCACAAAAAGTACTGAGCAAGTCCAGCAGAAATCTGATTCAGTGTGGGATCAGTAAAATATATGTCTACCCAGAAGGGATGGGCTGGATGGTGCTGGCTTCTTCAAATCTCCCTGCCAGCATAACTCAGAAGTGTCAACCTTTTTTTGTGCTTATAAAGAAATTCTGGCTCTACCCTTGTGTAGTTATGTTTTTTCTTCTGTTACTCTCCCCTTTTGGCAGATAACTTTTGGGTAGACAACTGTTCACTGTGTGAAAGTTGCTCATTTTTTCAGAGGCCACTGGACGAGAGTCAGTGGGTAACAACTCACTGACCTGCAGACCTACCCGTGTTCAGATAAATGAGCTGGGTGTGAAAGGCTAAAAATCCCATTACCAGACCTTGAGCCATCCTGTCCTTAAGCAATTTTGCAATATTTCTAGGGAAGAAATAAATACAAGTTGTGGATTAAGGGACAAATCAGATAAACAGCAGTGAACCATTCTTCTGAAATAAAATTTTTCCTGTGTTTTTGCTTAGCTGCACTCCTAAGGCTATGAGATGATAGCCTTAAGAGATGCATGGTCATTGTGACCTAGAATGACATCAAACCATAGACTGAGGCCATAAACCTTGTTTTACTACCTTGGCAATGATGTCTATCCTAAAGTGTTAAAGAGCTTTTAAAATTCTTCATAGAGTAGATGGCAGGAGTTCAGGTGACTCCAACCAAATTTCTTTGAAAGATGATCCCACCTCTAGCAGGTCTGTACTTTGCTCACCATTTCTAAAATTAGCCAAACTGTGTTTTCCAAGAAGATCCAGGTCCAGAAGGTATTTGGGTATCTATATCTTAATGTAACACCTACACCTTTGGGGGTTCTGGACTCTCGGCTATATGTCACTTCTGAAAACTCTTATGGAGACTTTTCTTCAAACTTTACCCATAGCGCAATTTTTAAAGGCATTAAGAGTGAGGCAAGACAATGTATCCTTCTCTGTGCACCTAGGAGAATCAATCTTCAAAGTCTAGTTATTTAAAAAAGAAAAAAAAAAAAAAAAGGTTGGTTGGTTGGTGTTGGGAGTAACCTGTATTTCTGTCCTCTCCTGAGATCTGGTGCTTTGTGTACAAATCCTGAATTCACCTGAGCCCATTGGAATTCAGGCCACCTGCAAACCATTTCTCCTCTGTGCTATTCTGAAATAGAAATTATCCTTCTGAAAAAGGACCTCAAGCTGTTTTTTAGCTGTCTGATGTTGCTCAGGTGATATTGCTGCAGAAGTAGATGGGACAGATAAAAGCTGCCAGAGCAAGTGCTGAGGGTGCCTTTTGAATTAAGCATCATGAACAGGCAAGAAGCCTGGCCATGAGTTCAGCCTTGGAGCCCGTTACACAGAAATGAGTCAATGGGAGCATAGCTCTGGGGAAAAAAAAATCAAGTATATATACAACTGGGTGAAGTTCAACTGAAAACACATTTTCTGTAGTTCTCCTGGTGAAGGAGAAAAACAATATCATTTTATTTAGCTCACAGATTATTATCCTTTCTAAGAATAATGTAAGCATTTTTTAAGAAACAAACAAAACAAGAAGTTTATCTTTTGGAAATGGCAATAATGAAATATTTTCAGGTTTTTTGGTTAGCTGAAGTCACTTGGCTGAATGTACCATGAACTGAATAGTGAATAAATCCTGCTGATTAACCTAAAATTTAAGAAACTGAAAAAAAAAAAAAAAAAAAAAAATCACCCCACTCCTTTAAACATTTAACTTCCTCATTATATGACTACATATTTTTTTTTAAATACTATGGGTTTTTTTGAAACCCTCTTTTTGCATCTTTTGGAGCTAGGCTTTTAAAGGTATTCAGTCCCCTAATTCAATCACACTGATTTCAATAGGATTTAAATCTCTAGGCACTTCTAAAAACCTCACTAGGCACTTATACACCTTTAAGCACCTAACAACCTCTAAAAGTCTGGCCCTTGATAATTTTAGAAAATGGTCCTTTCTATCATGCCGAGTTTTCTGCTAGCAAACTGGAAAAGTAATTAGCATATAGATGCATCCCTCAGATGGCAGACTGGGTTAAACTGGATTTTTCTACCTTTTAATAACCATTGGAAAACAACAAGGAATTAATTGGTTTGGAAATGTGAACTGATGGAAGAAGTCAAGCTACAGAAAAGTTATTAACTATGCAACACTGAGAGTCCTTAAAACCATCAGTTAATGAAACAAAGAAAAGAATACATTGAGTGAGAATTGATTTAGAAGTGAAGACGACAGATGAAAAAGGAATTGCACTATACTATGATGAAGAAAAGATTTCTCTCTTGAAGACTCCAGTAGTCACCACTGTAGCTGTAACAGTGAGAATAGTGGTCCAGGGAGCATCTCTGAGATAAAAAGAGCCCGTTTCCCRTGGTGCTGTGATGCTCCGGCATGCCCTCTGCTTGGGGCAGCTTTGCCACAGTCCAGCCATCATGGTGCCATGTGCTCTGGCATATGATGGTGCAAGGTCTCTCCTGGCACCTTCTCTGATCATGTCCAGTCATGCAAAGCCCCCCATGCCCCTCCAGGCATTCAGGGGTGCCAGCAAGCAAGGAGAGAAAAACTTTTCCACATGGGTGCAAGGTGCCCTAGTAGTGAGACAAGAAATGTCTTAGAAATCTGTGGGTGAAAAATGCTGTGTAAGAACGAGGATTTGGGTTTTTTTATTATCCTCAAGGGCAGAATTTGAAATAGCTGCTAGGCAGTGTTGACTGTTCCTGGTTTACACGAGATATCTTTAATCACATTCTAGCCAGAGAAAGAAAGGACTGCAAGAGGCACTATAAAACCTTTTCCTTGCTTTCATCTTTGCTTTTCCACTCAGCCTCACATGAGAGAGAGAGGAATGTGCAGCCAGACTGATTCGGGACTGACCAGGATTGTTCTAACACAAGCGGATAATTATAAAAGACACATTTTTACTGCAAATACCCCCAGGTTAAATTTTTGGATTTGAACAGGGCTCTGCTTTCACAGTGTAAAGTAAATATTTTTATATGTTGCATGCAGGTGGAAAAAAAATCTTTGTTTTGGCTTAATTGTGAACTTAATGTAAGGATGTAATTGGAAAAAAGATAGGCAGGAAAAAATTTTTGGTGGAAGTACAATATTTTAAGTTCTGGAGCTTTGCATTAAACTTCTGTGTAAATAGAAATTAAAATAATACTGAATAAAGCATAATGCTTTGGTAATTGTGCTTTGTTTTTTGGAGTTTCTAAGGCTCTTGTGGAACCAAGGAGAAGCCAAACTGAGGGTGCATCACTCTACAATGCACAGCATGGGATCTTTTAGGGAGGTAAGGTAATTTCTTATAGCATCCCTTTAAAAAGTTTCAGTACACCAAACAGATCCATGAAATGAAAGGAAATAAATTTTAATAGTATATAGCCAAGAGTTTTCTTGGAAATCTATACTGCAGGTGGTATTTATGTGCATGTAACATAGGGGAGGAAATGGGAGGAAGGTGACACTTGCAAAGCGAAGTAAGAATGAGTTGTCTTATGACTGGGTGAGGAGAAGGACAGGCTCGTACCATGCTTGCCTACTCCCTTGACCTGTGAGTTGAACGTAGCCCCCATGCAGGCAGGTTGCTGATCTGAGCAGAAATCACAGAAGTCAAATGGATGTTCTATCAGGACATGTGTGCCAGGATCACCCTTACGAACTTGACTGCAATGCTGGAGCCTTCTGTATCACAAAGCCAACAAAAATGTAGTCACACAGGATAGAACACAAATCCCATCCATGTGTGTGAAATGGAGTTCCCCTACTGCAAGGTGCAAGAGCTGGAAAAGAACAGAATGACATTGGGTTGAAAATCTAAATTCTTCTCTCAGACCTGCATGAAAGAAGAATGAAGCCTTCTGATCCTTAACTTCCCCTCGACTTACAGAAGTAACAAAATAGCCCAAATGGAGTGATCTCCTTTGTGCTCTTCAGTGTCACTATTCCTTCTGCTGCCAGGGGGAGAAGAGACCATCCTGCCACTGGTGCCATTGGGAGAGGTAAGCCAGCTTGCCCCACTGCAGTGCATCTTGCCTGTTACTGCAGGCTCCCTAAAGTATCTCCATACCTGTACTCTGCTGCAGCAGAAATATAGTTCACTGAGGTGCTTTGCATCATTCAGAAATGAGATCAGATTTTACTGTCCAGCAGAGAATTGATGTTTGGGTGGAATGGCAATTATCTTAATTTGTAAGTCATGACTTACTGCTGTCATCTACACTACTGAGCAATGCAGTGCAAAAGGAAAAGACCTATAGAGAGATGTTGTTGGTGCTGAGGATGAAAGGTTCATGCTCTGCATTTTGGAGGTTTTTCCTCTAGATTAAGTCCAGTCTTATCCCTTGGGCTGTAGCCCATTGGTGCCTGAGCTGGCATGAGCTGACCTCTGGAGCGCATCTTCCACATCAGCTTCATCCAAAAAGGAGCCTGTTTGTSCCCTCTGAGTTTGCTCTGTGTTGTGAACCAAGATGTGGTAAGTCAGTACAATTAGGAAACTTCCTTTTAAAGTTCCTAGTTCCAACTAAAATACTAACATGGACTCACCCATGGCCTATGGGAAGCAATGTAATAAATGTGAGCTACTGCCCTTATGGAAATCTAACTCCCTGTATTGCAAGGTGGCACCTGATATATTCAGGCAGAGGAGCACAAACTCCCGTTTTTCTGAGTTAAGAAAACCAGGAGGTGAACCCAAATGAGTTTGAAACTGATGAAAAGGATTTGCCAGTAAGGTCAGCTCTTAATTTAGTCTATACTTGTCTTCCAAATGGGACAGAGATGCATTTCTCAAATCCTTAATGAAACATGAGTGCTTGCTTGTTCTTATCCTGTAGGAAGAAAGAGCCAAAGGGAGTATTTCAGTAGCACTGGAAAGCTCTGTTGTGCAAAGTCTCTCCTTGTGCCTACCTAGCCGGAATAAAATTTTCCAATGCGAGCTGAATACCATTGACTTTCATTTACTTTAGAGAGAGACATTTTGGCTTTTATTTCTGAAATAGTTTCTCCTGGCCTACATTTAAAAACTTAGTGGTTAATTTTAAGGATGTCAAAGTTGCTGAAAGGAATGCTCACGTAACACCCGCCCTTATGGAAGATGGTAAATTAAACAGCATTGCTTGTGGACTAAAGAAAATATAGTGATAAACAGAGAGCTTATAGGTAGATCTATTGGGAGAGAAATGTAATTGGATTCCTGCGTATCTTAATGGTTGTGGCACTTCCCTTTCTGCCCCACTGCAAGAAGGCCCCAATCCAGTGAAGCACTTAGGGCTGAGTTGTGCCTCAGAGATCAATGGCGCTACTTACAGTGTGTAAAACTAGGCATGCATTTAAGTGCTTTATTGGGTTAGAGCCAAACTGAGTAACACATACATAACACTATATTTGGATTCACTATATTCAGTTCTCAGATCTATATTGATTTGGATTTTGAAGCCTTCGCTGAAGTAACTTTTAAGTTTCTTTTTTATAAACACAAAATGAAATTGATGTAGTTGCCCCTTTCACTCAGAGATTTGAAAATACTTTAAAAATATGAATGTATTGATCTTACACTATGGGGAGAGTAAGTAGTAGCAACCCATAAAACAGATGAAGAATCTGAAAGTAGAAGAGTGGAGAAAAAAAATCCACAACAACTGAATGGAGTTGGAAAACAAATTTTCTTGATTGTATTCCCATCTGCTTTGGATTCAGTTTCATTAGCTTTCTTGAAAGGGAGCTTCTGTCAGGAAAGTTTATGAAGACACTCTTTTTTAGTAGACATTCAAGAATAATTGCAGAAATTTATTTTGATTTTGTAACCTGGCTTCTCGTTCATGGACTTATGCATGCCCCTTCTTCTTTACATACTATGAAAATATCTCGAGTTACCTGTATTGCTTAGCCAGATTAAAAGCTTCTAAATAAAACACTGAGCATATATTAGTTACTGAAATCTTTCACAGAAATAAATTCAAATAAATTGTGATCTGTTCACACCTAACACAGCAATGTATAGAGAGGCAAAAGTCTGCAAGTACATGACTCATTTTTTATTTACTATCTTTATTGCTGCTGAATCAGTTTGAATTTAGAGAGGCAAACACTGAGGGAGGCATAAGAAAATCCTCAATAAGGATTAGTGCACGATAGATACTTTTTTTGGTCACGAATGATATCAAAAGTTTTTTTTAAAAAGGGCAGAAAACCATTTAAATACCATTTGTACATATGTTAACTTGTGGAACTCATTGCACATGGGCAACATTAGAATAACATAACAAAGACTGCAAGACTGGTTATATGTGGAAAGAACAGCTGCAGCCACTTTAAATAGGACGATAGTATATAGGAAGAAGAACAGTAATGCTAACCATTAAACATTGGGCTTAGGAAGAAGATTCTCTCATAAGCAAGTTATTGCATAATTCTCTGTTATGGGAGTTTCACACCTTCCTCTGAAATATCTGCTGCTAAGAATGCAATAAAACACTAAATGAATTTCTGACCTGATGTGGCATGACAATCAATAAAATCCTTTTATTAGCTAGCTCTAGTTCTAAGAACTTGTCATAGTAACAGCACACAGCTTTGCAGAATGCTAACTTGTGATCAAACATTCAATTTATTTTAAAAACTGAACCTTTCCTGCCTTATTGCACATTTCCTCAAGTCTGGGGAGATTAGCCCAGCGTGCTGCACCATCTACCRCTAGAGAAAACACGGGCTCTTGTAGTCGATTGTTTAATACCTAATGTATGCTGTGTAGGAAAACTGTAGTGGTACAAAGCAGCTGAGATGCAAGCTGACCTATGGTTCATGTACAGGGTCTTCAGCCATGCCTCTTCCCCCTAAACAATGTTCCACTGCAGTGTCTTCTCTGCCATCCTACAGCCTCATGGTCCCTCACGGCATTAGATGTCAAAATATAATAATTCCTGATCTTCTGATGGATATTCCAGTAAATCCAGTTTGGGAATACAGTGTGCATCAGGTTACAAAGTCAACAGCTACCATACGTGCATCAGACATGCATCCAATATCTATGTGATGCCTGAATTTTTGGCGTAGGACTGATTGCATGGTAGAAGGTTTGCAGCACCTTAAGCTCACCCTACCAGAAACACTGGACTCCACTGGTGTGGCCAGGCTCAAGGGAGGTTGGTGCTGCTGGAGAAAAGGCCAAGGCATCCTGAAGTGACTTTGGGTCTCAAGGACAGTTCAGGATGGGAATTCAAGGGCTCTTTCATAAGCATTGTATCACAGCAAGGTCCCATTAAAGTCAAGCACAAGCTACCTGTTCGTTTCAGTGAGATTAAAATTATACCAATCCTGATTGCTTGAAAATGCCTGACTCTGAAATTATGCCCCTGGTGAGAAACCCTGAGGAGTGCAGTACTGTGAAAGATTCCCACACTCCCTCAAAATGAAGCCATGCTGTAAAGCAATGCATTTTGATAGCATGGCTTACATCTCTCAGAGCAGCCTGAATGATTTTTCCCAAAGAGTGCAGCAAAGTGTTAATATGATAGCTCTGTGGTTTTGAATTATAAACATGTTTTAAGGCACACCAAGAGTATCGAACCAAATGTAAATATCTATATGACTAAAGGAAACATGCTTATGCATCAGAAGGGTTTATTTTGTGCTGGGTGGCACGAAAAACTCAACACGATTTTAACAGCCATATTTTCATGCAAATGGACTGTAGCCAGTCTGAAGATATTCCAGGAATCCCAAACTTTATGCACCACCTCTGAAGTTGTCTTCATATAGAACACTATTTAATTTGTCATTAATTAGTAAATTACTGTGTGAAAGCCAGCAAACTATCTTGGCTGAATTGACCAGCACAAAGATTATTCTTCTGGAAACAAGTTGAAATTCTTACTGCTGGGCAATTTCCATGAAAATAGAACAGCCTTTTGTAGCTTTTATTTTAAAATAAGAATAAAATTATGCCAAAAGACAGCAAATAAAAGGGGTGAAAAATCCTAGCTAAAAGACATAGGCAAGAAAATCCCAACCTGTATGTCTGTCCCAGCAAGCTAAAAAAAGACTTATTTCTTGCAAGGAACTACTTGAAACTTGAATTTATTTGGGAGTATTTAGAAGATACAACTAAGTGTAAATCCCTTCTCATCGCATCTCCTGGAAGTCAGGGTAGATTTTGTTGTATGAAATCTTTTCCTCTTTGAAAGTCAATGACTGGGGAGGGGGGTAATGGGGAGGGGGAGACTTGGCAAACTGCCACTATCTTCTTTCATTATTTCATATGTTACACCTACCATATAAATCTGCATTTACTTGGTTTGCCACTCTGTATGTCAATGCAGGAATGATTGTTATTTTATTGTTATAAATAATATACGTGCATTCAGAGATATTCCAAATGTTTAGCTTTCTTGAATTCTCACTTTTGCATACTTTCCCCTCCCTGTACTCACCCCCTGCCTTCACCTCTGCTACCAAGTCAAAATAAAAGTCTCCCCCATCTCTATCTCCCATTGTTTTTTCCATGGTTGATTGAATAGTGTGCTAGGTTCAGTGAACTAGGTCTTGGCTAGTGCTCCACCCAGAAACAACCTTCTCTTCTATACGAATTATCATATGAAAGCTGCTAATGTCATTTTACTGCAGCTCTGCTTCATGTTTCAGAATTGTAAGTGGCATCGTGCAGTCCACATTTGCCCAGTTTCAGGGAATAACCCTTTTCCCTCTTGCACCTTCCTTCTTTCTGCCCTACATTTCAGTGGAAAATATTGTCTCCTTCCTTTTATTTGCTAGATCAGCGCCTTCCCTTCAATAAGTATTTGCTACTTAAGATATGAAAACAACTTTCAGTCTGGGTTTCTGATGTTGTTAGAAATATTATTGGATCATGTGGGACTTACCCTCTGAGGATGAAATTGGTTATTGCAGGCTGATTTACAGCAGTGGAGGGAGCTGGTCTCCTGGAACTTCAGAATGGTGGGAGTCTCTTCAAACAGAGTTTCAAACAGAAAATTTTAAATTTCAGCTCAGCACAACAGTAAAGGAGAGAGTCTAATGTGGTATAAATTTTAAATGGTGTTGACCGATGTCACTAGCGAATGGTCTGCCCTCAAACCTGGGTATGTATAAATGTAAAATATTTTTATATATTGAATATATGCATCAGCATATATGAATATGATGTTGTGATTTTGAGATGTTAGTATCAACAACAATGAATTTGTTCTTTACAATAGTGTTTGAGTGTCAAGAGAGATTCTTTGTTGTCATTACAAGTTTAATATCCACATAGCATAGGTACAAAATCTCACTCTGTGCCACTACTAAATGCAATTTGCATGCATATTAAAGAGTAAACCATTTTTCTGGTGTGGAAACAATAGCTTCACAAGAACAGGTATAATTTACATTAGGAAGAGCGTTTGCCCACACAGTCAGGTATGAGCGATTTTTCTTGGGTTTASTCAGAAAAGACAATATATATCAAAACCTTAAGGGTTCTTATTTTTTAGCATGTTTATTCAAAAGAAATCTCTACAAGAAACTAAAAATGTTAACGGCTGGTATTGTTCAACTCAATAGCAGGAAATGCAACATGACTGCTTTTACTGGGTGCGTGGGAGAGAGGACACTTCGCTTCCTAAAAGAAATATTGTTTTTTCATTATTTTTATGTTTGTTGTTCCCACAAAAATGGACCCAAGTGTTTTGAAAGGATTATAAATATGGTTGCAATTTGGCACTGTGAGTTGGTTGCAGCCGCTGTATGTATGTGTCTCTCTCTGTGCTCACGTGTGGAATTTGGCCAATTCGAACTCGGAGTTGGTCACAAGCAGCCAAATGGCTTTCAGTTTTCTTTTGTTGTAGCTGCATTCCCTACAGGGTAAAACCTTTCAGGCTCTACTTCAAGGTATAATATGCTTCTCTGAGAAGATAAATTATTAAAATCCAGTGTCTGCTTGTGAAAACTCAAACTTTGCAAAGTTACGCTCATTTGGTCTCCAAGAAATAACAATTCCATCCTTCCAGGTCTCGGTTAAGCCAAGACACATGCTATTTTTCTTTTAACTTTGGAGTTCTGACGGCCTTAAGGAAATATGTGTTTAAGAGAAAAATGGAATCTGCTGCACCGAGGAGGAGTCGAAGTGTCTGGTGTGATTAATCTGGAAAGGTCTTCTTCACTAGCGTGTGAGTGGAGTGATTAGGTGTGAGGGCACAGTCTAGTACTTGCGTTTATGCATCATCACAGGTTATTTTAAATATTATGAGACAGCTGGAATAGGCAAACCATCTATCGTTTATCACAGAACTGCATCTTTTATTACTTGGCTGCATAAATATCTGAGATGTGATAGGCTTAGTCATGAGAGCAGTGGCCATCTTCCATAGCAAACCGAGCACTGTCCATTCTTGCTGGTATCAGGCAGAGCTGAGGTTACAAAGCCAAACAGATTCCTAAGACAGCAGACAAAACTGTCAGACTGTATTGAGATCCTGATGGAGCCTGAAGGCCAGTACGAACTGCACGTTTTTGTAAGCAGCTGCCTCTCCTGTTTTCCAAATCTTTAATAATGTGCTCTTTGCCAGGTTATCTGGGCGTTCATCTTTCTGTTATATCCTGGCTTGTTGCAGTTACCAAAGAAAACATACATTATCACCTGGAATGAAATATATATACACATACAGAATGAATATATGGAGTGAAATATGTGTATGTGTATATAGCACATACTGTAACAAACAAGCTAAAAGGAATGTTTTGAGACATTTGACAGTGTTAATATTGATTACTGAGTAGATTAAGAGACAGCCACAAGAGGTTTTGTCAGGAGATCAAACTTTACCTGTGTGACAGTGTTAATAGTATGAGACATGAACATTTGTCAACAAAACAGTTTCAGCTGCTTAGCAAAAAGCATTGCATCTCTGAAGTGTTTTGTCATACAGCTTCTTCCACCTAACAAATCATGGTGTTATACACTTGCTGATGGCAAGGGGAAGAATGTTTCCAGCAGGAGGCTGTATCAGTAAAGTTCTTGATTAGGAATTCTTCAAAGATTTTTTTTTTTTTTTTTAGTGTGCATAATTATCATACTATTGATAGAAAGGTGGCAACAAGAAGGTTAGAACCAGCTGGGTTGGATCAGTGGTCCATCTGGCCTGTCTTGTCTCATGCAGTAAGTGACCATACTAGACTTTACATGGGAACATAAAACCTCAGTGTAGAAGATTTCTTCTGTTACATATTCTTCCAACTGTAAGTGTTCAGAAACTTCTCCAGGAGAGGTATGAATTTGAGACCTGAAGAAAATCATTGCCTATGCAAAACTAAACCCCATATGACTGGTAAGACTAACACATGCAGAATAGCCATTCTATGTACATCTGGCGAGTTGGTTCAGATGTATGTCAAAACCAATGGTGAACATCTTTAGGTTTGATTAATATGAGGATTAGTTGAAGCTTTTGTCCTAACCTTCTGTCTCAGTCCACCGCTCTGCTTTTCAGTCTAGATTGTAACATCTCTGTTAATAATGAAAAAACCTCTTAATTTTCCAGAAGTCTTGTTGATGTCACTCAATGGAGATTCCAGTGGAATAAAACAAAATTCAACATCTGCAAAATAATTAGTATATGACCCTTAGTAGGGGAGCACTTAGGAAGCAGTACATTTGCATTCTGGCCCAGATCCAGAAGGTCTCCTTCCAATTAGAAAGAGCACAAGGAAGTTTCCCCTTACTGTTAGCTCCTGATTCAAGGGTGAGAGAAAAACAATTACTCCTAGCAAGTGCTGTAAATACAACATAAAAAGGGAAGCAGCATCTCAGCAAAGGCATAAAGTGAACATGGAAAAGGATCGAGAAAGATGCAGATAATTTGGATAGATAGCTGGCTGATGGTGACAACTGAACTGCCAAAGCTTTAGAGCTGTATCATGAAAGTGATGATTGTTTGTTGCTTTTGCCAAAATACAGCTTGTAATTCTTATGTAGCCTTCAGCTCAAGGCTTAGGAGCTGAAAGCCAGACTGTGACTGACTTTGGCACCACTGGTGTTACTGAGTTGGAGACCAGTTGCTCAGAACCCGTTCTCTAACATAAGGTCAGATGTTTCAGCTCCATCCAGTCAGAAAGAGCAGCTTGTTTGCACTCTGAGCACCCAAATACTTTAAGGAATCTGGAACAACCAAAGGTTCCAAAGCTCCAAAAATGCACTGAATGTGCCTTTTGAAATAGCATATAATATTAGACACACCAGAGTTTTTATATGATCTGGATCTGTACAGATTATTGGAGTAAATAATAAAAATGTGTGACCCAATATTAGAGTAAATAATAAAAAAGTGACCCAGAATATAATTTATCTTGGTATATGTACTACTGTTTGATGATGGTGTCTAACTGATAAACTTTATTATTTGGGAGATTCTCAAGACAGGTGACATTTGGGGAATATTATGAAGAGGTTCCTATCTCCCTGATATTACCCCAAACAGAAAAAGCTGGAGCAACAGATTTGGATTTTGAACTATCAAAACTATTGGCATTTTGAAATGCCACTTTTGTTCTGATAAAAAGGTCAGCATTTTCTTATTTATTCTAACATTGTCAAAACATTATTTTTTAGAACTTTTTGGTAAAATTCTCATATTTCTTCTTTCTGCCCAAAATTGGATTTCGAAAGATTTTGAAATATTTTTGTTTTCTACAAGATGGATATCCTGCTTTTGAGCAGTACTAGTCTGTACATTTTACTTTACAGTTTAACTGATCTGTATCCTACAGAACTGCTCTTCACTGAAAATTAATTCTGGGTCCATTGGCTATATAATAAACGCCAACAGCTGTCAAAAGCAGAGTGAAGCAAAAGGGGGAAAAAAAGACAGTAATTGTCTTATAAGAGCGCCTCATGGTAATTCAAGAAACATTCTGCAAATTCCATCTCAGTGGGGTATGAAATAAAACCCACATTATGATGGACTGGGAAAACCTGGGGTGGCCCAAAGCTACTTTCTCTAAGATGATTTCTTCCTCTTTATTTTTATTTTCTGATAGCTTCCCTAACTCTAACACGAATAGAAAAAAATTGGAGACAGGAAAATATATGACCATGGGAAAGAAAAAAAGAAGGGGAAAAAATATTTTGCAATATCAGATAATCCTGAAATACAATAATATATCTTGCAAACCTGTGAGATCTATAGCAGGCTTATAACTGATCAATTTTCCACCCAGGTTTACAAGAAAAATAAAGACCCCTGTAGTTCATAAATCAACATTTCTTAAGGTACTTGTACATTTTCTCTCTCCTGAAGGTTAGTGATTTTAAAAGGAAACTATAAAAATCAACATATTCAATGAAACTGAGGCTTGCTAGCAAAGGAGTATTTGCAGGGGCATGTATATATAAAAAGATAATAGATATGTACTATATACTAAGTAACCATAATTAGGTTGTGAATCTCATTATATAACAAATGGCAGTTGATGTCTATAAAAGCAGTAAAGTATTTTGATCCCATGTTCTTTGACACTCTCATTGACAGTTTTATTTTTATAGGTCTGAAGGCACCTAAGCCTTAGAGAACAGGTTTACTTTTCTATTTTGAACAGGCCACCATGGAGAGCTTTCTCTGACTTTACACTGAAGTCAAAATGTGGAGGGACATAGATATCTATGAGGATTCCACAAGCAGCAATAGTGACTTTGCAGTACTAGGTGCATGTATTTCTGACCCAGATGTTACAAATCACTGGACGAAGTCAATGGTTTGTTCTCTCTTTGGGAGAACTGAACACCCCAGGTCTTTAAACACATAACTAGGTGCATTCCCCAACATTTTCTCTGTCTTTTTAATGGGCCAGGAGAATTAGGAGGCTCCATGGCTTTACTGGGGCAATATGAAACACAGCTCTACAACTCTGCTCTACCTGAAGCACCCTCAGGTGTGCAGCAATCCCAAGTGTACCTTTTTCACCTCTCTCCTTACAGAAGACTGGGACTATATCTATCAGTTATGGCTCACCCTGCTACCAGGTGGGCCCCTTTGGGATTCAAAGTTTAGTGGGAAATACACCATCCTCAGTCTGGGGATGAAGGTGAGACTGCAACATCTGTCTGTCTGGTTATTGTGCATTGCTCTTTCCTGAAGGTCAGTGCTGAAGCTCCTAGTTTGCAGTAGCTGCAGCGGTGTCTGAAAGGTCAAAAATTCCTCTCCAAAGTCCTCAAGGCTCACCACCSAGCTTAGCTGGGAATCTAAAGCAGCAGGAGCTTGGTTTGCCATCATTCAGCAAGGCAAAGCTGTGTGTAAACCCGTATCTGTCAATCACCAATTCTTTTTCTAATCCACTTGCTCATATTGCCTCCTCCGTTTGGCTTTGCGTTTTTGTTCCCTTCATTGTATAGAAGTGTTAACAGTTGTAGAGATATCAGCCAGTCATGGGCATCTGTGTCTCGCATGCACAAAGAGGTTTTAAGAAAAAATTTGAGAAGTAAAATGGACTTGTAAGATGGGGCTCCATACTGTTGTGTGTAAATTTGAGGTTCCAGGCACTACAATATCTGGCTTTTGAATCTCTGTATTTGTCTTTTCTGTATTAATTTAGACACCTAAGTAACACCTGAGCTAAACTTTGTCTTTCAACCCCCAAAACCAATGTCCTCTCAGGATCAGCACTCAGTCACCCTGAGCCTGCTTCTGTCCTCCTTTCTTATAATCCTACTTCCTCTTTTTTTTTTTCACATTGTAAAAATTCCCCTGCATGTCTGTTCAGCTAACTTCCTAAGCTCTTCTCCTGAGTTCCCTGGGAGCCCACCTTCCATTCATACTCAGCAAGCTCTGAGTCCCTAACTCCATTATACACCCTAAAAATTGAAGAAAAAAAAAAAAATTGCTCTTCAGCTTGCTGACAGTCTGCCACGAACACTAGATGTGCTCTTTCCCTCCTGCAGAAAGGGCCAGATCACTAGTATTTTTGTGATGGTCCAGATGTCCCGTACCATCCCCCCAGTGAGTGCTGGAAGCCACGATGGGCTGCCAAGGCTTTAAGGGATCTGGATTCCCGAGCAGCTCACTGCCTGGGTTGGTTGCTCTCTATGTTGCACCTGAAGTTTGAAAAGAAAATTGTGTTTTCACATGAGAAGAAAATATACCTGACAGTTTTGAATACTGAAAGATAGCTGTGGCTGAGCAGTGCAACTAAAGTAGCTTTGTAAAGTTGCTTTGCAGTATTGACAGCCAGTCAGTCTAGTTGCCTAATCCAAATACTTTTACAGTTAGAATATGTTGCCAGAAAAAGGAAATCGGCTCTTGAGGTGCATTATCTCCTTTCAAGACTGTCCTGGGGGCACTTACTCATTATCCTGGAATAAAACAAATGAAAGATTTCTTTAAAAAATATTGTTCAATCCATTTAGAATCCCTGGAGCTGAGTATTTTACATTTTTGTGGCTTGATAAAATAAAACTAGCAATTAGTTTACATGTATTTATCATTTATGGTTCTTTCCTTCTCTTTGCAGCTCATTTTGAATACTATAATCCTGACAGATTAACTTTCCTACTACAAAAATTATCATTATTTCCTGAAATTATGAATGAAATAGGAGTACATGTGTTCACTATGACTGATAGAGGGAAATATCATTCTGCTAGACAGTATTTTAAGCTGATTCCCTCACAAAAAAAAAAAAAAAAGCTGTAGACAAATATTCATGTATTTGCTTGTATGTATGCCATTTCTTCACCATCAATTTTTGAATCTGACCCATTTTAACTAAATCTGAGAGGGGATAAATCTTCCATGAAGGTCAGTGAAAACATGTAGCGTGATAGGGAAAAAATACACCACAAAGGCACTGGTGGGGAGAATGGCTGCAGGGGGGCTGCAGCACACCAGAGAACCCAAACGGGGCAGAGACTTAAAAAAACCTTATCCAGGGAGAAGTGCCATCGGACCTCATGACAAACCAGGAGACAGAAAATCTGTACCATTTGCTTTATCCAAAGCTTATGGGCCTCCTTGCTTTAGAGCATATAAGAGGCTGGTTAAAAATCCGATTATGGTAGATGATGTTGATTTGCGTTTCCTCCATTTGAAAGTTTTCCTTAGCCCTGATCCCGGACTATCAGATGATTGCTGGCACTGCTAGTGACCGTCTAGCCAGATAGCCAGATATGACACAGAGAAACACTGAACACCACAAAGAAGAATAAATGAAAAGCTTTATTTTTCCCTCCCTGGAGGACAATCAGTGTTATAAATTGGATCTAGTTTAGGAAGTCACCATGCAGGAAAACAGTATTAGAAACTTTACCTGTTGTTTTAAAATGACAGAAATTTTTTCACCTCCTTGGCATTTCACTCTTCTTTGTATGTCTGCTTTGTACACGTGGGATGGTGTTTAGTCAAAGAATCACAATGCCGAGGGTATAAAGTCAGCGTAGTATTGAAGTCTCTTTTTCACTGGCTAGGTATCCATGCCTGCTGTACAGAGCTCTTACAGGCTTATTTCTGGCACAGCCCAAGAAAGTTGTCCCTAAAGGTGAATCTGCAGGGTGTGCAGGTTGACTACCTCCTTCTTCAAACTGTGATTCTGCATCTCATGACATGAGTTATAAAGCTGTTTAAAAATGTAGTTGCTAAAAATTGAGGCCTTTGGTGGAAACTCAACCATTTGACCAACTTTGGCTGAAATGTTCATATATGCAGGGGTTTGGTGTTTCTTTCAGCAGGGGTAACAATTTTCCCTTTAAAAATATCACTCCATCAAAAACCCATCTCATTTTGATAGAAATTGTCAGTAAACAAATAAAATCAATTTGTGATTCTCACAGACTGTTTTGACTGGGAAATTTTCTTCTATAATCAGAGATTTTAAGGCCAGAAAATACCATTATGGCAGTCCTTTTAGTTAACACAGGTGACAGAACCTGAGATGGTTCCCATTTTGCAGGCTGCATTTTCACTTTGCGTGCATTTTTCTGTGCCTAATAAAAGAACAGAATAATCTCGAAACCTGGAATGTCTGTTGCATCTTTCTGATATTACACCTGCTCTTAAGCTTTTCTATAATGTAATCTTTGATCTGCTCTGCTTTTGCTGAACATTTCATGTCCAGAACCTATCCTGCTTGCAAACCTTTTAATTTGCAAAAAAGTAGCTAATTTTAACCTTTTTTCAGAACGGTTTTCTGTAAATCTTGCTCTTAGCATTCTATTGCTGTTAGTGATAATTTTGATTTATCTTAATGACAATGAATCTTCTGTATTTTGTCCTTTTTACACAAATAATTTTCAGCTGAGACAAAGACCAGCTACTTCTGCAAAACAGTATAGCTGTGGAGGTGCCAGAGAAGTGCCTGGATTATCTGCACAGGTTATGTGAGCAGATAATGGCACTCTCCTTTCTAGCTCTTGYGGGCAGTGGCAGTAGGTTTGCAATTGTAGCGTTTTCCTCCAGGACTTGCCCATTGCACTTCCTACTTTGCTTTGTGTTGAATTTCAGGGGGGGGGAAAGGAAAGAGCACACACGTGTTGGGTGAGCCAGTGCATATGCAGCACTCCAGTTTGTATGTGAAGCAAACTGGAAAGAATGTTGCCCTCAGCTGAATGGAGAGCTTGGCTGCACCGGCAAGCAAGCAAGCAAGCTGYGAACGGGTTGTGTGATGTGGGAACCTGTGCACGCCGTGCAGAGCTGTGCTTGGAGATCTGCAGCCTCCCTCCCATGGCAAAACTGCAGCTGATGCAGGGCCAGGGTATAAACATGGCTTGAGCTGATAGTTCTGGGCCTTTCTGAATAGTAACATTTACATTCCCTTCTTGGACAGCGTAGTACATAACTTTCCCATTGAATATGCCTGGGCTATTTTCATTTTGTAATTGCCATCCTTACAAATTTACTATTTGCCATTTTGTTTGCGCTAGCAAGTTTGACCATAAAATATCCCAAGCCTTTGTAGCTTGTTTTACAGAGGATTATTTCAGGCCTAGATATAATATTTGGGATCTGCAGCAAGAGATATGGCTTTCAAGAGACATCCCGACACTGACTTGGCATTCGTGTCCCACCTGCTGAATGCCAGTGGGATCCTGTCCATTGCTTTCACAGGCTTTGGATCCCACCCAGAGCATTCTCAAAGAYGGGTGAGAACCGGGAGCATGGGCTGGATTAGGAAATCACAAACAGTTTTGAGAGAGGTTTTCTTTTTCATCAAAATTAAATTTCTGTCAACATTTTCTGAACAGCTCAAACAACAACTGCCCTGGAAATTAGAGAGTTTATATCGTCCTGTACAGTAATTTGTGCTACACTCCCAAATTCAATCTTCATACTGTAATGTCGTCTAAATAATTTTAAACCTTCATCATAAACCTTACCAATGATCAGAAAATTAAAGAAGAGTTTTCTTTAAGAGTTTACTTTGTATTACACTGATTTCCTTTAAAATCTCGGATACATATTTCTAAGACCTTTATACTATTTCATAGCACTGTGATGGTTATTATCTGTTGMTGTCTTATCCTACTTTGATGTTGGAGTTTTGCAGCAGTTTTTAATGTTTTTCTTCCTCTTTAAGCAGAATCAAAACCTCAGTGTCTATTTTCCTTTGCCCGTGTTTTTTTGTTTCCTAATTGTAGCAAAACAACTTTATCTTTTCCTTCTCATGCAGCGTGTATGTTCAAAGACTGTTGAGTTTTTGGCTAAAAATTCCTAGCAAACTAGAACACAGGTACTTTTTCCCCATTTTGACCATTCATCTTCTTAATCTGCTGCTGCTTATTTTCACTGATAGCACTGTCCTTTTCTCTAACAAAGCATATATTCATATGCATCCTACTTACTCTACTGATCACCTTGGGTGCTTACCAACAGTTGCTCCTGCTGTCATTTCCTCGCTGACATAACCAGKAAGAAATCCCTCTGCCAGGTCCCTCGTGACTTCGTGGGCCGCGTGCAGCTCTGCAAGGTGGACTAAGTACCAGAAAGATTAAAATCAGCATCTGCTACTTAAAGCATCTTGTATTCCTGTTGTAGGTTTTACCCTGGTGAGTACTCCAAGTCAAACAATACTGTGGTTGTGAATTGTTGTCTCGCTTGCAGCCTTATTTCTCATTCTTGGCTTGTGTCCTAGAACAGGATCCAGAGCAGTTACTGACTACAGTGATACAAAAGAAAACACACCACAAAAGAAAACAGTTGCACAATCAGCTTGCAAGCACACTGCTCCTGTTGTGTGTTTCTGCTGAGCTGGCCCCCAAAATA
Source organism: Phoebastria nigripes (assembly GCA_035582835.1). Taxonomy (NCBI): domain Eukaryota; kingdom Metazoa; phylum Chordata; class Aves; order Procellariiformes; family Diomedeidae; genus Phoebastria; species Phoebastria nigripes. Next base: position 376,079 of record JAYKAV010001554.1, read on the forward strand.
CAGGTAATTTAAATCCCCCAGAATTAAAAGTAAAAAACAAACAAGGAAACAAAAAGTTGAACTCCTTATAATCTCTTCCTTTTTGGAGGAAGAGGAAACAGAAAGGAAAAATCTTCTGGGTATTTACTTTAAGTGCTCTTGAGACTAAGAAGTGTGACTGAGAAGCACTTAAAAATCCTCATAGCCCTTAAGGTCTACTCAAACTGCAGTGTTAGTAAAACTCTGCCCAGCACTCATCTTACCTTCTTACCTCCTCTCAAGAGGACATCAGACCTCTGTGCAAGGGATATTACTGCTTGCAAGCAAAGCACCCTTCTTCAAAATTTGTGCCTGAAACGACCTTGAGGATTTGGTTGTAAACCCCATTTCTGGTACTCTTTACTGAACCTTAATAACTACAGCAGCGATCCAGGCAGGAGCCTTTTTCTAGGACTACTGATGGATGTCCTAAATTAGAAATGATACACTGGACTTCCAAAGAAAAGAAATCCAACTGGGTTTCCTAGAAATCTGGATGGTTCCCCCATAGAAGCACAGAAAGATTTATCAGCTCCCCAGACAACGGACAGCGTGTCCCCTTCTGTCTTACCACTGCAGGAGGAAAACAGAAAGGAAAGTATAGCCCCACTGAAGACAAGTGGAGTTTTGTTTAGAAATGGTCTTCAGGAGATGGCAAAGGGAACTAACAGTGATATCTAGTTATCAACAGAAAATGGAAGGAGAGAAGAAACATTTATTATTACTATTATTATTATTATTATTATACTATTTTAAGTAACTACAAAACCAGCTAGAAATAAGACTAAGAACAATGTGCAGAGGAGGTGGAAACAAAAGTTGCACATAAAATTAATTTTTTGAAAATTATTTATTTTCAATTATTTTAATTGAAAGCTTTAAGAAAGTACATCTCAAGATGAAGGCATGCGTAGAGTGGAGAGAAATTACAGCAAAATTAAAAGATACATTAAGGAAAAGTATTCTAAGGAAAACCGGGCGAACCTCATGAAGTTCAACAAGGCCAAGTGCAAGGTCCTGCACATGGGTTGGGGCAATCCCAAGCACAAACACAGGCTGGGCAGAGAATGGATTGAGAGCATCCCAGAGAAGGACTTGAGGGTGTTGGTTGATGAGAAGCTCAACATGACCCGGCAATGTGTGCTTGCACCTCAGAAAGCTAACCCTATCTACCTAGCCAACCCTGGGCTGCATCCAAAGAAGCGTGACCAGCAGGTTGAGGGAGGTGATTCTCCCCCTCTACTCTCGTGAGACCCCACCTGGAGTACTGTGTCCAGCTCTGGGGCCCCCAACATAAGAAGGACGTGGACCTGTTGGAGTGAGTCCAGAGGAGGGCCACAAAGATGGTCAGGGGGCTGGAGCACCTCTCCTATGAAGACAGGCTGAGAGAGTTGGGGTTGTTCAGCCTGGAGAAGAGAAGGCTCCAGGGAGACCTTACAGCAGCCTTCCAGTACGTGAAGGGGGCCTACAAGAAAGCTGGAGAGGGACTTTTTATAAGGGCACAATGTAGTGATAGGACAAGGGGTAATGGCTTTAAACTGAAAGAGGGTAGATTTAGATTAGATATAAGGAAGAAATTCTTCACTATGAGGGTGGTGAGGCACAGGAACAGGTTGCCCAGAGAAGTTGTGGATGCCCCACTCCTGGAAACATTCAAGGCCAGGTTGGATGGGGCTTTGAGCAACCTGGTCTAGTGGAAGGTGTCCCTACCCATGGCAGGGGGGTTGGAACTGGATGATCTTTAAGGTCCCTTCTAACCCAAACCATTCTATGATTCTAGGAAATACAGACGCTGAAATGTACCAAGAGAAAAGGCAGACAGCAAAACAGGGTAGAAAGCACAACAAGAAGGAACAGCATGGACTAAAAGGAGATGAGATACAGATTGAATGACTGACTATCCTAACACTCAGCTGAAGTTTGATGCCACCTTTTTTTTGCCACAAGTATAAATACACTGGCCTTCACTTATACATACATCTCTGGACATATATTGGCAGATGACATTTAACGCTGGCAAATTCAGCATGTGAGGATTTTCTGAATGAGGAAGAACCACTGTCTCAGGTTTAAGCTACTCCCACTTATCTCTCTGCTTAGGTCATGTGAGGTGCACAAGATATATTTCTGCAATGTAATTATTTTTTCTACTCCAAATGGGACAGATGATACAAATCTTAATCAGAATGTAAAAGAGAGATTATGGTAATTTGAAGCTTCCTCCCTGACCCCCAAAACTCCTGTGTCAAACAGAGGCCAAAGTGGGGCAGGCAGTATTAAAAATAGATATAGGATATACTAGGATTCAGGAATGATGCTGTGTTTTCACTGTTCAGCTGATCACTTCTCTGCTGTCAGTTATTGCCTCATCACTGAGGGTTTGGTGAATGAATGCAAACCTGTTTTCTCTGTTTCCAGCCCCAGTCCTGTGCTTCGGGAGGACACTGTGTTGCTTAAAACATTTGCCCCTGCTCTGCTGCCAACTACCCATGCAACCGTGGGCAAATCCCTTTGCCTCTCTGGGTCTCAGGTCTGAGGCAGCACATCCAACTGGCTGTTATGGGAGGAAATTTGTTAAACCTTCTTGAATACAGTGATARGAGGGAGTCAAGTGCGTTTAGCCTCATCCTGGCTAAAACCTCTCAGCTCCCAGTGGCACTTGAAGGTGTTGAGGCAAGTGAAAAGGTAGTGGCAAAGCCTGGTTTTCAGCTACTGAAATGTCAGGGGTGAGGACTTGGGGCTAGAGGAGCCCACTTGGATGCACAGCTGTGCAAACCGCTTCACTGACCTTTGCAACGTCCCTCGCTGTGCACTCGCCTTTCCCCGGCTCAGCCRCATCTCTGTTGTTCCAGCAACGCCTCTACTTAGCGCCGAGCTGGGCCCGGCGCTTTGTTAGGTCTCTCCTTGGCACCAGCACCAGAGACACTTTGCTTCCCTCTTATCTGGCCTCCTTCCTTCACCTTTTCTCTATCGCTCGCATTATTATACCACAGATATATTACCTTGGGATCAAAACAGTCCCTCTCCACACATATGTAAATTCTAAATTACCTCATCATTAATCTAGGAAACAGGCAGCTTTCCATATTAGCCAGCAATCTGTTCCTCTACAGCGTTGTGGTTCAAAGAGGAGCCCGTTGCCTTCGGCACCCCTGGTCGGGGAGCCCTGCACTGTGCCAGATGCCCAGCTCCCAGTGGCTGTCCCAACCCTGGTGTACCAGGGTGCCGGTGCTCCCACACATTCACAGGTGACCAACACAGGTTACTGCCATTTAGAGAAGTGTGATGGGGAAACTTTGTAAAATCAGCCCCTCTGGGCACCACAGTTTTACCTGGTTACCCTGGTTATCTGTTTTCAGATGCCTTCTTGCACTGTAAGTTTTAGTGCAACAAAACCGGGTGCACTGCCGCAGTATGGTCATTAAGTTCATCCTATTTGTGTGCTCCTGTTACAGCAGACTGTCAATTAAACTGATTGGTCACATACTTTTTCATGTGCTGCATGCTTATATATTAGTGGACCTAACAGGAAAACACAAGAAGCGTGTGCTCAGTGACAAATTGAAATGCAAGGGAATAAATTAGCATCTTCCTTTAACAAAAAGCTTGCTTTATTAACACGTGTTTTGTTCAAAACTGAATGGAGAAATTTAGGCATTCATGTAAAATGTAAGCAATTGAATTATCTTCAATATTCCTTGATAGCAATTGAGGAACTGGTATTGTTTTCAATGTATTTCACAACTGGTTGCCTCGAAAAACTGCTTACTGGTATATAATGTTTACCATTAACTGAGAAAATGATCTGGTGCCTGAATACAGAATTATCGAAAGGGTGTTTATTGTCTTCTTGCTGTCTTCCCTACCATTTAAAAAGGCATGAACAAAACAGGCTGAGTAATGGCCTGTTAAGGTGCTATTCTAATTTTCAGCCACTAGTGAGTGCTCTTGAATAGTTTTTCAAGGCAGAGAGTCCTTGAACCCCCCTGAACTGCAAAGTCTGAATCTCTGGTTTGCATTTGTTGGAAGCAGGAGAAAGAATGCGATTTATAAGGGGGGAAATGTGGTGCCACCGGTGTGGAGGCGAATTCCCCAAATGGGGCGAGAAACGGGGCCATGGCAGCAGATGGACTGGCAGGGACTTGGCTTTATTAGTGGGTGGGATTAAAAATAAAATAACAGTGCTGACAATCCCTGCAGCTTGCAGTCACTTTTATTTCTGTCCACTGGTAATCCTGCTTTAAAATATCTGCAGTTTTGTCAGGAGTTTCTATTTCAGCCTACTTGTACCTGCTGTTACTTGTTTTGTCTTTTGTGTGTGTGTGTGTGTGTGTGCGTGCATGCTAGCTTGCAGATTTAGACACTTATGCAGGCTAAGTAATCATCGAATGCTGGGTGTTAGCCTGGGCTGAAGGCTGAGCCTTGTACAAATAAACATAGTTATAGCTGGCTGAAAAGGTAATGATTTATTTAGATTTGRAAGAAACAAGTTGTAAATTATGGACACACGCAACTAAAGTTTTTGATGCACAACTTCACCAAGTGAGTATTTTTTATGTTGACTGAGGCTTGATACTGTCCTAATAACGAAATTAAGACTTTGTATTTACATGTTTGGACAGAGGCTGAGATATTAATTAATTGAAGAGAGACAACGGAAACCTCTAGCAGTATGTGATAATGTTTGTGCACCCAGCAATGCCAGTTTAGAAGATGGATGAAGCATCACTGAACATGCTAAACTGTTCCTTCTCTTAGGGGATAAAAAAAGTCTGTAAAACTGAGTGGTTCAGATATCCAAGTTACTTTAAAAATTCTGCTTAAAGGAAACAAGCTCTTTTGCTTTTGATTCTTAGTTAGTCATTACCAGTTAACTCCAGCACTCATTTTCCCCCACCCCCTCACCCTGCACAATTCATACTCATTGTAATTAATTTTATGGCCTTTTTAGCAAAGGGAGACCTCTACATTTTATGCTACATTGCACAAGCAATTGAAAGTTGCAGATGAAAAAAACCCAAGCACCAAATGTTTAGCAGGTTTTTATTCTATTTTAAATGAGCAACCTATTTAAATTAATTATCAGCTTAAAATGAGCAGCCTGATCTAATTAGTGTTAGCCCCTGGTGGGTTAATGAATGAAAGGGAGGTGCTGGGCAGATGTGCTTTCCCCCAGGATATTCTTCTACTGACCACATTGACACAGAAACCTTCTAGGTGGGAGAATTTTATCAAACAAAATTGCTGAAAACAAGAATTATAAGATGTAGAATTATTAGTTCTATTAGCAGAACAATGTGTTATATGGCTTTGGGGTCTTTGCTTTAGTTGTGTGGGGGGTTTTGCCAGACTTTTAAAGACAGGATTTGTTAGTGTGAGATAAGTCGTTACAAATCCCAAATAAATTACTTTTAGAATTAGCATATGAATTCATTTCTGTAAGACACAAGAATTAAACATACTTATGGAAAATGCCAACTAAAATCTTCAAAAAACTTGGTCAATAAGCATAGACCAGCTCATACCCATCCCTCCCGTTCCTCTCTCCCAATTCTCAGTTCCCCAGTTACTTAAACATAACGTCCTTTGAGCTTTATTATGTAGCCAATTAGTAATTTTAATATAGTACATGCAAGTAGAAAATATGATAAGTATCATTAAGTGTGGCAAAGGGAGAAAATGATGCTGTTAATGAATGGTCTTATTTTCTTATCCCTTTGATGCGTTTGCTGACTGCTCCGCTGTGAGTGCACAGATGTTTGCATTTTTGGAAGATGACATTTCTGGAACCAAATGCTAAGTTGCTGGTAAATATTACAATTTGTTACTGTGCAGGACTTCTAGGTTTCTTATTCTGGATGTGACTTTTAAAGCGTATCCCACTGCTTTCCCTTCTCTCCCCATGTTTTCTCCTGCCTGTGTGGGTCCATGAAGATGAGCGGGTCACACCAGGAACTGCGAAGTACCCCCAGGAGCCCGACTGTTGCTCTCTCCACCGGGGGCTGTATCCTCTTCCAACTGGTGGGTTGCCTTTCGCTTTTACAGGTGTAATACTGGTTTTACAGATTCCCATCAGTCTGCTCAGAAATATATTTATATAGACATGAGAGAATATAAAATTTACAAATATTCTCAAATGGCAATAAAAATATATTGCCATGTTGACACTTGTGGGTTATTCCTGGATCCTCGGCCTCTGCTAGATGAATAATCAAGGCTTCCTAAATTTCTCTGTTTAACTGGGGCAAAGAAACAGATGTTGATGAATTATAACACCGTTGAACAAACTCTGGAGTGTTTGATGGTAGAAAGTCTGCTTTAAATGTAGAAAAACTCCCTTGTTGCACTTTTGAAACATTTTGAATGTTTTGAAATAGTCCACGCAGTATATGAAGTGCAATGGTCTGATGGTTATGGGACACTGAGGCTTCAGCAAAAATAACTGGTTTACTAGAGAACTTTTTTCATTGCTTTGCTCAGTGGTATGCAGACATGTCTGTCAGAAAAGGTCAAAAGGATTTTTAAAAGATGGGTGTGAAGATGTCCTTTTAAAATCTCCAAATAAGTGCATCAGCAGATGTATAAAAAAGCAACTGCATAGAGGCAGCTGCTGACCCACTTGCTCTACCCAGGTTTTCTATTTCTTTTTTGCTTCCATATTACAAACGCTTTTCTGAAATTTCAAATCTTATGCCTTTGTAATTTTAAGGCGAATGTTTTCATTAGAACAGAAGGACTTGTAAATGTAATTACACAATATTTATCTGGATGTTTTAATGTGGAATGTTTAAAACACTTGCTAAGTGACATTGGCATGCTTTGAAAAGGCTAAATAAACCACAGAGTGTGTCATTTGAAAAGTACATGAAAAGTATGTTTTGGTTTTTTTTAAATCAAACACTAGCTTCAAGTTTTTTGAGGATAATATCTACTGCCTTTTGGAGAGAGAAACCAAGAAAAATAACTTCTGAGGGTTTTTTTTCTCCTTTTGAAAGTGAAACTAGAACCCGATAGATAATCATAGTTTCACCATGAGTTATTACAATGATTTATTCAATTAACCTCATGAATATAAGCTCTATCATTAAATAAGCTAAATTTGAGTGCAACAATTACAACTTTTGCTAACTGGAAGCAGTGTAAGTATTAAGTGTTTAAATATACCAATATTGGAGCATGATAATTTTTAAACATAATTACGTCTTTTATTATATTTTGATTAGATTAAAATTAATGCATTATTAAGCCATGATATGTTCTACCATCTAGACCTCTGTATAGACAAAGATAGGAGTTTCCCCCCGCACACACCCTTTTCTCAGGTCTAAATTAATTAAATTCCCTTTAATTATAATTTACTAAAAAGCTCCACTTTTACCACTATTGTGTCTTTTGAACTTTGAAATTCAAAAAAAAAAAAAAAAAAAAGAAACCAAACCCTTAAAATGGTCTTTTGCAGGAGAACTGAACTGTCAGCGAATTCAGGCAAAATTAATTATTTCAGCTTGATAAACCTTTTCATCTATTTGACTCCTTATACAGAAAAGCCAATTAATAATGTCAAACATGCTTTGCCTCCAGGGACCAGCGGGTTGTAATGAGTGTGTTTACTGCGGAGTGGCTATAGCAGAAAGAGCCGCGTGTAGCGGTGCTCTAATCGCGCCACACCTGTCAAGCTGAGTCTCATTATCTGTGTACCAAGGGCAAACCTCATTTTGTCAGGAGTGGTTTTCGAAGAACTAACAACTGCCTGGGGAAGCATACAGGACTGTCGGCCAGTAGACGAGTCACTTAATTACCAATCAGAGCAGCAGAAGTGAATTCCTGATGTTCTTTAGTACCGACCCAGCTAATCACCAGGATGTGCGTCTCACCTTATCAGGGTGCCCGGACCAACCATTCATTTTCAGCATGAAGCTAATTCACTGCTTTTCTCTATGCTCTAATAGGCAAGGATGGATGATGTTGCTCGGTACACAGCTATTCATCAAATGCACGTTATCACACCAGTGTAACCCATCTGATTGCCTCTTCCCCCTCCGATTATTAGCTGATAACGCTATGGCTCTCGGTGAGGGGATGGCCACCTCTGGGGTGACCTCGGAGCTCCCTCTGAAAAGTGTGTGCACACATGCAAACGCAGCTCCCTAAGACGAACGAAGGGCTGACCTTGGAGTGGATTATATTTTGAAAGCCATGTGTACGCATTACCTAAGCCCCCAGAACTTCCCTGTGGGATAAATAGTATTATCCTTACTTTACATATTGGGAATGGAGACAAACTTCGGGCCTGTGACAAACAGATTTAGCTCTCCATGGAGCGGTGGAGGAGTGCAGTGTCCTTGGGGGAACTCCTGAAGGACTCTGTGCTGCTGTGGTGCCTCCCGTAACTCCAGAGCTGCAGTGTCTCTACACTCTCTGGACCCTGGGAGCATCTCTTCAGCACTGCAGCTTAGCCTGTTTGTAGCTAAAGCAAGTGGGAATTAGGAAATGCAAAAGGCTTATTTTTTTTCTCCCCAGGAGCTGACCGTGTTGAGCTCTCCCTGAGCACACTCGGAGCAGTATCAGTTCAAATGCACAACATCCTGGGGTGCAAGCAGGTGCCAGTTCCCTGTTCAGGTGAGTCCTCCTCAAGGCTTTCACTGGGTTTTTCAGATAACCAAGGGTTGCAGGAAGGGGCTGGTGAAGGCATCATTAGAATTGGAGAGATCCCAGCCCAGACTACCGGACTATACTGCATTTCCTTATTGCCATGTATTTTTAGCAATACTGCTCTATATACAGAACATAATGCTGTTTTTAGGAAGTTGATTCTTTCTTACTCTATTTGCAGATGACAAATGATAGGCAAAAAATGCAATGCAGGAAAGTTTTGCTTAGCATATGCTAAACTAACTGGTATGAGATTATTCTGAAATTCTGGAGTGCTAATAGAACGGAAAATCCAAAGTGACTGCCCGCCAAGAGAGATTTTGCACTTTATTTATTGCAGAATAGCTGCAGAACTCAAAAGGTCAGTTTATTGGCTATGTAAAAAGAGCAAAAAGCTCCATAAACACTGAAAAATAATATAAGCAGAAGAACTCCCACCCCGCCCCCAGCAAAGCCACCACCAAAAAAATGATAGAACAGATTTATGAGACAGTTCTGTCAGATGACATCTCAGCTTCTTCATGCCTGATGGTTGAAGGCATGGAGGGGTGTTTGACAGCAAATACCCACAGAGTATAATCTGGACTTCACGTATAGGACCACACCTTGGGTGATGCTGGGTGGTTTTGGGTTGGGTTTTTTTTTCATATTTTTATTTTGTATTGTAGGAGTGAATTGTCATGTTCTGAAATGACAGCTGTGGTCACCTGCCACCAGTGTTAAGCCACATGTTGTGTGCAGCTAAGCAAAGTGAGCTCTCTAATTCTAGCTAAATTAATGCAAGGTTACAAAATAAGAGGGAGATGAGAGGGGGGAAAAGGAAAGGTGGAGGGAACCCCAACTACTCAAACATCTGTGTCTTAGTGTCAGACAGCCATATGCAGCAAAAATTCATTTCCCTTGTACCGTAGCTTATCCGCTGGGGAGGAGATTATGGCAGCCAAATGAAAACAAGTACAGACACTGTCAGCGTAAAAATGTCCCCAGAGCAGGTTGTGAGCAGGAGGAGCTGGGACCAGGTCAGCAAGATTATATGCATGTGGATTCCTATTCTCCACTGAAGTATCACAGTTTCAACAAGCCAGCACAGCACTGGAGACTTGCTGCCTGGTTGGGAGAGCTGTGCAGCCACATGGCTTCCCTCAGTATTTGGCTCTGGGGACACACATCACACCAGGTAGATGTTTATCGGAGAAGCTACTGGGGAATGGTGGATCCAGGGACTACAGACCACTGTTAAAATAATCCTGTCTTGCCCTGCATTTCCTTTCTTATGGTGCAGTCTAGCAAAGCAGTCAAAYGTGCTGAAGTCGAACTTACTACTAGTATGTCTGTGCACAGAGTAAGATCTAGTATTTCACCTCAATTTAAGGCAACCTTTGCTAAATTGCTGATAGGRCTTTCTTTGCACAGCCAAAATTAGTGGAAAGCAGCAGAAGGAATAAAACCAATGAGCTGGGGAAAAAGAGGACCTGGGATAGCCAGTAAAACAGAAATGAGCCTTGTAGCAGAGGAAAAACAGATGCTTTGTATTGATTGTTCATCCACAGTCTTCTCATCATGACTTTCAAGCTGTGATGTTACTTCAGCTTTATTGTTTTTGTTTTCTTCTCCCAACTTGCAATGCAGATGAAAAGTCTAGACTGTCCTGATTACTCTATTCTCAGGCCAAGTACAGCCTGACCTCTCTCTTTAATGCAGTAAGTAGCATTCATCTTCCCCTTACGCCGGCAAAGGGTGAAGAAGAGGTTAGCAGCCCTCATAATTGCATCTTGGACTTCTTTGTTGGTATGGTCATATGACCTTTTGTTTTCTGTTTTATGACTGACAAGTCCTCAAAAACCTTCTGGCAACACTCAACTTTTGCAAAATTGATAGTTTTAGCTGGGGGAGAACTTTCAGTATTGCTAGTCTTTTAAATTGTCAGGGAGGCGGGGGCGGATCTTATAAAGTGTATCATTTCTAATCCAGCTGACCCACATCTAAAACTCTAAATGCATTGAATTGAAATATTGAGTTAGAAGTAGTTTGATACAGTCAAGTATCTGTGTGAGCTATAGTAGTATTTTGAGGCAGATGTGGTTTGAATGCTTCATGCCCCTGTGCTCTTTATGGGCCATTACTATCAGTATTTTTTCTTTTGACCTAACGCATGATAGGCACTGTGGGGTCTCTCGGGAAAGTGGCTTACTGAAGAGAGAGAGGTGGGAGGGACACCAAGCTGTAACACTCAGGAGGCAACRGGCATCTCTGTCTCGGCTCGTATTGCAATGCTTTGTTTCAAAAGCATGATCCCCAACTCCTTTCTTTTTCCCTCCTTTCCTTGCTCCAAGAAAGAAACATTTCAGCTGTTTCAGAGAAAAAAATTCTCACTCTTTTTACTTTTTTTTATTTGTACTGGATGTAGACTTTGTGCCTCCATAACGGTAGCTGAATCTAGAGATGGTGGTTGAAGTTTCCAGGTTGAACACAGCCTTCTTTTCAATGCTATCCATTGTTAATGCCTCTTTTGACTTTTGAGGGCTTAGGGAATTGAGATTAGGGGATTTCTAAACTCCACATCTTAAATTCTCTCACAACACGTGATCTCTGTGATTGGTGATTGCCATACCAGAAGTGCCTAGCACAAAATGTTGAGAACCAAAGGAAGGACAGAGGAAGAGTAAGAAAAGAGGTAAGATTTGACCAAACTGTCTTAAATTTCAAACACTTGGACTTATTTTTCTCATCCTTTCAAGACCTTGAGGGAAGTAGTTCTTGAGGTTTAACAGAAAGAATTGACTGATCATTCTCTCCATAGCAGGCAGTCCTCAAGTCATACACAATATCCTAAAAGTGGCTTCACCCATGTATAAGAAAAAGAGCTGTTGCCTTTGACATGCAGCCCAGAATTGTGTTTGGTTTTCTTTTTGGTTGCTGCATTTTCCCTTAACCACACACTTAATCTGATGTGCATTGTCTCTCCCTGATCTCATTACCTCCTTCCTTGAACTTGCACATTTCTCAAACTGACTTAGAGGGAAGTATGCCATTAAATGAGTCAGTAATTCAATTCCAGCAATAACTTTATGTATTTGTCCAGGTTTTCTGAATGTCCTTATGAGGGCTTAGACAGTCCTGTGCTCATGTTATCTATTGAGAATGCCCTGGACTGGGAGGTTTTTTTGTTTGTTATTTTCCACAAGAGCTCATTCATATATGGAATTCAAGCCAAGGACTGTGCTGTTCTGAGCAGTGGCTCGGTGATACAAGGCCAGCGCTTTCAGGGAAGACCAGACTTCCCACCCATGTTGCTGCACCTATGCACAGTAAACCTGAAACCTCTGGGAAACCCTGGGCTTTGCAAGTGCTGCTGCTTGCTTTGCATATAGTCAGTTGGCCTGATCCTTCCCCAAAATACTGGTTTTACCATGCCTAAACTGCCTAACTGTGGTTGCGCTATACCATATGTACAAAGTAGAGATGCTGGAAAGTATGTAGCTCTACTTTGACATGGCTGCTTTTGAACACACTTCCAAATATGGAGAAAAATAAGGTGTTTTAAAAAAATGTTATGGTCTGTAATGCTAAATATAGGCAGAATCATAACAGAAAGAAGGTTCTATAAGTTTTGCCAAGCTTGCTGGCTTAAATAGTTCTCTCATTTTATACTTAATGATTGCCAGGCATGCCTCATGACACAAAAATTCTGAAGAAGAGACTTTTAAATTCAAATTTTTTCATCCAGAAATCAACAGAATATTAAAACATCCACAGTATCTTATTCTTTCAAATGTGTAACACAGTCTTACCTTTTTTTTTAATTTTAGAGATGCCACTGTGACATTGTGGCTTCAAAAAAAAAAAAAGCTTGAGTCCTTGTGAAGTGGTGGAATTAAGGATAGCTGCTAATTTGCAGGCACTCTGAAAAAAAGCTGTAACCCTGGAACAATCACAGTTTTAATGTAAGAGGCAGAAGGGCAGATCTCAGATGTATAAATAAACACTGACCCATTTAGATCCCTGTTGCTTGAAAACAGATCAACCTATTAAAATACATATGGAGAAAAGGGAAGTTGGCTCCTAGGCATAACAGCGCACATGCCAAGTTCCAACACAAAGTGAATTTTCATTATGAAGTTGTTCTTTGTTAAATGACGCCAAACCTAGAGGTTTATCTAATGGAAACAATACTGGACTTGGATAAATTCAGGAGTGGGTGCCATCCTAGCAGAAAGCCAGGTTTTTACTATAGGTCTTTATGTGCAGAGCATAAATCACTCCTCTTAAGGACCATGTGTCCACTTGTCCCAGAGGAAAGTGTAGGATGCTCTGTGAAAAATGGCTTGCTTGCTCCTGAGGCAGCATGGTTAAAGCATCTTGCTAGTGTCCCAGAGATGTGTGCTTCAGCCTTGAGACAGCCCCTGGCATGGGGCCAGCGCTCCTTGTAAATGGGTCTCTGTCCAGTGTCAGGAGTCAGCAGCAGGCAGACACTTAGGCGAGGCACAATACTCTCTTGTGTGCCACCAGCTACAGAAGCTACTGTGCTTTAACCGCCCTTTGGGCCTGCTAGCTCTCCGTCAACCACAGTTATGCTCTCCATTAAAGAACAAAAGTTTGTGAAGTCTCTCAATGGCATTGGGTTTCCAGAAGCACAAAGAATACCCACAAGGCGTTTCCAGAGATCCTTAAGTGTGGTTATAGCTCCAGATGGCTCCCCATCCCAGCCCAAATCCTGCTGGAATCAGAGTGCTTTTTATGTAGAAGAATGGTTGAAATGAGCTTTTGGTCTCACGTAGCCTCTTTCTGTCTGTCCTGAAAACAGTTCATTGTGCAGTGAACCGCCTACTCCATACTCAGTTTAATCCAATCAGCTTTTAGGAAGTTCACCTAGTAACCTTGTAGTATGTGCCGTACATGTTGAACTACAAGGCAAAGAGCTACATCATTGTTTCTTTAGCATAAAAACCCCACCACTTAAAACTATAAGTTGAATCCTACTTTTCCTCTTTTGAAAAAGACTCAATAGCCTGACTATACATGAGATATTTTTGTTGCGGAAACAGAAATGACTTTCTTTCAGGTGCATTTCCCTTGCCTCTTTTAGAAGCAGAAGACCAAGCACATGAAAGCCTACCTAAATGTATCTGTCCAGCGCAGGGTGGGGAGAGAAACCCAAAATCCAGGGTGCAGCAGGGATGAACTGTGTGCTGTGAGCAAGATTAAATGATTGTGAATGATGAAGATGATTGTTTCTGTTTACTATGTGTTCCATCATAAAGCTTTATGGAAAACATTCCAGGAGAGGGATAGGTGAACAAGATATTCCTAACATGAGCACTTCAGGTTCAAAAGTTCAGCTTTAATATGAACATTGCAGATTTTTTTTCACGCACAAAGAGCAAACAGATACTTCTTTCTTATTGCATATAAAATGTGCTCAGCAGCCTGTGTGCGTGGGTTCTTGGTCTGTCCTTACTTCTGCTCAAAGGACAAATGTCTGCTAATCTCCAGATGCAGGAAAGGTGTTGAAATATAAAGGTACTCATAGCCCACACAGAAAAAAAACCTTCCTGAGGTGCAGAATGGCCACACTTGATCTGTCTTTGCTAACTTTAGAGAGCCACATCAAGAAAGTGGCAGAAAAAACATCCATTCCTCTTTTGGATTAATGCATGTATGAGGCAGCACCAGTTTAAAAAGACATTTGAGCACTTAACAATGAAATTAGGTTCTCTGTCTTAGAAGTTGTATTAAATCCCCATGATCACATATCTGTATTTCTAAGAGTTAGCATTCCTTCATTAACCTGGCCCCAAGCACTAGCCGGTGCAATGCTCTTGAAAGACAGTGCTTCTGATGTTGCATATTAGTATTATATCTAGTTTATCTAAAGAGACATTTTCCACTTACTTGATAAATGTGTCTGTTCAAGGACAGGCTGAAGAAGTAATCTTAATATAAATTTTCAAGATGACTGGAAACTTTTTGCATACTTCCACTTCTTCCAGCCTACCTTGAGGCTCAGAGAAGCTGGATTTTTTGGGGGAGTATCAAATTTGTGTGGGCTTTCTCTTTTTCTCTCTGTTGGTGACCTGAGGGCCTAAGGATGGCAGCAGGAATCACAAGCCCCTTGTGGAAATGCAAGACTTTGGTGCAGTCAAACAGCAGCCACCTGTTCCAGTGTAATTTTTTCTCTCTTCTACATGCTGAAGTCCTTCCTGGAGCTGGGTATGAGCAAGATGAGAGAGGAGCAAAAACGTGTTTTGTTTTTGGTTTTTTTTAATTGATCCTTAGGGAATGCAGGTAAAAATCTCGTTTCAAATTACAGGAAAAAGTTGACATGCTTAAAACAAATTCTTCCAGGATGAATAAATCCACAAAATATACAAAAATGTCTTATACTGCCCAGAAATATGAGAGAAGGGGAGCACTTAATGAATGACCGGGAATTGCACTTTTAAGTATCTTTTGCATGTTTCCTATTATGTAAGAAACATATGGGAACAAGACTGAAATTTCTTATGAATCTAGCCTATAAAATCTAATCCTGGTAATCATTTATCAAGAGACATTTTTTATGGAACAACATTGCAGACCTGGATGAACTGTCCTTCCAGTGCTTCATGCTCTGTGCTTTCATGTTAACAAAGAAAAGGATTATGTTACAAAATAAACAAGTCTCCTAATGAATACAAACTATTCTCGACTGTGCTGATAACAAATAGGCCAAGGTTAAAGAGCTAAATAAAGCATGTTGCCCTGAAATGCAGTAATGACAATTGTGACTTATCATGATCCGTTAAACAGAGCTGCTCTTTTCTCTTTGGGGAATTTGGCAAAAAGATCAGTTTTGCACTCTCAGATCTGTACCACTGCTACCGTCACTCCTGTTCTTGCTGGCATGATAAATTAGCTCATGTAGGCAAGGGATCATTTTTGGCATTCATTAAATCACTATTACAGGTCCACTCCTTCTGCTTCTTGCTCTGGGGTATGCCACCCACTTTTTCTGCTGAAGAATCCCAAAGAACAGGGTGCAATAGCTTTTGTGAAGAGTAATAGGAAAGAGGCATGCAAGAACGAAACATTGTACTGTTAGAGTGTCTTCAAGTTTGTAGTTATTTGATATATACTTTTGGGGGATGTTAGTCTTGAAGGACAGAGCCTTGTGTGTATACATGTGTGTACAGTATGCTTTCAGGATGCTTTAAAACCCATTTTTTACAGTGAAAAGAAATGAGTAGTTAGTCCCACTGAGGGCAATTCTGTTCAGGAACCATTCAAAGCACACGGTCGTGGTCCTGCATCCTGATGGCATTTTCTGCTGACTTCACTGGGACTTTGAGCAGGGAAAAAGGCTGTACAGGAGGACCCGCCATTCCTTACAGGTTTGGGAAGAACTGGAGGAGTGATAGTAATGTTACTGCAGTCACAAGTGGTGTATTTTTCTCCAGATTTAGAGTCTGAGCTGTGTATATGGTCTCCTGTAGCAGCTAAAGGCATAGTGAATATTTGTTATAGGAGGAGCTGGATCATACAAACAGGGGAATTTTTTTCTTTGCCTGTGGCTCCGTTCAGTGCTTTGGGCTTGGAAGATGGATTATTTTCTCAGATCTGCCACAGACTAGCTCTGATAGTGGGCAGAGATGGGTATCTCCACAGGGGCATCACCACATGTGACTGCACGGGCACACAAGCAGAGCTAAAATACCCCTAATCTCCTTCTAGTGATAAGCATGAGCCTGACTGCACGTAATCTGTAGGTGCTTCAAATCCTTATCTTTGACTGGATATGATAATTTTCCTCCTTTCCTACTCTCTGACTGTCATGTCTATTTAGACTGGGAATTCCTTAGGACAGCTTGTGTCCCTTGAGGTATCTGTTTCTTGTATAGTTATCCCTGAGATTAGCAAGGGTGTTTGGGTGCTTTTAAAAGAAGATGACAGTAAATTTCTCTCTTCCTATCAATATCTCCTATCCATACTGGGCCTGAGGTAATCAAGCATTAATGCTAGACAGCCCTGTCCTGACTATTTTCTGTTCGTTTCCTTTACTCTGTTTCATGAGTTGTTCTTCATTCTGGTCAGCAGACGTGAAACCAAATAGATGGTTTCAGCAAGATGACCCTTTTCTTTTGCTGTTGTCATGAACTGACAGCATGCTAGACTATACCACTTTTTAATTTACAAAGTGCTCTAGGAATCAGCAGAGAACATATGCCATAGAAAGGGATATCATAATGATGATAATACGATTATGAAAATTTGGCTTTGTGAATTGCTGTTAGCAAGTTACAGGACAAAAGGGAAATAACTTTGAAATTACATGAAATTTGAGACAAGAAATTTTAGTTCTACTAGAAAGCTGTATTGTCCCGGTGTGGATTCCATTCAATGAACTTTTAGAAGGAAGAAAAGTCATATTAACCCATTTCAGTTTCTGGATATAGTATATCATTTTAGATTAATACTTTTAACATTTCAAGGTGCCATTCTGGAATACAATGATCTATGGTATTCATCAATTTCAACCTCTTCTGTTATAAATTAAGAATAGTACCCCCCAAAAGCTCTCAAATCAAATTTGCCATTTGAAATAATAAAAGTAAAGTGTGTCATTCTGACTGACCATATTTTATGTCACCTTTTCTGATTCTCCCACCTGTGGTACTGCTGTCATTGTTATTAAAAGAGATGGCACAAAAAAAAAAACCAAACCAAAACAGAACAAAAATAGAGAAGTTGTAAGGGTGTCTACAACAATAAAACACTCAGGTATTTTCTACTTTGTCTGGAGGATTCACCTGTAAAAAGTAATCAAGAGCAGCACATTATCCTGCAAACATTTTCCAAATCTGTCGTACTGTTTGGTGACTTCAGGTGTCTCAGAATATGACTGCACAGCATGTATGCCCAGGTCTTCCTTGCTGATGACTAGTCAGAGAGTTTCCTTGTGCACTGTGCTTAATTCTGTTTATCAAAATTTTTGCTCCGCTCTGGCATTTGCACTGTAAGCTCTTTGTGGCCAATTTCTATTATATATTTCTATAGTCTTTCAGGGATGTTTTCATTTGAACTGTTAAGCAGGAGCAAGGAATAGCTTTCCGTTGTGTTGTAGGCACCAGCCCTCAGTGGGTCTTGACCCTTGAGTAGTATTTCTCCTGTTTCTGACAATTTCAATTTACAGTTGTGGATATTTACTGTGGTGTGACTCCACTTTTTCTAAAAAGTTCTTCTGCACTAGGATTTCACCCCTGCTGTTTGCTCATTGCTCACAGGGAGGATAATCCAACCCCCACTAACATACGAACAAACCTGTGCTCCCAGCTGGATAACGTAACCTTTGGTAGTAAAGGGTAGTAAAGCACCAAAGAATGTAATCTTTGGTAGAAGATGCCTGATTCTCTGCACTTGCCGTTCCATGTTCTGGAATGGGTTTGAAGCCTTTCAGAAAACAGCTGGAGAATAGCTTTCTCCAGTGGTCACGGCATCTAACCCCAGAAGACTCAAGTCCATGTTGAGCCATCCATATAGGAGAGCATTTCTCTTCCCTCTTGCTGCTCAGATTGGGGCACACCAGGAACACAAACCTCTTTTTAACTTTCTGGAAAAGTACTAGCTGTGACTCCATTTCTGTGTTTCCCTGAAAAATCCATTGATTGCTTGAAATCACGATAATCTGCATTCACTTCGTGTACTCTGTGGTGTTTGGATAATTGGGACTGAACTCTGAAATGCGTTTCTTATTAGCCCTTTCATTTTAATGGAGTGTAGAGTGTAGACACAGAAAAGTAGCACGACACTCCAGTTTTAACCCTGTAATTTAGAGCAGATTGTGGTTTGTCTACCATCTTGTTCTCTTTGCAGTGATTGTCATGAAGCTGGGTTAATATTGTGCTGCTTCTGTTCTCATTTGGTATGTGAATGAGGTGTCACAATTTCATTGCCTCGTGTACTGTGTTCCCATATCTATAGAAATATCTGCATTTTACATACATCTCAGAAAGAATAAAGATACAGGCATGGAATTCAAAGTATCTTCCACTCTCCCAGCTTTCTGAAGTCTGTTC
The DNA here is from genome assembly GCA_035582835.1 of Phoebastria nigripes. Taxonomy (NCBI): domain Eukaryota; kingdom Metazoa; phylum Chordata; class Aves; order Procellariiformes; family Diomedeidae; genus Phoebastria; species Phoebastria nigripes. Next base: position 394,801 of record JAYKAV010001554.1, read on the forward strand.
AGATGAAATTGTTGCCTCTGGCTTTTTGCTTAAACTCTTGTAATACAACCCGAAAACTAAAGCTGATTTGCAAAGAACCCACTCAGCATTCTTATATTGTCAAATTTAAATAAACAATTTAGTCCAATTACTGGTAGAAAAAATTCCAGTTCAACATAGTTATCTTTATTTTAAATGGGACTGACATATTATACCTTTATGCTTTTATTGTTTAATAGAGATATCTAAATATGCCTATGGCCCTCACCACCATCATATGGAAGTGCCTCCAGAGTACTTAATAGACATTACAACAACAACCTCTTTTTCAGTGATGAACTGAAGCTCTGCAAATCATAGTCTTTTCCTGGGTTCTTCTACAGGAAGGTCAGCAACCTTCATTTCCTTCTTACGCCTCTCCTCGCCTGCCTTTGGGAGTAGCCATCTCCTTTTTGGCTTTCATTACTCTAGCCAAGGTAAATAATAGAGAGACCTTTTTATTAATGTTCTCATTTAAAAATCTATTATGGTATTTAGAATGATGAGGTCTGACTCTAAGTCAAGGGAAGATTAATTACATGACACTAGTGAAAACGGGATGTGACAGTCTTTGGACTGATATGACTAACYGTCCCAATAAATCTGAGCTTGCACAATTGCCATAGTAAAGTGTGCGCCATGTGCCAGCATTCAAAATCTTCCTCTGTACTCATAAGCAGTTACCAGGATGTCACTTAATTATGTCTTTGAGGCAGGGACTATAGCAAGAGGAAACACATTTCTTAATATACCTTCCCAGGGAGAGGGGTGCAAGGAACATCTCCATGAAAAAAAAGATACTGTTGACCTAACCTTCTCTTTTTCATTCTCTTCCTTTTCATTTTTGGTACCAAGAGGGAAATGTGGGAATGATACTGGCTTGCAATTCTAATTGGTGAGGAAGTTATGCCACTTTCTAGCCAGGTGCTGCCCTTACTGTGCTGTCTCCTCATCTTTTAGCACCTGTTGCTCCAAAAGCTCTGTCCTAGGGGTCTGTGTTTTTCTCGCACTGGGTTTTGGCCTTTAAAGACCTACATGGCCTTTGGAAAAAGTTGCCACTTCCACCTTTACCAGTCATTGATGGCCTGGTTTAAGCCCACTGGAGTTTGTATGTATTTATATAGTTATAAATAAACTCTTGGTTTATGCAGTCTGTGAAGATATCAGCTGGGTCAGCACATAGCAGCAAGTGGAGCAGCAACAGCAACTTTCATGCAGCTAATGCCAGGGGACTTCACCCCCAAACTCCTCTGGCAATCTGTCTAAAAATGCCTGTTAAAAATCGTTCCACCTAAGCTTCTTGCCCTTATTTAGCTGCCAGGTGAGACACAAACAATTTGTGCGGCTGAGCAGGCAGACACGGTAGGCACAGAGGACAATGAGAAGGGAGGAGGCATTGTATCCACTGCCCGTGGATGAGAAGCTTTCTTCACAGCCGTCAGACCCGTTTGTGTGTGCTTCCTAGCATGCTCCCCACCACCCACACCACGTCCTCAGACTCCTCACTCTGTGGATGCTGACTTCTTTCCCTTCAGTTGTGCTGGATGTCAGATTAATTTGTGCATGGCCAGTCTGACTCCAGGGGCAGAAACCTTCACCATGGGGACAGGAGCAAGCAGTTTGCATGCATTTATTTGTCTCCAAGAGGATGGCATAAAGGTAAAGCAAATCACCCTGAGCAAAAATGAAAATTAGCATTGGTTTTGTTTTGACAGCCTCAGGCAATTCTAGCCCCAGGGCCATATCTTTAAGACCTGGCTCCAGCCTGCTCCCAGCTGTGCTGAGGGGGCTCTCCAGGCCCACACACTCTGCAGTGCCAACATTGCTCCAGTGTGGCCTCTAATCTGGTGCCCAGCACCAGCAAGGCAYTGAGATGTGGAGAAGTTTTGTTTTGCGCTACTAAATTTCCCTTATTGTGGCAAAAGGAAACTAACATAAACAAGATGACTTGGAGGAAAATGTCTATCTTTTTAAAATCTGAAGTGTGTTGCTGATTGCAGCGGGGAAAGTTGCTGATACATATAAATCTCAAGTAACAGCTTCTGTTGGAAGATGTTTGTTGAGCCAGATCTTGAAAGCTGTGAAAGATAAAGAATTTCAGCACATTACTTCTAAAATAATTTTGAATGCACGTGTGTTGGTAAAGTAAGAATTCACTGAGTGAACAATATCTTAATTCAGCAGCCATCCCCTTGCTTTCTTCTAGAAGTATTCTCTGTTTATGAATAGTAAATGCACAAAATTAAAACCAAAGGAGAAATCTCAGCTACATGGGAAACTTTGCCTTTGAATGACAGGGGTTTCACTTCAGGTTCCTCCTTTGAAGAATTGCCCATAGCTTTTTGTCCAACTTGGATGTTATGAGAGCAGAAGGGTATCAGCACTTGAAGGAAGGGAGGGAGGGAGATCCCTGCCCTGCACAGTTCTAAAACTCATGTATTAGGTATCAATTTTCTTGATTTATTGAGGTGCACTGACCTAAAAGTTTCACAGAATATTTATGTCTAAAAAGAGATGAACTTTCTGGTCATCACCAATGAATGAGGCAACATTAGGTGAGCATGGTATTGCTCAGTGGTAATCAAACTAGTATTTAGGGATCTCTTGACAAAATTAGCTGGAAAGAACTAAATTTTCAAATAAAGTTTTTGTAGTAGTATGTCAAAACCAGAAGTTTCTCTCAGGATTTTTTTTTTTCAGGTCTTGCTTGGACCTGTTTTTGAGCAAATCCCAAATAAAGCAGTAGTGATTATAGCATAGATATTCAGGGTGTCTGAATACTGAAAGTCTCCACGATGACAGATGTCATCCCCCTTGGCCCCATCCCTTCCCTCTCGCTCCCAGGTTTGTCTGCATTTAGTCTAGGTTTACCACATTATATTTCTCTCTTTGTGCATGCAGTTCCTACCTCGCAGTAGATGTCTGGACGGGCAGTGGGAGAGGACTATGGCAGTCAAGAGAAGGATGAAGATTCAAGGAGCCTTGCAGGATGTGCAGTGACATACCACTTCCTGGCGGAGCTGGTGCTCCAGTGCAGTTGGGAACCAAGACCAAACTTGGCAGTGTAATTAGGGCTAGATTTCAGGTTCAGCTTCAATGGCATCTGAATTGCGCTCGTATCTTCGTACAAATTACAAAGCAGAAGGGAACATTCTCTCTTCTGTTGACCCCCCAAAACCTGAAAATGTGCTTATATTCTTTAGCTCCATCTACTGGCACTTTGCACAAACTAGCCTTTATGTATGTACAAATGAAAGTATCCCTGTATGAAAAGCAACAAATAGCTTCCTACAAATTGCCCATCTGGTAGATATGATTATCTTACTTTTTAACAATAATGAATTATTATTATTTTTGTAATCTCTGTAGGGTGGGGTCTATCATTTCTCAGAGGATAAGACTACACTGGATGTGTTACTAGACTACAAATGAATAATTGTGTGTGTGTGGCAATATGCAGTTATCGTTCCATGCAAGTATAATTGAAGCATCATAAAAAAAAACCATAATTAAGTCTTTAGCAATACCCAGGGGATGCAAGTTGTTTCTATTCCCATTTCAAAAATGAATGAACAAAATCTGACCAAAGAATCCTGGCTCCTATTTGCCTCCTCTGCTTGTTATACTTCTTTCCCTCTTCGCGTGTTGAAAGAGACCGTTGGGTTGCTCTTTCCTGTGGTAGATTTGGGAATAGTACTGGAGGTGACTTTCTTCTTGCTCTGCATTTCCACTGCTATAATATTAAGTTTCTTTGAAGTCTCTGCATAAAAATGGAGTAATACTAATAATTTTTATGAGTAGGTAAAACTGTAAAAAGATGCCTAAAGCTTAGATTTTTTAATAATTTTAGAATAAGGGAAAATGTATATTCCATGCATGAGGCATTTTAAGATGTTCTGCTCTAGTATGCATTTTTCAGACTAGCATTCAAAAAGAATGCTGGTTTGCATTCATCACTTACAGCAATTGTAGTTTTGTATCCAGACTACTATGGAGATTTCTTTTTCTTCAACTGCTTCTGCCAGCTTTCTTTTTTCATACTGCTCATATATCACTATTTAGTGTAATGGGAAAACTCTGAAGGAACTATCGTTAGTTTTTAAATAAATAAATAAAACATCCAAACCAAAATGGACTTGTCCCTATTCAGAAGGGATCATTATTTGGGAATATACTCATTTGTATAAATACACTTTTAATCAAACTTTTTCCATATGACTTCAGAAATAATTGCCTCCTTTAAAATGATAATGAAAAAGGAAACAAAACATAGCACCATAAGCAATCTCTTATTGTGGAGTGACTGCAAGACACCGAGTTCTGGCATAACTTTCCATAATCATTCTCTGATGGTTGCAATTTATTTATTCAGTTTTAAATAAAGGGGTTTAGCGTTTCTCAAATAAGAACACAGTATGTAGGAAATATTAGTTGGATAAGAAGTAAAAAAGATTTTGAAGGTGTTCCACACATTTTCAGCTAACATGATTTATACATGTTTCTGTCTTTAATGTTGCGGGAAGTTGGATTCAATAAACCACTTGTTTTCCATGGGGAAATCCTGGTTACAGCAGTGCCTCAGCAATCCTACTTTCTGTACAATAAATGCACAGCTTGCCTGTAGGAAGTTGAGCAGAATGGGATTCTGGCCTAAGCAAAGTCAACGGCAAAACACTCACTGTCTTCACTGGGATCTGCTTTTTAGGTGGAATGGTCAATATTTTAACTTGTTTCCCACATGGGCAAGGCACGCTGGCCTTGTGAGTCTGTAAGAGACTGATCCAAACCCCAGTGGAGATCATGGTATACCTCTCATTGATTTCAGTAGGCTTTGGTCACAGCCTAATTGGAGGTCAGCTAACATGCAGGGTCAACAGTTAAAAGAAAAAAAATATTTATCTCACCACCTAATGAACAAAAGTGGCAGTGGCAGGTACGTGGGATAAGAGGAACGCTTGGGAGGCTGCGGTAGATTTGGAAGTCCAGACAGATGGTCACAGGGGCTGCAAGGAGCACTGATGGAGACAAGGTGAGCTTAAATGAGGAAAACACCATCGTCTGAAGGGCAAAAGGGCTGGTGAGTGAAGCACAAGTAGGTGAAAGAAACTATGTATACATGTCTTTCCATTTCAGTCAATTTTACTAATTAATGGGTGGTTTTTGCAGAGGAGTCAATATTGCGAGTGTATTAATATGGTAATAGCATTTTGCAGGAACTGTAGCTAGCTCTGACTTTGGGGGAAGGGAGACTGAAATGTCAATTCGCGCTTGAAGGTGAATGTAGCAGATTTACATCTTTGAATAAGATACCTCCAAAAAACAGTAAGCAGAGGKTTTTTTTCCCCTCTTAGTCAATTTTGCATATCATTTGGCCAATGATGTGCTATAATATGAAGGTAAAATCCCTCTTGTTTGTGGAATCAGGCAAAAAAGGTTACATTGCTCCGAATGTGTCCTGCTAGCCTAGAGCAGCCAAGCAGGCAAGTGAAGCCCTTCAGCAGCCAAGTGGGGCCGTAGAGATGACAATCTCAAACAGAAAGGGGCTTTTCTCAGGATTGGTAGTTATTTTATTTAAATACTGCAGGGAAATGAGAATTGCATGTGTAGCATGAGCTCTCTGCTAGCTAATTCTAAGTCCAAACTGACCTTTTTATAGCTTCCCCTTACTGTTTATCCAATTTTCTTTATCTTAGGTCTCCTGAGTACTAACATTACTGACACCTGCCAGGAAAGATAGACTGGCAAAGGCACATGTTAACCACTGATTTCTGCCCATCCAGGTCTGCTCCAGGTCACCTGTGCAGGCTGGTGACAGGAGCATGGGATGACACACGCTGTTTTCCTCTTGCTCAAGGACAACCATTCTTCCTCTCTGAGATTACCAACCCCCAACCCAGTACAATCAATATCAGGAAATACGCTGTAATCTCTCCATGAATATAAGCGCCCTTTGGGATGTGAGCYGGTCAATGCATTTTGATGTATTCCTAGAAGGGCGAAAGGTTTGGAGCCAGAGTGCATTGTCTGGTTCCCAGCTTGCAGGCAATTTCTGACATTTAAGGGGCATTTTATACACGCTAATCTACTTGACTCTTGGATCTATGTAAAAATTGAAAGCTAGGTAAGTTTTAAAGAGATTTTTATTATTTGCCCCAGACCCAAGAGCTGAATAGATTAGCTAAGTCTAGAAAAGGCAGTGAATTAAAATAGGACAATTGAGTCTTTGCTGGGAAGACCTGTTTTTCTTTAACTGAACATGATACTTGCTATCCCTTTTTCATTTTAGTTTCCAAAATTAGCAAAAAATACAGCTAGAATTCTCATCTTTCTCCTATAGCATTATTTGAGGTATAGAAGTAACTTTCATCTCTGCTTGCCATAGAACAAAACCTAGTTTTACAATGTTGTCCTAGAGGCGGCAGCAGAGTACATAAGAAACAAAAAAGCTAACACACAAATGGGCAAAGTTGTGTTTGGTTAGTAGTTAATCTATATAAAATCTCACTAAAGGGCTTTACTGGAATATAGTGCTAACATAAAACCCAAGAGGGAATATTGGCATAGCTTTGAAATAGGTAACAGGGTGGAAATAATACTAATGTTATTGCATGTTCTGGATCTGAGTGAAATAATTTGACCTAAAAAATCTCCACTTGTCGGAGAGCACTCACTGAAGCAAACTGTTTTCTATATCACAGATTTAGAGTAAACCTAAACTACTTACATAGAGCTAAAGAGTCAGTTGAGTCGGCAAACTTTAAAACAACTGTGATGCACTGTGACACATTAATTGAAATGTACTTTCCAGTGCAACCATTTAGCAATTTATATAAATATCAAAGCTTTTGGTTTTTACTGTCAGTCTTTGTTTCTGAATGAGAAATTTATAAAAAACATATGTTTCTAACTGCCACTGAGTGCGAGTTCAGAAGGATGTGGCCACTGAACTATATCAAACTTTCCTCAGTACAATCACTTGATGAACCCACTAAGAAGATTCTTCTGTTAATAATGTCTCTTTTCAGTAATAACCAAAAGTTGTTACTGTAATTGGCAAAAGTGCTATTGTATTGAGATGGGAGGAACAAAGCCTTAAAGCGTGGTCCCATTGAAGTCATGGGTGATTTGTCATTGGCTTCAGTGGGACCAGGATTTTGCCAAAAATATCAAATGCTTTCTGAAGTCTTTCCATGAATTAGTCTGCAATTAAAAATAAATCATCTTGTATAAGTAAGTTGTGTACAGAACCCACAATGCCATAAACTTCAGATCTGACTCCAGGTTCTCCAGCTTCTGGGACTGCTCAGCTCCAGGATTTTGGTTTCTTTTCTTCTGCTGCCTAGCTGAGGTGTTAACATGACACAATTATCATGTCACTTCCAATGTTTATATTCAAAGCCCGGGTGTGAGTCTCAGTTTATCTGACCATTTGTAGCACCCAGAAGCCTCCAGCCACAGTGAGAATGTCCTTACGAAGGGCACGTTGGCTTGGTCTGCTCTGCTTGAAAATAAGGTCCCTGGAGCTCAGCCGACAAACCTTAGGCCTGCCCACGGTGTATCTGCTGGTGGGACATGCTCAGGCATGGAGGTCTGTGTTTGCAGACTGGTGCCTGAAAGCTGCACTGGAGACCAAGTCCGTACACTGTGTGCCAGGCTGTCCTCAGCAGCGGGTGTAGACACCACTGCTGCACATCCGATGCAGGATAGCCCACAGGGGCTGGCCCCAAAGGTTTATTGGGTAAGTAAATGGATGCACAAAGGGTTGGGAAAAAGGACAGGCTCAGGCTGACTCAGGCCCTGCTGACTCCGTGGCCTCAGCTGTGTGAAGGGCGTCACAGGCTTTTTCAGGGAGTTACTTTCCTAGCATGAGAGGGCAATTAAGCCTTTTTCATCTAGTACAAAAGTTTTAGGAAACCTTGTTTTACTACTRTTCTTTATGTCTCGGAAAGTTTTACTGGTTTATAAAATGACCTGTGATGAAGCCGTGTACACTGAAATGTTCTCATTAAAATGCCTTGGATTCTCCTACAGTTGATGCGAAAGGGAGCATCTAGCTGCATCGCTAAATCCTGCAGGCTTTATTTTGCCCAGAGGTCTGCCTTGATAAGAAGTGAGGGTAGGGGCAGCTGGTTCTAGTGCAATCCTCTGCTATTCTCTGTGCTATGGAAAAGCAATATTCCTCTGCTTTTACCTAGACTGGCATAGTAAGGGGCAATGCGTGCTTGTGCAGTGTCACGTACATGCTGTTTGTATCCAACAAAGTATGCTAGTGATGGTCCCTCCTTATGAACAGAAGTTCCTGGGAATTTGTAAACATATACCCATATGTATATTTTCTGAATGCAGACTTCATTTGGGGTAATAATGTCTATGAACAACTTACAAAAGGATGGTTTATATTCATTTAACACTTAATCTTTACCCACAGATCCCTGGAAAGCAAGCCTCTGTGATATACAAGAAAACCTTTCTAATAATTCACATATAGCATTTTTCTTTGTTTTCAAGACTGCTTAGCTAACCTGTACAAAAATATTTGCAGCCCCTCCTTCTCCAGAAAGCTCCAGCTGATGAGCCAAGCTCTCAACATTTCATTCCTGTGTAGATAGTTTGCTAAATTTTTTCCCAAGGCTTTATGGTTTTCAACAATATATCTTTCATCACTGTATTGCCAAAAAGAAGTGGCTGCCTTGAAGCCTCCCTTAGGATTTGGACTGGATATCGAGGATTAGTTTATAACTGGTAACTTATGAACTGCATAGTGTTCTACAAACAACTTATTTTTCTTAATGTAATGGTGAAACTATGAAACCCCATCCTGAGAACTTATTTCTGAAAGGATATTTGAATGAAGCTTTAAACAATACTTTATATTCCTATATCAAAACTGGTGCTTTTTAAAGGAGCACATTTTTGTCTTCATACAATAAGCATTAATTGACCACAAATCTTGAAAATACTCATCTCTGGTTGAATTTGTATGTATTTGTTTTGGATTTGGGGGTTTGTTTTTTAGGTTTTTTTAAATCTCTAAGAATGTCTGAGTTTTGAGTTTGGCTTTTGTGCAGCTGGGATCTGACAATATAACACAAGAAACCCATTATTTATAGGAATGGAATCACAGCAGGTATTGGCAGAATATAGCAATGGGAAACTTCTGAAGAATATTCCTTGCTTTTACCTGTATTGGTGCAAGTCATATGTGTTGGTAATAAGGGCAAGGAAAAAAATAACAAGTAAGCACAGATTTTTTTATTTGAGCACATCTGTTTTATTTCAGTTCAGTGTGATGGCTGGAGGGAGAAAGGGATTTCTTCAGAAGGCATGTGTTTAGTTCCAATTCTTGGTAAACTTAAAACAGAAAAGGACATCTAATTTTTTTAATGGATTTCCTCCAAGTTGGTTTTAACAGAAGTATATCCATTTTTTGTAGTGCCCATGGTGCTCTCAGACCAGTAGAAATACTTCTAGATAGAAGGTTTTCCTATAATTGCTTTATGTAGAATATATTCAGAGTAATCGTCCCTTTGTTTGCATTACAATTGCATGTGGAAACTCCTTTCAAGACCAGGGACCACACTGGGAAGCCTTGCAGGAACAATAACGGAAAGCCAGTCACCACCCCAAAGTCCTTACAGCTATCTAGATGAAACTGGGAAAGAGGAAAAAAAGAAAATGGATTTGCTAAGAAGAAAAGTGATTTGCCCAAGGACACATTTTAAACTAGTGSTACTGCAGGATATAGTTGGAGTATATTACCTTCTCGATATTTTACTAAAGTACATATATGGCTGGAAAATTGTAACTTATTTAGCAGATGTGTTAGCATGTTTAGTCATGTTATGAAAAACTCGATTTTTCCTCCTAATATAGACAGGAGCATGTGAACTAGATTACATTTTTGGCATTAGWCTGAATTATTTGTTAACTTTTATTATGATGATTATAATAATTTATTAAATAACATACTGTGAAAAGTTCGGGGGAAGGAGCTGGGGAAGGAGCACTCTTGACATGCTCCATTATTATGTTTGTGTCTAAACTTCCTTGGCCGGACAAAGCCAGAAGCAGAATAGCAGTCAAGGTGGACCCTTGCTCCTGTCCCAGCTTGACATCATCCTAGAGGACTCAATCAAGATTGAGGCTTTATTAGACCAGACACTGTACAATCCCTATCTAGGAGTGTCTCTTCATGCTGAAGAACTTCAGTTTTAAAGGACTTGATGGATAAGAATGATTAATACTACTAAATGGAAGGAAATGAGGAAGGAAAACTGTTTTTTTCTGTGACACTTAGGTCTGACCTATCTGTCTTCCCATTAATGTAAATTTCTGTTTCCATTTAAATCTTAGGAAGCAGAGTCAGGCCAAAGTTGAGTGCTTTTGAAAATCATTCCCTTAGCAACTTGCCGAAGGTCAGTGGTGGGTGTTTGTGGCAGAAATGGGAGTGAATACTAGTCCGTTGTCTTAACCACAAGACCATGCTTCCTCTCCTAATCCCAGGTTGATTTTAGAGGGCTGTAGCTCATGAAAAAAAATCCAAATTTTAAAATATTAAACTTGGCACTGATGATAAGGAAATGATTAAGAGTCAACCAAGGAAAGGCACAACCGCACTGACAGAGACAGTCTTCAGAGTAGAACCACATTTTCATCTAAACAGGTTTTATTGCAGCTCTCCTGATGCATACATTTGACTGCATTCTGCTTTTTTGTTTTGGCAGGCACCACAGAAGGTCTGATCCAATTCCTGAAGAAATCAATGGGAGTTTGATTGGAGCCATAGAAATCCATGAAGGGAATTTCAAGAGATAAAAGTATGGAGCCAGACATTCAAAAATAGCTTTTTAAATATGTGTCACTGACCTTTCTTATGGCTTGCAAATGCAGTCTGATTACCCTAAGTGAAGTTACTTTACAGGGAAGGCATGAAATTTGGACCAGATACACTAACGCTCAGAAGAAAACAGTGAACTTGCTTGGGAGCAGGAGTGTGAGCTGGGCCATGAAAAGGAGCTTGGATTCAGCTCTCACCTGCRTCTGGATTTCTCCCCATTCACGGGAGCAAACATGGAATGGGATAAGAAAGTGACCAGGTTGGGGAGCCAATCCACCACTTACCCCTGCAAGGTAGTTTGGGAACTYAGTTGACCAAAGGAAAACAGTGACTCAGGTGTTGGGTTGATCTGAGTGCAAGCTCTTATCGCTGTGGTCGTCTTAGCGTGAGGTCTCTGAGCCAAGGAGAAAGAAATCAAGCAACTGCCTGGTCTTTCATTCCTGTTCAAAGAAGAAAACTTCATGAGGTTTGACTGAATTGACTGTCCAGTCAGGGGGTGACTGTGGCTCTGCGACATAGGATAACCCTTAAGGTCAATATCTCTGAAGATTCGAAGACAAGGGTACAGTCATGTTGAGCAGATCTTATACTGTACCTGACACTGGAGTAAAGCCCTTTCATCAGAAAACCTGCAAAAAAGAGGGAGTCAGGAGCTTAAGATTTCTCTTTTGGACCCATATGCAAGAATCATGGTAGGTTCCTGCAGCTGTCTCTGATCCCTGGATTCCTGGCTTGTAACCACTGCTGGCTTTGGCTGCTGTGTTTGTAAACAGTGTTCAAGATTATCATTCTGCTGTAGGTGTGACAAAAGTCCTCCTGGGAGGTTAAAAAATCCAAGCACTGTAATCTGGTGGTCACTCTGGTTCTTGGTGGCATCCTCTGACTTTTCTCCAGAGTGAAAATAAATGGGGAAGGGAGAATATTTTATGAACCAGTTCTGTGGTGCAACAGCTGCACAACAGGTCCCTGGAAAACTCTATCCAGTGACAAACATAGCAACCTCCAGGTCATGTGCCAGGGACCTCAGTTTACATCTCTTCTGTTATGTGGAAATAGTTTCCTGTGTCTCTCAGATGTCAGAGCACCGAGTGGATGGCAGGTAATGAAAGAAGATTGTCCACACATTTGTTTTTATGGGTTTATCTCATTGTCTCAGTTCACAGAGTGGCAGAAATAAAGCCTTTAAAAGTATGCTCGGTGCTGTGGATCATAAGGGTAGTCTTACTGGCTAAAGCCACAGCRATATGTTCATAAACAGGATTCTGTTATCATTTTCCAGCTGCTTTGACTCTATTCCCCTCCCCACCCCAAATGAATCTTCAGTGGCAATTTAGGCAGAAAAAACCCACATTTCTAAAATGTTAATGRCACTTCTTTGAAAAGGCCTCAGGTGTCATCTTCAGGTGTTAACCTAGGTCTTGATGGACTCAAGCCTGCATTTCTACTGACACCAATGAAATTCCCTGCACAGATGAGGAATGTGGGTGAACAGAAAAGCTGGCAGGAAACTCTCCACCATAACTTTTCCAACACAGAGCAGGATATTTCAAAAACAACTTTGTTGTTGTTATTGTGGAGAATGCTTGCCTCAAATATTCCTTCTTTTCTCTTTTAAATGGAAGAACAAAAAACTTTTCAGAGAAATGCTGAAACTTTACTGTCTTTAGCATATTTTGGTCCAGAAATATATTGGATTTTTTTTTTTTTTTTTTAAATCTAATTCCAGCCTACTTTGAAGATGTGAACTTAAACGTTGGATAAGGTTGATAATAAAAGAACTCCAAATTAGTGCTGTGATAATTACCGGCTGCTACAAAAATCCAAGTGTCCATATACAATCATGTAGGAGTCCTTCTCCCAAATACAAAGGGGAAAACGTGCCCCTGGGATAAATTTAACCTTGACTCTGTGCAGGGATATTCAAAGGTATTGTACAGGTAGTTATTATGAGAAGGTTCTGGGCCATGGCAATAATTATGTTTAAACACTTTCTGAATTTTAATTATGTACCAATGTCAGAAGCTTTTCAGACACGGATTTTTTCAACATAATATTCCCTTTATTTTGAAATCATAAACTCTTAATAGCCAAAGTGTTGGGGTTTTTTTTTCCCCTTTATCCTAAGCAGATGTTTTCTTTCCTCACTCTTCCTTCCTCTGCTCTTTCCTCATTGGAAGGAATGATGATTGTGTGCCAAAAGAAAATTGAAAACCGTGTGAAAAACACAGAAAAATTATTTTGTTAGGGAAAAATAAGTTAATGAAGAGCTGTTCTGTTTTGAAACTACTGGACCAAATTTAATTTCCAAATTTATTTAAAAGTATAGCAGATTCTGACCAGTTACACTAGCTTCTGAACATTTTTGTGTGATTGTTTTATGAGATAGGAATTCAAAATAGTTAGAAGGACAAATTTTAATGCTGAGAAGAAGGCAGGTCTCTTCCACAGCTGCCTCCACATCTTGCCTTTCACTTCTGGAGGTAAATGCTTTTCTGTACCTCATGGCAGAGGGAGTGTACAAAGTAAGGAGGAGCCCTTGATGCAGGTAGATAGTCATCCGTGTGATATTTTTTGTGAAGTGGTCCTTTAGTTGCCATCCTTGCTGAAAGATGATGGTTTCCTGAAATCCGTAGCTCCAAACTTGTGGTTTCTGCCTACCTCACGTTCTCTCAGAACTCTTTGCTCGGCAAACACAACCACTGCCTCCAAGGGGGCTTCAGGATTTGACTATATGATTTGATTAGAGCCTTAATGAGTAGCAGTGAAAGAAAAGCAGCACCCAATCAATAATCTGGGGCATGCAAACATTTATCAGAAAGAACCCAGAATGCTTTGCATTTATTCCTCCACTTACTGCTTCTGACAGTTACATCTGCATCCATCCATTTTCTTCAGCCTAACTAAGAATCATTAGACATGTAAGACATTTATTTATGTAAAAAGGAAACCTCTATGGCTAGCTAGCTAGCTTAAGCTGAGTATTATTTTAAATGATTTATCATTATTTATCCTGGATCTAGGTTAACACTTTTCCTTTCTTCCTTTTCCATAATTTGAGTGGTTCTACCTTCCAGGCTAGTATGTACCTGCTCTTATTAAATAGCATATCATATTTGCTTCCGTTAAGCATGTGTGTGTGTGAATATCTTCATAAAACATACAGAGAACACTAACTACTCAGACCTGTGGGACAAAAATCAAGACAACATCTGAGAATTTTTTTTTTTTTTTTTTTTTTTGCCTACAGAGCCTGCTGTGGTTGCTATTTCAGCTGTTCATTAAAGTTATATTGCTTCCTTTATCTCTTGTGCTCATGGAATACAAGCACCTCCATAATGAGCTTAAATTACCACGAGCTAAGAATAGAAAACTCGATTTCAGTTCTTGGGAGGCTGAAGCTGTGGTGGTGCATGGGTAATCAAGCAATATTAGCTGTATAATGGTGCTAGAATCCCAGGGCAGGGCTGCTGGAATGTTTATGGCAGGGAAGCACAGTAAATATCTGTCTTCTGGGCTTTCTGGGTTTCTTTCCCCCCTCACCGCTCCTGCCTGCTTATACATTTTGAAATAAACACTGTTGCTCGCTATATATTAATATCCTATGTATGTGGTTGGCCAGCCATGTCTGTCTTTGGAGAGTAGAGCCCCCTGTGTTCTCATTTTCTCATTTATACAGCTAAGCTACAGAGAAGTCTCGGTCACCTGAGTTATCAGTATCAGAAAAGCASAGGGTAAATTCAATGAAAATGGCAGAACTTAGAATAAGGAGGTTGTGTGCAAGAAAAACCTCTATTTCCAGGTGTTTTGGATGCTGTGGATTTCATTCAATTAAATAGCAAGTGGGAATAAAACTCCTCCTTTCACACCTGATCATTAGCGAAGCACAAGTGGGGGTACCTTGGCCAGAGGGATCAAACTTACTCTCTTGTTAATTTAAGCTTAACAGACATTTTAAGCGGCTTCTGCTCCAGGATGTCTGTCCCCTTGGACACACAAAACCCTGGAGGCTGATGCTGCCAAAAGTAGGCACAGGGAATGGTGGTGTGTCTACATCTCCCCAGGTATTAACAAATTGCCATTGATTTTAGTTTACTGCAATGACCACACTGTGGACAGCATCAGCTCAGGGCTCTGCCTGATGTACTCTGCTGAATTTAGCTGTGATGGCTCCAGAGGTAATAACCAGGCACCTTGCCCTGCTCCAAGAGCACCCACAGGCACAGGTTAAATCTACCAGAGACATAATGACTCAGGAACCAAAAGACAGGATATTTAACAAGAGGTATCCTGAGACTCACCTGGAAACTCACTTTATCATGGCAGTATCACACAGCCTTTGGATAGTTTTCTTATTTGACTGTAATATACTGGCTTTTCCCCAACTTCCCACTCACTTTCAATCTCTTTCTATAAATTATCTTTCTAATGATTAAAAAACTCAATCACCATAGCTTGTAAGGGTTTTCTTTAGCAAACTAAATACTAACAAAAAACTGTTCCACCAGAACAATTTTCCACCATCTTATAGGTCCTATGTTTCCTTTGCTATATATTTTGGCTCAGAGATTCATTACTGATTGTATCTCATGTTCAGAAAATAACACATACTTTTTTGACAAGATATTATCCTCAGTTGGAGAATCTAAGTTGATGCAAAGAGGGGCATCTCAGAGTGTCTCACAAGACATTTGTGATAGAGCACAGAGCCAGCTGAGACCTCTCATGCCCTGGGTTAATCAGAGGATCATCTTTTCCTTCTGGGGGAAGGTACCTCTTGAAAGCACCACAGGTGGGAAAAGCTAACCCTCTGTTTAACCTACAGGTGCCACTTCTGCCACCTTCTTACGTAAAGTGCTTTTCTTCTGCAAGTTGTCCTGCTAATACCAGGGAGAGCAGATAGACCGAGGCTCTACCTAGGGGCAGTAAAGTTAGTGGACTTTGGCCTTTAATGAGCAGAAGGTGCGGTTCAATTGCAGTTCGTTAGTAGATATCATTAGCTTATATCTCCAGAGGTCATTGGCAGAGATCATTAGTAGGGGGTCATTAGCAGGTTTAAGCTATAGCCCCTTCTGCAGTTAGGAGAAGGTGAGAGCAGATGATGCTTTATTAGTGGCTAATTCAGATGAGGCTGGGTCTCTGCCAGGGGCTGTCAGAGCTGAGTCGTGATGATCCAGGAGGGAGTCCTGGTATCTCTGATGATGAAAGATCTGGGTAAATGAAAGGAACCCTCCTTTTAGCACTTCACTCACAAAACTTTAAAACATAATTATGTGAGTAGCTTGAGAATACTGAGGCAGCCGTCAGTCTGGCCAGTGGATGGATGGGTCTAGCACGGTACTGACCTGCATATGAGGTGAGATTTCTTTGGGAGGTGGCATCTGGCATAAGCTACTAGACTGGTGTTTATGATTTGTGGCCTTTGTTCTCCTGTAGTCCATGGCTGCTGGTACTGCTGTGGCTCCTTGCCTCAGTGAGCCTCAAAGGGATTCAGTGGCCCTGGTTGCACAGCTCTGGTCAGAGAGGGGATGATGCAGGAGATGCTGCTGAGGACTGCAGAGGTGATCCTCTAGGTTTTTGGGAGGTGGCTCGTCAGGCTGGTGGGACCTGTGCAGGGGCTATGGGGGTACAGGGAATGCTTTTAGGATGATCTGGATTGTATCTCTCTTGAAGAGCAAACACTCCCTTGAGTTTGGGTCAGCGTGGTATCTATTGGGTGGTTTCAATGTGGAAAAAACACCTGCTTTTTCTAATTAACCTCTCTTTGTTAATGAACTGCTAAATAGCCAGCATATCTGGGTGGTCTCTGGGCAACCTTGAAGTTATTCACCTGATTTCTTTTGCTTTTGCCTGGGACTGTCTACTCCCAGCTCCCGCTGGGGCTCAAGTGTCCATGGGAGGGATGCATCCTGTTCTCATCATGTCTCATTGTGCCCCACTCCTGTCCTGTGAATCCTTAGCAATCACATTAGGTCATTGACAGTTTTCCTTAGGAAATTAGTAACTTGTGTCCATGGCAATGATGATCAGTTTGGTCAGTTCTGAAAAGCATCTGAGTTTCAGGCAGGCTGTTTTCACATTGGAAGTTGCTAATCTGCTGAAGGTTAAATTCATCTGTGGCTTCAGGATCTAAATTAAAACAGAAACGCTGAAAGTGAGCATTTTGCTGTGGATATGCAACAGAAATGCTCCACTTTTCTTTATTAAAATGACTGTTTTCACTTTGGTATTTGATCACTAGCAAGAGTGAAAGGTATAAATGAAAACTCTGCTTAACCTAAAAGAGCCATGTGCATATGATGTAATTTACTTTAGAAACTTGACATTTATTCTGGTTCTTTTTGTTTTGTTTTTTCTCCCACCTCAAAGCAGAAGAAATATTAAATTCAAATCCTCAAAATGAAAAATGTAGTATGTCATCTTCCTTTGCGTAGCAACTTGTAGAAGAATGTAAATGGTCGGTGGTGGTGGTGTTAAACAGCTCTGATGCCGTAACTTGTACGTCTGATTGCAAATGTTTGATAGATTTGCCTCTACTTAAGTACAGCTAAGAGCTCTGTTAACATTTGTCATGGAGTGCAATATAAGTGCAATAAGCAGTTCACATGTTCAGTAATATCTCCTGAACTTTTTGAAGGAAGATTGGCAATTTTATAGTTATCATGGTTCAATAAGAATGTAAGAATCACCCAGGGCATATTGGGAAGATAGTGTAAGTTAACAAGTCACATCTAAATAAATACCAGTTACAGGATATTAATCCATATACAGGTCTGGGATATTTCTAGTTAAGCACAGGAATGCTTCCCACTTCTATAGTGTGTGGGTGTTTCACCTGTATTTCAGAGGAAGATGAGTGATTTCCAGTGTGCTCCCCTTTCCCCAGCAAAATAGGCTACTTTATTGAATGAAACATTGATGTAATGATGAAATTTTGTTTATAAATTTTTTTTAAAGGAAAACTTTGAAAATGAAAGCAAATGTTCTTTTTGCATTTATGTTCATAAGTTGGAAACAAACTGAAAGAGCACTTTTAAAACAGAGATCCTGAAGTCTTCTCTTCAGTGCAAAAGTGCAAGATTCCTCCTTCTCCCCAAATGTAGAAATTCTTCACAAGCCTTAGTCTTCAGCCAGCTCCAGTGTTTAACATACCAAAATTTTGGGTAGTTGTCAGGTAGTGTTTGATGAGTAGTATTACTAGTTTCCTTTCCAGAGAATTTGCCCAAGTTTATACATGGTATCTGCAGCACTGAACTTGGGCCTCCCAAATCAGTCATACACTTTCATGTTTTTTTAGAGGAAGACAGAAAACTTGAGACTCGTCTCACCTAGTTGACTGACAAAAATATGACCATCCTGTCTGAGTCAGTTTTTTTAGCTCAGCTCCCACAGATAACACAGAAGTAGCGATCAGTTGTCTTTCAACACCATTTTTTTTTCTTTTACCTACAGAAGATATTTAGATGAAATGCCCAAATTTTAGGTTATTACCGGTAGATGAGATGAATAATTAATTAGAATAGAGGTGAAGGAGGGTGATCGTGGACTGAGCCTGCCAACTGATTTCTAAAGCAAAGAAAACCATATGTGAAGCTTACCGAAGTCTCCTAGCCTCTGGGCCATTCATTGTTTCCAACAATTTCCTTAATCAATGCTTCACTCAAAACCTTTAAAAACTCTAATTATGTATCTTTTGTATCTGATAGCTGCTTAAAACAATGCAGTTTAAATTGTTTCCTTCTACTTTGATAGATTTTTTATTTTAAATGTTGAACAAATAATTGTATGCAGTTAGATCATACACAGAGTTCACTGGTTTCTACTTCCTTCATTTAGAGATCTCCCTTCATAGGGGTGCAGAGAGAAATGAATGTGGTAGACCTTTTCAAATTATTTCTAAATTAAATACAGTAAATTCCTCTGTAATATGACTCATGAGACCTGAAGATCAAAGCCTTACAAGAGATTTATCAAAACCAAATAATTTTTACATAGAATGTATGGTAACATCAGGTAAAGTCATGTTGTTGTTCCACTTATCATGTGAAAGTGATGAAGAGTGGTGCTGCTTTATTTTCTGGATCCTTCACTAGTTTAAGAGGAAAAGATGGCATCAGGAATCAATTTGTTCTGTTTTTTGAAGTTTGCCTTACACTTTCAGTGCTCTTTCTCCTAAGAGCCCCATATGGCCGGCTATTCCCTGCTTATAAGCGTACACGTACTTCTGTTCTGAATGCCGAAATCCAAGTCCTCTGCCGTATAAATCTGGGAAAGCTCAGTGAAGTGTGAATCTGATCATTCTGATTAGTGCTGATTAGTTGCAAGCTGGAGTGTGAATGAGCAGTCTGACATGTACAGCGTTTTGTTATATGTGGCTAAAGAAATTGCATTTGCATGGTGAAGTATTTATGGTCGTATTTGTGACTTGCTTCATTCACATCTGGTCCATGGTTGCCCTCTGGGAGCGGCAGGAGAGAGAACAGGAGGGAAATGTGAAATGGTTCAGCAGAAACCAAAGAACAAAGACAAGATATTTCCTTCCCCTGCAACCCCCAATCTGAATAAGAGAGAGTTTGTGGCCATAGGGGACACAAGACCATAGTGGCAAAAATATATATACTGCAAGTGAGTTTATGTTTCAGTTTATTCTTTTCTGTGCCTCTTCTGCCATAAAGCCATCACTATGCTAGTCAGGCTTTCAGAATCTCAAGGAGATGATGAGTGGTTGGGAAGATGGAAATTTTTTTTTTTTTACTTTAATTTTTTTTGTTTTTGTTTTTCCTGTCTTGCTACTCTGATTCTTCTGCTGCTTCTCTTTTCCCTTGAATCCTGATAGACGAAAGAAACTACTTAGGAAGAAGTACATGAAAAATAAGTTGGATGGAAAGTTGTAGACATAATTATTACTTTTGTGTTAAAAAAATGCCTAATGATGCTAGTGCACTATTAATTTCATAGAGAAATTTTCTGCTCAGGTATATATTTTCAATCAATCCTGAATTTTTTTTAAGCCCACATAAAAATCTAGTCTTTGACCGATGTCAATTAGTAGGTATGAAAATACTGCAAGAACCACCTGTGGCCCAATATAGACATTTACTAGATGTACTCTGCCTGGAAGAGTGTGTCATACGTGTGTATATAATTATAAATACTATCTTCCTTTTAGTCTGCTTTTGTATTTCAGTGTAGCCTCTACTCAGATCAGAGATGCTCCGAGGTAAAAATCAGCTCTTCTGAAGACCAGCTCTGGGTATCTACAAAGCAGGCAGATGTTTGGGGTAGCAGACAGCTAGAAGAGTTGTGGGGAGAAAGAGTAATGAAATGGGTCTTCTTCCTACTGCATCTCTTGGGAGCCTGGGGGGGTGCCAGGCTGGAGGGAGCTGGGGAGGAGTGAGGGACGCAGCAAGGGGCTGCTGTTTYGTGGCAGGATCCCTCACCCCTGCTCTCCTGGAGCTTTGACTCCAAGGGCTGGCAGGGGTTGGTGGCTGATTCTCCTTCCCTTCACACCCCACCCTAAGCCAACCTCTGCTCTTTAAAAACCYTTTTTTCCTGATGCAGGACCAGCCTAGCTCTGCCATGACCTCAGCTGTGACCTCACCATGTCCTCAGCATGTTGCCACACCACAAAGAAGCCAGCATGCATATTTGTCATTTTTTAAGGAAGGAACCACAACTAAATACCATCTTATGGTTGGAGGTGGATTTAGTTTCTTCATTGTTTGTACAGAGTCATCCTCATGTTGAAACTTGTAGTTTAAACTGAGTCACAAAGCAGCAATATCTGCATTGAAAGGAAGAGATGAGGATAAAGGAACAGTAAATTAATTTCAGCACATGCATATCTCAGACAGTTTACAGTGTTCGAAGGCTTACTGATAGGTTTAGCTATCCCCAAACTCAGCTTGTCCTAGTTGTCTTTATTTATTAATTTATTTTGCCAAAATTTAGTTTTGTTCCATATCCTGTTTTTACTGTAAACCACCCTCATGTGCTTGGTCTCCCTTGTGATATGAAATTCAATATTTCAGATTTCTAGTCAAGACTGTCATCAAATTAAACATGATGTTGAGATATTCATGCTATGGAGTTCACTGATGTAGATCAGTGAAGGAAACACACAGGTCGCAGGAGCTATTGGAGAATACAGAAGTGGCCACTGTTATTGGGGTGGAAAAATTACATAGTAGAGCAAATGTGAGTGATACCTGTGTTGTGGCCATTTGTGGGCAAGGAGGGTGTGCGAGATCAACAAGGCTGATCTGTTTCCCACATGGTGACTACCAAATGCTCCAGCTACTGGAGCAGGTGGCTTTAGATCCTGCTAAACAATTTGTTTCTTCACTGAAAACATCTTAACTAAACTTGCTTTTATACAGTTCCTAACTTCTTGGTATGGACAATAACATCAATGATGAGGAGGGCTGATGAGGCTCAGTTGTTGACTAAAAGGGACCTAATATCTTGATGTTTGACTTCAGTTAATTATGTTTTTTATTATCTGTTAACCTTGGTTTATTTTAAGGAGCAACCTGGTTGTATATCAGAACTAATAGCCATGTAACTTATAAGTAGATAATGGATAAATCTAACTCATTTTAGCAATATTATTGCTATTATTTCTTTGTTTTACAGAAGGACAACAAACACAAAGCATGCTTGTGTTTTCTTATAAAAAAGAGCTCCATTTTCCATTCTAAAAGGCTGTGGCCTAAGTGGTGGTCATGAAAAAGAAGGGGAAAAGGATGAGATGTAACCACAAAAAATGATAATATGTGATGAAATCAACTCTGAAAGTCTTCTTGTGTTAGTTAATTCTGTGTTTGGGACTGCCAGGTGTGCAGGATGAGTCATATAACTTCAGAAATGTTTCACTTTCTAGGACAAATTGTCATCTCATATCCAAGTCTGAGTTGATCAAGACCTGAGGCTAAGCATTAGCCTACTCACTCTTCTGTTGATAACATTTTCRTATGAAATGATTGGGCTGGGGGCAGGCGGGAGGTTTCCTTGTCTTTTGCTGGGAAATGACAGTTTGTCAGAACTGAACTTTTCTGCAGGGAACTTCTAAGGTCACAAAAGGAATTTTTTGCTCAAAGGGTATTTATTTGCCCCTCATTCCCACTACAAAATAATTGGTGGCCAACTGGTTCAGATGAGACATAGCTGTGCCTGCCTCAGGTGTCTATTCTGAATAGGGCAAAGCCTGGGCTTAAACTCTGAGTTATGCAAGTGTCCAAAGCCCATTTGGGCTAATTGCTATTGAATTATGTAAGCAAAACAGATCCCCTACCAGATAAGTCTTCAGATATTCTAAACTGTTCTAGTTGGCTTTGGGAAACCTCATCACTTCAGCAAAATGGACTTCCGAGTTTCCAGCGATCTGTTCTTTCTATTCTGTGTCTGTACAAAGTGCAGATGTGTACGTCAGAAATTCATTGCTGCTGGAAAAGATTTCCCTTAGGGGTTCAGCTCAGATGATTCAGTAGTAAAGGCAAGCTTCTAAGAGCTCCTCCCTTGAAAGTTACTTTTAGCTATTCATTGTAGGTGTCATCATTAGAGACTATTTACAATATTCAGTTTGTTCTGCTTTCTTATACTGGTATCTTAACCTTGCAAAATCCAGCTTCTAGATCACATGACATGAACTATCAGATTACACAACCCATTAAACAATGTCTTATGTTTTAGCACCTCTTTTCCCCTTGTTATTAATACACGTCTTAATTCATATGCGCTGTATTCTTTATGTGGCTTGAAACATTTCCATTAGTTAAAGAAGTCAGCTGAAATGTGCTTGTATCTGTCCATTTTCTGACAATAAGGTCAATATTTGTTTCTTTAYCTGGTGTAAATTGGTTGGTCTTCAGAAAAGCAACAAAACTTTTTGATGATTTTTTTTTAAAAAGTATATGAACAATAATACTCTTCTTATGCTGTTGCTACACAAAATACTTCCTATTTTCAGCTTTCTCCCATCTCACAGCATGAGCAAAACTGTCTCTTAGCTCAGCATATGTACTCATACATATTGTCTCTCACCAGTATCTGTGAATGAGATTCTTAGAGGGGAAACCTTTAAATTGCTTTTTAAATAATTGCACTTTGCTGTTTGAATAGCTTCTAAATGAGGGTTAGCACCCCTGTTAGGGTGCATAAGCTATTTCTGCTCTTTGTACAGTATGAGGTACTTTGTGTGAAAGGTTAACACAAGGATGTCTTTAAATTGTACTCTTTTCTCAGAGTGTACCTTGCAAATTTTCTTCATATAGGCAGTTAATCTTTATTTCCTCTCTGATGGACCCAGTTTAAAAAAACAAACAAACAAACAAACAAACAAAAAAAAAMAAAAAAACAAAACAAAAAAACAACAACAAAAAAACCCCACCAACCTACTACTGCTTCAACTATCTTTCATTTCAAATCCTAATGAAAGTATAAACAGTGAAATGTTTAAATAGTTGAAAGCAAGATATTATTTTTGAAATTTTATTTATATATCTCAAATAGAAATTGTATTTGGAATTGTATTTCTGGAGGAGATACTCCTACATGAACCATTATGTAAACTTGGAATTGGGGACTCAGTGCAACCTCATGCACCCCAGGAAACAATTTGTAAGGACATGTTAGTGAGCTCTTTCTGCAGACCTGCTCTCGCCCCTGAGGTAGCTTAAGAAATATCCACCAGGAGTTACCATAGCCTGGCCCAGACATGGCTGCAATGCCATATTAGTGTCTCTGTCTGCTTGAGAGTTTTGAAAGAACATCTGAAACCCCATCTGTACAGAGGAGGAAAAAAAAAAAAAAAGATTGTAATGTGGTTCTCCTCCAAAATATTTTTTTTCTCTGAAAATTTAATTAAATCAGCATGTTCATCATTTAGAACTTGTTCTGTAACTGTTTTCTCAACCTGCTTTAACTATTTAAAATATAAACCATGGTGTGGTCAAAAAAAAAAAAAAAAGAAAAGAAAAAAAAAAAGAATTTATTGAACAAATGATTCATTGTAACATTAAAATGCAAGACACTCAGGTGAAGCCAATAAACGTATAACTGATTAATTAAGTTAAGAAAAATCAATAATAAAAATACAAAGTACCTACATGAAAACCATACCAATGCTGTGCTTCTCCAAAAAGACGTTGTCTGGGGAAAGCAGTTTGCTTTATCATCGTTCCAGTGTATATRAAACTGTCCACTAAGGATAAAGGAATTATTTTGTTGGGTCTTTGAAAGATAGTGTCTTAAAAGGCTCTATAGGTTAATTTCTCCAAAGCTTGTAAAGAAAAGCAAGTTACTGAAACCCTGGTAGTATTTGAAGTAATGGAAAACAGCAGAACTCCCTCATGCAACCTGYACACCAAAGAGCAAAATAATTAAACTGAGCAATCTGTGTTACCACAGATACCAAACTGAGCAACCAGTTACAACTTGAATGCAGTTTTTGGTTAAGCAGCACACACATCAAGACTTGCGGTTTCTTAGTCTGAAAGCTTCCAGGTATTTACCATGTTTTCTCTACTGGGGCTCCTGAAACGGCTCATGGCGCAGTGGCCGATTGATGGGGTCTGATCAGCACTTGAATACAGTGGCACTAGGAGGGGGGCTTGAAAGCAGAAAATATATTAACAGAAGTGAGAATAGGAAGTTATAGGGCCCTGCAAGAGAGGAGATATTGTCTAAAGATAATAAGTATGCCTCTGTTCTGTAATACATCTCTTGAGCAAGTAGGCTCTCTCTCTGGAAATCACTTGCCTCAGCAAAAGATGGGCATAAAACTTGTCTTCTTTGCCTGATACAGAAAGTGAAACATGGATTAGGGTTCTGAACCCACTTTTGTGCATTAGGACTGTATCCAGGGCTGGCAAATGCATGCAACAGCTGACCTTTCTACTGCTTTTGTGAAGATTGTTGCTGGCGGACTCCTGCCACAAGAAAATAGAGAAATGGGTTGTAAAAGAGCTTGCTTAGACTTGACAAGTTTGCTGAGCGTTTCTTCCCCAAATTAGAATGAAAGAAGTCGAAGGTAGACTTCACCTTTCTCAGCTGACACATCTTTGGCTTCAGAGTTGAAAATGTTTCAACATCTCTGTGAATTTCAGCAGATATTTGGGTTCACTTTTAATGTGCCTGATGTCAGTACGGTGTAGCTGAAAGCCAAAACTCCCTGCCAAGGAAGAAATGTGTCCAATATCAATCATCATGTACTTAGCAGCCTGAGTCCTGTCTGGACCAATGACTTTACTAACTTTATTCACGTATCTGGGTTACTTCTTTTTGATCCCATAAATAGGATGATTGCAAGACATAGCCTAAAATATCTAAAGTGATCAAAAATAGAACTACATGGAAACTATCCTTTTAGATGGGTGTATTTTTCCTTGGCTCTACAAGAATGTGCATATTTCTCCATAGTAAAATTCCAACCTGGAACAAATTATGAAGGGACAACTCTCAATGGGCGTAAATCAGCATAGCAATGTCAATTTACAAGGATTTGAACTCTTGGGTTTTTTTTTTTTCTTTTTTTTCTCCACCTGAAAATTTACTACTTTCACAGAAAAATATCCTTCTTACTAGGAACTGTTTTCATACATGCTGTGATCAAGAGGTTGGGGTTTGGGGKTTTTTTCCCCTTTCCTTTCATTGTTACCACAAAAAAAGCTGATCTTGTAAATAGGTTTACGCAGCTCTAATGGAGAATGACCTGATCTCTGCAAGGATACACGTGAGGCTTTGTTGTTCCATAGTTTCCACTGAGCATGACATGTCTGGAATGCTTTATGATGACTGCATCATCAAAGTACTAGGGGGCAAAAAAAATTGGAGAAGTCTCTGAGCCTGCGTATTGACTTGCTTTACCATTTTATTGGGTTAGTCATCATTATAAATCAAATTCTAATTCTCATAGTTTGATGATGTTGTTAAATTACCTAGGTGCCACCTCTGAGTACTGCCAGTGCTTCATGTCTTGGGTGCTTTGTAATAAAGTGAGGGGGATGTTTTACTTCTAAGGCAAAGTTGGCCCTGGAACAAGACAAGGATTTCCTGAGGTTTTGCAGCTATATCTCATGATTCAGCCTTGYGCTCGCAGACCGACTCCACGCTGCCTCCTCCAAGCCCTGTGCCTCTCCTTCTTTATATCTGCATGTTGTGGCATCCCGTCTGGGGAGGAAGGAAAAAGAGCTTATCTACCAATGATTAGCACAAAACTGCTGGGCTACCTTTACAAAAACAAGATTGTTTTCCTCTGAGTATTGTAAATGAAAACCTTCTCTATTTTAAGGGAGGTGAAAATGCTGCAAAGGCTCTGGTACTGGTGGTAAACTATTGGACGCAGCCAGAGCTGTTCATTCATGTGTCATGAAGTCTGTGTTGCTTAAAGGAAAGTCTCCTTCAGTTTAAATTATAGATAAGCCATACTTTTGGAGCAGGTACTTCTGAATACTTTCCAGATAATCACAGATGCATTACAGTATAGGAACAGTGCCTTTTTCAGAAAAGGTGTATTTTTATAAGCACAATATGGTCAACAATGTGTGTATATTAGCACATACTTCTGTAGTTTATCCATCTGCAAGTTTGTCTGTCCAGACTGAAGAAAACTCACCAGTGTTCCTTAAGTCTTTTAACCTGAATCAGATGTGGGGAAATAAATGAGCTATCTCTTCATATTGAATCTTTTATAACTCATTACCTAGCACTGAACTTAGAGTCCTTTGCCGTAACACTGTGTTTGATATAATAAACGGTGCCAGCCAGGTGAGATTTGGCTAAAGTTCAGAGCAAACCTGTCCGTCACAAGAGAGCTTCAGAGAATGTCCCTGTTAAGAGATTTCCATGGCTGATGAAGGTTTCAACATAAGTGTTAGAAGAAAGGTAACATCCTCCCTACCCCCAAGTGAGAGGTATCAGACAGGGAAGAACTTGCTGGCACTGTTGTAGCAGCTATGACCTGCAAGCAGTGAAACAGGGCAACATCTGTGATCTTGGAGATGAAGTTCAGCAAAGGGAAGGTTATACTGGAGGTGTCAAACACTTGCTTTAAGCCAGAAGCAGCCACTGAAGTTTTTGAGCTCAAAACCTCCTCTGCAGACGATGCCAAGACTTGCTGTAGATGCAGAGTTCAGAAATGGGGAAGGTCCTTTTTTTCATTCGAGGAGACTTGGCTTTTATGCTGTCTGTGGAAAAAGAAGAAAAGGACCATGATTACTGTGGGCTGCTAATGAATTTTTGAATTAAAATTTCCAGTAGTTGTTATTGTTCTCATAAATCTTACCTGTAAGAAACATTGCTCAGAGCCAAATTGTTTCAAAATTTCTAGTTCACTCTTTTTTTTTTTATTAGGAGAAACCTAGACTTTTGGTCAGGTCCCATGTCAGTGTGACTCAGCGTAGCTCTATTCAAGCTAAAGGCACTGTATGAATTCATACATGCTGAGAAACCAACTTACAGTTTAGAAGTTGTGGAACAACTTCTCTGTTGGCTCTTCTAGAAACGCTTCTTCCTCCTCCATCCATCCATCCAAGACAGTGTGCAGGTATGTGTGGGGAAAGAGAGGAAAAAAAATAGAGATTTCTGTTGATTTGAATAGTGCATCTTCTATTTTTAGACCTCCAAAGGTGCATGTTCTGTGAACAGAGATTTTTGTTAGGTGTAATTAAATTAATTTGCAAGGAAGTTACTAATTTCATTGAAAGCTAGAGATCCTCCCAATGTATGATTCATCATAACTCCATCTCAGCCCTGGCCTGCAGGGATAACTAACTCCTTTGGTGAGAAGATAATTTTATTTTAATTCTCATGCAATCATTGGATAACTTCAAGACAAATGCCAGCTATCAATCTTTGAGTGAATTATTGTTCTCACTATTAGGGTGTGGTGGAGTAAAGGATGTCATACTTTAATACCTATAAAGCTTTTTGGATATAATTTTGTGTGTAAGCCATAATAAACATAAAAATCATACTTTATAACTGGCACGGAAAATACATTAAGACAATCAAAATTAAAGACTTTGAATAGCATGGGAGATTTTTTTGATAAAGGACATAAAGATTTATTTTTCCCAGCAATTCTTTTCAAATTAGTAACAGGGATTTTTTTTCTGTAACTATTTTCCTGTATTAGCAAATTATTATTTTTGGTCCCTCCACTCCTATATACCTAGAAGCAATCATGAAAAAAAGATCAGTTTTCATTATTTGCATCTAGTGTTGTATCAGAGATATCTGAGCTTCAGAGATACTGGAGAATTCAGGGGGAGTGTTGACTGCAAAAGAAATGAAGGACCAGACTTTGAAGAGCCCTTCAGACTAACTACATATTGAAATACAAAGTCCTTACATTATTGCCAGCATACTTGGTGGATTTCGCTAGCATATAGAATGTACTAGACACTCCTAATAATGATAATTATAGTTCTAATATTGCCAGTGATTTACGTAGGCAGACATGTACAGCTATATGGAGCTCCATAAATTTTAATAGGGCTCCATGTGGGTTTGGAGGAAGAAGTGGGGGGTTGGCATAGATAACTGTTTGTTGCGTGACCCTCACTCTGAGTGGAATTTGGGTGCTCAAATATGTACCATTGAGTGCGCTAGGTGCATGTATGCATGCATGGTTCCAGAGTGCATTACTTTGAATGGTGTTATTACATTTGGGAAAAGTATTTGGGGATAAATTAATTCTGTTGTAATACTAGTTGGCTGTGATTTAGCTTCTCACTTTGCCTCTTCAAAAACTGAGGTTGAGAGGCAGCACATTTTTGTTGGTTAATTATTATAGATATCTGAGACACTGGTCATTTGTATTTGGCTTCCAATTATTTTTAATTTTGTTTGGGTGTTTTTGAGGTGTGACAAGAACATCTCTCCTAGGGACTGCATTTATGTCTTTCAACAAAGGATTTGGTATGGGAAACACATACTCATCCCTTCAGTTCTGGATTCCCAGAAATAGCTCTTGATCATGTAAATGGTAGTGGAGAACTCAGATAATATATTTGTATAAGGATTGTTTGAGTATTCTCTATTTTTTCRGAGTTTCTTGCTGTCTTTCAGAATCCCAAAGTTCTACTGATTTTGTTTCCGAAATGTAGACTGGTTTTGGACTATGACATTTCTGAACTTCAATGAGAAATGTCTTCAGGTGTGATTTTGGGAGATCTTCTCCATTTTTAATTCATGTAAAGCAATAAAAGTGTATATTGTTTTCTTTATTCATATTGATCATTCATTTCTAAAAAATATTGGTGAGCTATTGTTTGAATTGCATAGATAGTGCAACAAATCATGTAAAAATAACTGAATAATTTCCAAGTATATGGTCTCCTGAACCACTACTTATGAATAAGAGATCTCCATTTATTAGTAGAAAATCATTTGAAAGTATTTTTAATTGAAAATTTAGACTGATTTTCTTTTGAAACATATAAACCACAAACAACGCTGAGCATGAACTGATGCTGAAATTCACTTTGTTGTTAATCAAATCTGGAAGTCTGCTAWCTGGGAAACATAGTGTTGCCTGCTTCTGCTACATTATGTGACTAACAAATGCCATCTTCCTCTTGTATTAGTATTAGGGTAAATTAAAGAGAAACGAGGAAGCCACAGCTGAAGCTAAGTTTCTTTGATGAATATGTGTAAAGTTATTTTTCTCACAACATGTTTTTGGATAATTTATAAACATAAGACAAGTAATTTTTTACATGCCTGGTTCTAGTATGGAGGTAGTACTGGGTGATCTTTGATTCTCAGCTTAATAAAGCATGGAGACTCTGCAGAATTACTTTCTTCCTTGTCTGCTGGGCTCTGATGTAATTCATTGCGCAGCTTGACCAATTTATTTTTTATTTCTTCTAAGAAAGAGGAATCGGGTCAAAGGGATTCAAGCCGTTTGCCTCAAAGCTTACAGACTACAAACTATATTTCTGAAAATAGTGGTCTTATACTTCATTTCCCATTCATATTGTAAACATGCTGAAGTAGATAGGATCAGGCAAGGGGATGGTTTTGTGATTTAAACTCTGTAATTGGGAGGCGTTATTGCCTTGCGGTCTGTGTAAGAATTCAGGCCATGAAAGTTGTGGCTTTAAGCCCCATTTGTTAGTTTGCTCTTCCTTTTCTAACTCTTACAATAGTGGTGGTTTGAAGACCAGACTTCAGCACTCAGGAGTACTAGGATCTATTATAAGCAATCGCAAAGCCTTTTAGGGATGTTAGGTAGCACATACATGCTAAATGCTGGTAATTCTGTTGAAGAAAAAAAAAAAAAATTGCCATGAAATTATTTTGGTTCTTTCCACAACCTGTTTTATTCAGAGGAATTAATAATTCCCAAAATTACCTTTTAAATTAAATACTTTATATTATATAAATAATTTTCTTTTCTTCAAATATTCTTTGAAACAGAATCTTTGAAACCATCCACTATCCCTCACCTAGAAAATTAACAGACCCCTAGAAACAACGAACGTTTCTTGATGCTTGTAATTAGTGTGTTTTAGCTATCATTTTGTTTCGCAGCTCCGTACTATGTACTACTACTACTGAATATGTATGTGTGTTGATGGGCCAGGAAGTCGTAGTATCTCAGCAAGCCAAATAGACAGTTTTATGAGCTTCAGAACTAATGAATCCTGCTTTCCTATGAATTTATGATTGCCACCTTTGTTTTGAATTTTTCTTCACAATTCAGGCATTTCTCGGGTTTCTCTCCTTTATGAACTCTCAAAAGCACTTGCTTCAACTTTTCCATGAGTTGGGTAACTTAGGCACCTYTGCCCTCTGTAGAGTGATTTATTCTAATGAAATTTGTAGGAACCTGATTAGGAAGTTTGGGATTACTGTGCATTTGTCAAATACATTCAGAAGTGGCTACTGGGTTCAAAATTACGAGAAGGGGTAAAGGCACATAGACGATCCCGTCACTTAAACCTCACTTCTTTAGGAAATCAAGCTAAAAATATCCAGGAAGATAGAAGAAATACTATATGAGCTTTTTGATCCCTTTATTTGCATTAAAGAGTATTTTTTTTTTCTCTCTTACATTTGATCCCCCTGATTCAGAAGGGCTGTTTCAGCTCTGTGCTGCTGCTCTGAGCAAGCTTATCTGTAAGAAAGTAGCTCCAAAGAACCCAAACATTCATTTTAACATTCATTCAAAATGTAATTTGATTGCTTTTATTTTTGCTTAATTAAGAAAATGTTTTGATAAAATGGAACCACAAAGGTAGGAATGAATACTGTGAAAAATTTGAGGCAGATCTCAAATGTGTGCAACTAAGCACTCTTCATAATTCACATTAAACACTCTGCAATTTTTAAAAAAGAAAAGTAATATTTCAGAAGTACTAAGCATTATGCTTAAACCACAGATTCTGTAAAAAATGAGCTGCATAAGCTATTAGCAACTGTATGCGTCATAAACACCTTAGGCAAGAAAATCAGATCCTAATGCCAAATGCAGCTCAGCTCCATCAGTCTACATGGAGCTACATTTCTGCAATTTTGTAAGATAAATGTCTGTGCTGTTTTATATGATGAAACTACAGCTTGGGTGAATCCTCTTATTTTTCACCAGTGATTTAATAAAGGCAAGCTCAATATAAATATTGAAAGACTGCTAGTATTGAAAATACTCCTTTCCCTAGTAGCTGAAATATGTGAGAGCTTTTGTCTTTTCATATTGATTGTGGAAAAAAAAAAGTTAAGATTTGTCTATACAAGAAGTGGGTATATTTACTAACTAGTGGGCTCTAAATATTTTCTGTAACATATTATACTTTATATTGCATTTGCAGAGAAAAGCTTTGTTGAGCTATGTTTTATCCCAGCTACTGGGAACTTCAAAACCCATTTTAATCTCAGCTGAAACAGCTAGTGAATGCTTGCCTCCTACCACTTGGTAGAGATTACAGAGTAAAAGAGGAGAAATGTTGCAAACTCTATTCCCCTGCACCTATTTCTTTGACACACATCACTGTGGTAACACAATAAAAGAGCTGCATTTAATTATTTTTCCAGAACTCATAAGTTTAAAAGAGATAGGGTATTTATGAGCCCCATTTGTGCTCTCTAATCCACAAGATGCCAAAAGATACAGAACATAAAACAGTGTCTATTGGAAGTGACCCATTGTGCCTCTGAAAATGTTTGTCTTGTTCTGCATCTCTCTCCAAATAAAATACTGAGCGTTAATTTAATCATTAAAAGAATAACGAAAATAAGGAGTGATGAAAATGTAATCAAGACAGACGATTAATAGTCACAGAAGTGTCATTTTTAAACCAGTTTAAAATATATCCTGCGCTGCTCTGCTGTGTTCGTGGAATAAACCTACTTTAATTATTTCCTGTTCAGGCTTTCCTCCGTTTCCTTGGTTTTAGGAGGAGTTTACCTAGCAAAAACCAATGCTGCTCATTTCCTCAGTGGATTAACTGGGCAATGATGAAACAGAAGCTTCTGTCTGCTTCATTCTTTACACAACCTGGTGTTAAAGAGTGACCTTTCACCCTCAGAGATTTTAAGGATTAAGGATGCTTTTAAGTCTCGGTCTGGTTACTAATCCACCACTTTCACTTGATGTTAAATAAGCACTTCCTGATTTACCCTTTAAATCCTGTAAACATAATAAAACAGAGTTTAACCTTTACCTTAGGATTTTACCACTATCTTATGCTCTGTCAAATAAACCTTTATAAGAAGCAGGGAAGAGAAAACTAATAAGCCATAGCCTGATTTTTTTTTTTTTTTTTTTTTTTTTTTTTACCTTGAGATATGTAACAAAACATTACAATATTTTTAGTATATTCAGGTCAAACAGTTGTTAGGGTGCATTGGGGTCCTTACACTGTGCAAATAATGGAATTTTTAAAAAGCGTTTATAAGCTATTTGAGATAATGAAATAGATGTTTCTTCTGCATTCAGACTGCTGTGAGCAAGCGATATTGGAAGGAGTTGAAATGGAAATATATTGAGAGAGATTTCATAATCCAAGGCTTTGCAACTTTCAAGAATATCATTTAGCCTCCAACCACTGCTTTGTAAAGTCAGGCTCCCATCTGGTGTAAATTGCATGTAAACTCCATTTGCAGTCCAGGGACTATCTTGACTTACACCAGCTATGGATTTGACCCCACAGAATTGTTTTTTTGCTGTGCTTCTCTCTTTAGGAAAATGACATCTGTGCTGAGGAAATATTCATTCATAGCTATTTCCAGTGGCTGTATTTAATAGTACCAAGTTATCACTACTCTCTGCCAGAATATTTCTGTCTGTGTCACAGCTGTAAAGGGTGTCTCCTTAACATTTATTTATATAAATAACTTCTTACCTAGATAAGTAACTTCAACACAATGCTCCCAGCCTGGGGCCTGGTCTGGGGACCAAGGAGGTGGTGGGACCAGCTGGGAGTTCCTGCCTGCACAACAGCTCCAAGGGCTGAAAACTGGGGATGACGGTACTCAGAAAATCTGTGTTGGAAATGCCGCCTTTAAATCATTACAGCCACCACCCATCGAGTGTTTTTAATAAGGTTTGTTTCCAGCAAACATCCAAAATACCTCATTTCAAAAATTCTGAATTCTGTCACCTTAGAGAGTTTCTGGTTTTATATCTCATAGTTGATAGCAGTAAGTAGAGAAAAACTATCCTATGATAAGAAGTTAATTCCCTCTTCTGAGGCCCTAAATCATGGACCTTATTAACAAAGGAATACAGTTATCTATCTGAATGGGAACCTTGCTTGGCTTTTGATATCTTTTTGGGAATATTTATTTTAATTAAATTGAATATCTGCCTTGTATCTTGCAAATATCTGATTGTCTCTGCATCAGCTATTGCCTAAGAGGAAATATAGACGAAGTAATCATTTATACATGCATGATTTTCTTACTATGATCAACAATCCCTTTGTCTTCTGGCTTAATAATGCAAAATATCCTGTTTCCTCAATGTTTGCTAATGCTGCTCACAGTGGTGCGAATGAGTCAAGTGCTCCTCGACAAGTTTGAGGGGCCTGTTACCTGAGCTGGAGAGGAGCTCTTGTCAAAACAAATTCTGATGTTTTAAAGGCTCTGAATAACATTAAGATGTAATGCTGGGGCAGCCAACTTTCCTGGTGTCTACTGGGGATAAGTAGATGATAGCTGGAGTTCACAAATATTTTGAATTCATGGAGCAAAGATTATTTGCAACCTCCTTGAAAAATTACTGAGTTTCCTGGGTAGGGCTGCTTTTGAGAGTTTTACAGTTCCCAGAATGGCCTGCTGTCTTAAGAGACATTTATAATATTATCCTTTTTCTGCAGTCTGTTTGGAGGTAAAATTCCTGTTAAAGGCAATAGGAACTATGGCAGTATATGCAAACAGAAATAGGACAAAGGGGAAGTTTTTAAACAAAGGAAGCTTGATTTCTGGTTTTCACTGAAATTTGGGAAAGAAGGTGGGCAGGAGAAAATGCTTTTGTTTTATAGGTTTTCCATCCACCACAGACACTGGCAATGCCTCATTCATAGGTCTCGTGCCAAAGTGGTCCTGTGAGACACTGCCAGTGGGAATAAAACCAGCATGAAAGTAAGACTGAGAACATCTTAAAAACAGAACAGCCTTCCCTTTGAAATAGCCTCCCACAGACGCTGAAGACCTGAGTAGTTCACAGCAATGTGAATAACATTCCTTCCCATAAAGCAGAATTTGACCAAATTAAGCAAAAGCAAACCAGGCCTTGGCATAACCCCATGAGTTTCATGGGTGCTAAACCAGTGAAGAATTTGGTCTATTTGGTAAATACAGGTGGTTGTCTTTCCACATGACAGAGGTAAGTGTAAAAGATCATCCACCTTTATTCACCTATAGGACACACAGCCTTTAATGAGGGATCCTAAATGCAGAGATCAAATGGAACTGAGTAAAAAGAGCTGAAATAGGCTCTACTGGAGTCAGTGACAATAAGCTTAACTTCAACTAGATTGAGAGCTGGCCAAACGGCTAGCATCAGGCTTGACAAATCTAGTGGTAGAATACAGTAGAGAGTGCCGTTGCACTTCATGACGCATGTGTCTACGCTGAACTGCAGTACTGGCAGGGTGTTTGTGAGATCTTCCTTCTACATGTCAAGGCAACTCTCTGCTCAGACCCTGCTTGTCTGAGTCAGCACTGCCTCATGGTTATGGTCACTGTCTGTGGGCATGTTGGTGAAAGTAGGGTATCTTGCTCTTTGATAGTTAACTGGCTCTTCTAGACAAGCAATGCAGATATCTTTCGTTTTGTTTTTAAATCAAAACTCCTTCCCAGGAGAAGAGCCTTGGAAATCCTGACAAGATAGTATTGCTCCACTTAGCATGAAAGGAAGCCACTACATTTTTGTTGAAAGTCTGAACTTTTCCTCACTCCCCTAAAATCACCTAAAGCCTTTTGTTTACTTAAAAATATCTGACAACATATAACTTAGCTGTGGTCTGCATTCTAGCAGGAAAAGAACCATCTTCACATCAAACTATAATTACTGATGGTAGTATAGATGCTAATCTGGGCTTCTGGTCCTATACGAAAAGAAATTTGACTTATTTCTGCTCTTCTACTGAGAGCTGAGACTTCCTTTCCAGGTCCTTCATCTGATTTCAAAAAGGTTTCATTCAGGCCACCCATAAGCTTTGTGTGACACAGGCTATTGTCCTATACTCTGGAGTGTATTCAAGTGAAGGAAACCTGTAACAGTTAAAAAGCGGGGAATGGATTTAGGGTGTTGAACTGAAGAGGTGGTTTGGTGGGTTTTTTCTTCGTTCTGTTACTACAACTTTCTTTTCTTGTGCTATTGCTTTTGTACTTCTTAATGTCTTGAAAACGGCTTATATGTGACTCACAGTAATTTATGACTTTGGTATGTTTCATTATTGTCTTTGCTTGCTCAACTCTCCTGAATGAAAATGATTCAAAAATAGTTTTTTCTGGATTCTGGAATAATACAGGAGAGCTCACACCTGTATCTGCAATGCATTATTTGCTAAAGCTTTTTATGACAGTTAAAGTTCCCTACCCCGTGGGTTCCTGCTATAATTAATAATATCTAAAGCTTTTCATTGTAATTTTTAGTGAATTATACAAGGATCTGATGCAATTCTTGTCTTCATGTTGGGAAGCTGGGCCACTGGAGGGTGAGGTGATTTGCCTGAAGTCAGCCAGTAGACCAGTGGTAGATAGGGGTGAAACACTGACCCCTTCTCAGTTCTCTGTTAATGAAGACACATTGCCTCAATTAACTGATGATAATCAAACCTGATTCCTCTATTCAGCTGGCGAAATGCTGCTATAGCACCTACAATTCCTGTTTTGTTGCTGAGGTTGCCTGCAGGAGAAGGGGCTGAGGATGGAGGGCTAAGGGTCTTGCTTCTGGGCTCGGGGGGATACCACAAAGCTAACTTGGGGCCAGGTAGGCTGGGTTCATCTGGGAGAGAGCAGCTTCTACAGAAGCGCAGAGTGCCCAAGCTACGATCTCCTCTGTGCTACCAACACCAACGATTTTCAGCACATTTAGTGAGTTTATAAATGAAAGAAAGATGAAGCGATGGCTGAAAAAGCATGTTTTGCATTTCCCTGCAACTCCGCAGTAGAGTAACGTGGAGCTGAACTGTGCTGGGTTTGGCTGGGATAGAGTTAATTTTCTTCATAATAGCTAGTATGGGGCTATGTTTTGGATTCGTGCTGGAAACAGTGTTGATTGATAACACAGGGATGTTTTCTTTACTGCTGAGCAGGGCTTACACAGAGTCAAGGCCTTTTCTGCCTCTCACCCCACCCCACCAGCAAGGAGGCTGGGGGTGCACAAGAGGTTGGGAGGGAACACAGCCGGGACAGCTGACCCCAACTGACCAAAGGGATATCCCACACCATATGATGTCATGCTCAGTATATAAAGCTGGGAGAAGAAGGAAGGAAGGGGGGCACGTTTGGAGTGATGGCGTTTGTCTTCCCAAGTAACTGTTATGCATGATGGAGCCCTGCTTTTCTGGAGATGGCTGAACACCTGCCTGCCCATGGGAAGCAGTGAATGAATTCCTTGTTTTGCTTTGCTTGTGTGTGCGGCTTTTGCTTTCCCTATTAAACTGTCTTTACTTCAACCCACGAGTTTTCTCACTTTTACCCTTCCAATTCTCTCCCCCATCCCACCGGGGGGAGTGAGCGAGTGGCTGTGTGGGGCTTAGTTGCCGTCTGGGGTTAAACAACAACACAAACACATTTCCAGTGTATGAATGCAAAGTATGTGACTGTGCCAGATATATGCCAGAAAAGATCTTAATCAAAGGAGTTACACAGATTTCACATAGTTACCATTCTTTTGGTATTCCAACAGGTCACTGTATTGTCATTAAAATTGGCAAGAGGCCCAATGGTCCTCTCTCACCACAATTTCCACAGAGTTATGCTCAATTTACATCCAAATAAACAGTAGAGAAAGCTCAGAGATTGGAGAAAATCAAGGAAAGGTTTTACTTTCAAATGGAATTGATCTGCTCAGCCAACAACAACAGAAAGAAAGAAAGAAGTGAACATGATACATTTAAATTTTGTAATATATTGGCCTGACACATGTAGTATTACACTGCATTACTTAGCATCTCTTAAACAAAGCAAAACCTTTTATTGAGCAGTTACCATTCAGACAGGTTATGGCATTTGTAGAGTAATTAGCAACTGTAAAATATGACTAACCAAATCATTATTTTTAACTAAAAAAAATAGGCGCCTACATTCTTATGTATAAAACATTTTTTAAAAGCTGTACATGACCAGGGAATATTTTACAACAGAGCTTAAGACAGAGAAAATACTAATCAGGATTTTAAATGTCTGTAGTTATAGTGCTGTAAATGTTCTTGAAAATGAAATTAATAGCTTCCAGAGAGGTGCATAACCAGAGAGGTGATGCAATGGTGCCAGTGGGAAGGAATGGGCTGATGGGAGAGCTACTGGGAGACCTCAGGTGCTGTGCAAGTCATCCAACGTGCAGGAGACAGACTGGCCCATTACTAAGACCCTCTTTGGTCTGATATTGCTTTGGGTCAAGTGACATTCAACTTTACATTGATGTAAAATAAGTGCCGACTAAATAAGACTAAGCTTTTTTAATAGAATTAAAGGAGTCTTCTCAATGAGAGTGCACTACTGATTTTGCCAGCACCTTACCAACTTGAAGAGCGCAGCGGTTTTGGTATCTAGGAGGAGGTTTTTCCCAAGAATCACTCGCTGTGCTTCTTAACGAAGCACTCTGGATTGCTCACCTGCCTTCCCTTTAAATTTACACATCTTAAAAATGACTTCAGCGCCAACCCACTGGAGTTGATCTAGGTTCCCTCAAGTCTCATGAAACTTAGCTCATGTTCATCAAGAGCTTCTCTGAGTTGCAAGTCAGTGAGGTGTGAAATGCTTGTGGTTTGATGATTCACAGAACTCTCATCATGAGCCTTAATTAATCAATCTTTGCAAGGAATTTGAAATCCTTAGATGAAAGGCTCTGTAACTGCAAAACACGTATTACAATGGCCACCACTTGTATTCATGGGGACCTCACTTTTACCATTCTTTTTTGTACCATCACAATAGCTTCCCTTTTATGTTGAAAGGGGAAGAGCTGTGTAAACATGTTCACCAGCAAACATTTCTCATGCTGGTGGTTTAAAAGCAACTATACTTGAAAAGCAACACAACTTTCCTTACAGCCATATCTCCCCAAGCTGTGATCTTGTCAGGCTGCAGACATTAAATGAGGCTGGGCTGGGTCAGCACTAGGATGGGAAAACAGGCAATGATGCTAATGGTTGAGAAAATAAAGCATCTGAATCCAGATTCCTCCGCTGCGGTGCCCTCACAGAGCACCGGGAACCCGTGAACTGTCCTTATGTACCACTGCAGCATGAATTAAAGCAAAAAACTTTGCTCACTGTCAGTAAACAATCTCTTAGTTCTTTGCATAGTAAAATTACTGATTTAGCATACCACCAAAGCTTCACTGAAGGTGAAGAAATCTACCCCGAAGAGTGTACAATCTGCATCCTATGCATGGGTGTGTCAGTGGACATGGCTGAAGAACAGGAGGAAAGGGAGGGGTATGAAGGATCATGTTAGACTTATGTTCTGTTTGTGTCAGATGTGGTTTTCGTTTTCCCACACATAAGGTACTTTCCTTGGTTTGCATGTTCACAGCTCTCAATTTCACAGGTAGATCCATTTCTCCTGATGGACCAAAGTGGTTTTCAATCACCATGTGCATTCCTATTCGAGAGGGAATAATTTAGAGAAAATAACTTGCACAAGTACTTAGAATTATGCACTGGAATTTGAGTCTCTAGGTTTGTCTTTGATTTTTCGGTATTGAAATTTTGTATTCATGTTGCAGATTAGATATTAAGGGAAAGAGATCGAGAGATAATTGACTCATTCACCAACTAGATTGTCATATCTAGTACATGAAGTCTCTGAGGGGGAGAAATTTTTCTTACTCTGTTTGCAGAACTATGTAGGACAATTACGGGTGGAATTTGAAGTTGCTATTGTCTTAGTGTTACATAAATAACCATGTTTTCTGCCCAGATAGCTAGTGTGCAAAGATAATAACAGAACAAAGAGTATAGGTTATGCTGAGCTACTGAATTCCTAAACCTGTTGGAATTTGAGGTTGGTTTTGGAGTTGATACCCAAGCCCAGGATATAAGGCTTGTCCTTTACAATCTGTATGTAAAAGTAGCTGGTGAACGTCATGAGAAATTGTGAGACATTGCAGCAGGTCTGTGTCCTGTAGGTGGCAATTGGAGACTACTGATCATGTTAAAAAGACATGTAAAAGGCAAACATTAAGTGGACAGGAGAAGGATGGTGCATACTGCAATTCTCTGTGCACCAACTGAAGTACTAGTTCAAGGACATACTATTGCACTTGGTGTTCAAAACCAATATTCTGAAATCTGTTGCAAAATACCACAAAGAAAGGTAACTATAAAGATCTCACAGTAGGTGTGAACCTCTGTCTTCAGCAGTATACCCATGTAAAGGAAGTCTTGTCTTTACAACACTCGAACATAATAATCTTACTTTTCCACTGATGCTATCTTCTATCTTTCCAACTTGGCTTCTGTCCCATCTAGGTTTATCACTCACTTCTGATGATGTCTGGAAGGTTTTTGTAAACATAATTTTTGCATATCATACATGATCTAAGATCCGCTTAGTTTAGTTGAAGTTATGGTTTGGTATTTAGGGTACCTGTGTAACTGGTTGTGCAAAAACTGCTCATCTAATCTGGTAACGTGTGTCTAAAACATCAGACGTAATAAGGAAAATGCTTCTTGGCTGATTCCAATGCTTGGGATAGAGCAGAAGAAGGAGGACCACCCATGTAACACCCATATTGAGGCAGTGAAGAGCTTGGAAAGTCCCAAGCCACAGTTGCTCCAATTTCATGTTCTTTACCCAAGCTTTAAATGATCAGGTCATATCCTAGCTCCTTGACAGCTCACGCTTGTATGCCACTAACAGAAGAAAACTGGAGGAAAAATCAATTTGTACCTAGGGAACCCCACCATATGGAAATTATTGTCTGTTGTTTCCGTGTCTGTATGTTCCTTTCACTGGCTTAAAGAACTTCAGTGCCTTAGAGAAAAAAGGAAAAATAACGCCTTATCTATGAGACAGCATCCAGGATCAAGGGGATGGGGAGGAACAAGCCTGAGCATGGAGCTGCGGCAGCCTTGCCCCTGTTGGGCTGCCGAATTCAACAACCCCTAACATAACCAACCATACCTAGGCTTTCCTACATAAGCTTTTTCTGAAGAAAGTAGTAGAACTACACTTAAAAAAATACGCATTTCTCACATCGACAGAGTTGCCTGGATTTTCATGGTAGTGCAAGAGAAAACTGTAGATGGGAACTTYGGGATACAAAAGTATAGTTTTGAAATGAAGGAAAAATAGTTTTGAAATGTCCAGTGTACAAATTCATGTGGTCTAATGAAAACTTTTGGTTTCCTTTAAAAATATTTGATTCTGATTATTAACCAGCTATAAGGCCACTACCAATACCTTGCACAGATCCAAGACTTTCTTCATGTCATATTCATAAAATTATTTTAGTTGTTTGTGTGTTTCTTGTGCATTTAACCTCCATTCTGAATTGGCTGCATTTTTATTGATCAATTAATTTGGACTGGTAATATTTATTATAACACTCGATGCTTGTTTTCTAAACAGTAGTTTTACTTATTTTTATATAGAATTACAATGGCATTGCAATGTCTGAACAGTACACTTGCTAAGACTTCCTAGATGTGACAGAAGAGACATCAGGGTTGTATCTTTCATAACTTTTGCTTCCATCTAGTGCATTTGTGAATTATTACCTTAGTTTCTCGAAGTTCAGTAAAAAATTAAACTTGATTAATTTAATTAAACAACATTGTCCCAAGGCCAACTAGTTCAAATGTTCGTTTTTTATTAAACAGTAGTTTCATTCACACTTTCAAATTACACTTTGTTCAAAGGTCTCATGAAAAGAAATTTCTTTTTTTTTCCCCTGTCCTTCTAAAATAAATGTTGAGAGGATTCAGCCTTCAAAGAGCTCATAGAATTTGAGATAGAAATAATCCAAAAGGATTTCCATGGTGATAGGAATATGGTCCAGGCTACACTTTAAGGAAATGGCATAAAAGCAAATGTTAGAGAAGTTAGATTAATAAGTAGTCATTTTCACTGACAATAAAATCAAGTGGAATAGGCTAGACATGAGTGGAATGCATAAGTCATTGCTTTAAAAATGGGCTGGGGCAAGCAGCATTTGGTCAGGTGTGCACAGCATCCACACTTCAATTTTGGGTCAGCCTCTTAAAAAATCAAGTTAATTATTGTTTGGAAAGGGAACAGAGTGTATTACTCTCTTTGGAAATGGAAGCTCTACGGTGAAATACATTGAACAGATGCAAATGGTTAAGAGGTGGAAAGTAAGAGCCTGCAAGACCACAAATCTTCTATGATGAAAGAAAAATAGTGGGTTTTTTTACTGATACTCAGTTTTGTTTAGTTGTATGAATTAAGTGACACACAAATATTTTTATGACTGCATTTATTCTTCATAACAATATGAATGAGCCACTGAATAATAACAAAGTCCCTTGTGACTGCAGAAGAAGGGTGATTAAATTATAATCACATTGGATTAATTAATCTATAATATTTGTTCTTTATATGAAAGAGGAAAATCAGCCTTCAACATAAAGGTTATGTACTCATGAGGTCTGTGTCTTAATAAAGAAAAGGCTTTGGGAAAAAGCTTGACAAGCCCCCCAGATATGATATGTTGTAAATGTAGACAGAAGGTTATTACTGATATAAAATACATTCAATGTAATTATCAGCCACAACAAATAATGARAGATGATAATGAATAATTAACATTTTTATTTTTCTGTAGTAATGTGTCTAATAGATAAGTGCACAACATTGAATTAATTTATTATGCTATAGCATTTTAGTAATGAAAACTGTATCATCAAAATATCTCTTCAGTGGTAGTGCAAGATATCAGCTTAAATAACTGATAAGGCTTATTCCTTTGTTTTCCCCACCCAATCGTACTGAAGATGCCCTGAAAGCAACCAACTAGCAAAAGGAACTATAATAATATTGTAAGAAAACCATAATAAAAATATAAAACTTATGACCTGATTCTGTAGTCCCAGTAAATTAAAAAATGCACATTATTTACAAAGAGGACCCTTAATGTAT
Source organism: Phoebastria nigripes (assembly GCA_035582835.1). Taxonomy (NCBI): domain Eukaryota; kingdom Metazoa; phylum Chordata; class Aves; order Procellariiformes; family Diomedeidae; genus Phoebastria; species Phoebastria nigripes. The sequence continues at coordinate 437,435 of JAYKAV010001554.1, forward strand.
TACATTAAATTTATACACTTTTTATTTTAATTTCATTTTTGCTGGTTTTGTTACTAAAAAATTCTGCTTTAATCCTTTCCAAATAAAATACCAGTTGCAACTTATAAGGAATCAATTACTATGTCAAAATCATCTGTGTTCTGAATGAGAGAGAAAACTTATGCCAGAAAGATAATGTACGCATAGATTTTAGTTACTTAAAACCAACCATTTATGTATTGGGAGGCTATACTTAAAGTTTTAAAGAATGACCATATACCTCATTTTATACAGAGTGGTTTTACACATATTACTTTTAAATAACAATAACTATTGTTTATTTTTAAATGTTTTTTTTTAACCTGTGGGTGAAAAAATCATTAATTTTATCATATTGTGTAGAAGACAGTAATCTTCACAAGTGTCATTTCTGAAACCCTGGCGCTCTGAGCAGGCACGGCCTGTGCTTTTGAAGCTCAGAGTGTGATTATTTTTTTTAACTTTCTAATAAAGCCTGAAGTGTAATCAGACACCTAAAAGCCCTTGGACCTCAAGCTTAGTTCAGTCTCATAGCCTGCAGTTTAGGCTTATCTCTAGCTAATACTGGTGATTAATTATGGTGTGTTTTACAGAGTATTGCTCATGCTGATAATATTGTACCAAGTAAAGCTTCTTCTGTGTTTCAAAACTTTTTTTTTTTTTCTTCTGCACTACTTGGGGACCACAGCTAGAGAGAGGCAGTCTGTGCCCTGAGAGCGTAGAGTATAAATTACAAGTGAAACTTCAGGGGTTAAAAATGAATGTTTGGGCTTCTACTCTTCAGTCAACAAGAAGCCACAAAACAGCACAAAATATTCTCTATGACAGGCATCAACCCTTGAGCCTGGAGAGTTTGTGGCTGAAGTGAAACAGAGGCTAAAAATTTGAGCAGAGCTGTCCTGTCCTCCAGCAGCCAGCTGAGATCCCAGGCAAGGAGAGCAACTCCTGCACTGTGTTAGTATGTCAAATCTGAAGTGTCTATCAACACAATCATATGTCTTGTTTTTATGTGATTGCTGCTTAACCTGCTGCAATGCAGTCTCGAGGATGTCTGTGAGGATGAAAGGTGGCTGCATGAACAAATAAAGTAATGGAGGTGCATATTTCAGCAAAAACAGAGGAAGATGGGGAGAGCATCTGGTGATTGGATAGCCTTGTTTTGATATGGTTTGTAGGCTAGGAGATGCAACAGTCTGGTTAATCCTGCATACTGTAAATTACACTAACGGTCCTCACCAAGACCAGCAGTTGCACTTTTTCAGGATACTATAGAGGCAAAAATACATTTCAAATGCTCTACTGCAGAGTCGCTGTCACCAACACACGAACCTGCTTCTGTGATTGTAGAGGGCACACTCATTCAGATGTGTCTGAAGACCAACACCTTAGTGGTCATGTTCTTGCTCAAAAAAGCCATGCACAGTGGAGATAAGTTCCATGTATTTAAGCAAGAGTTTCCATCAGAGATGGGTTCCAGCTGCAATGCTGACTTCCTTTCGCGTGACATCAGAATGATCCTAGGGATTCATGACCCAAGGATTTGCTTTAATCCACACCACTGGGTAAACTGTCAATGGTAAGGCCCACTTTGAGGAAAGTGATATAGGCTGAGGAGTCTGTGGGTTGCAAAAATACTTCCCTTAACTAGGTAAATTTAAGGACCCCTATTTTGGGGATCATCAGCTGTTTGGGGAGTCTGTTCAGGTAGTATTCAGAAGCTCTATTTTCTTCAGTCCATATCGCTCCTCAGAGGTCCCAGGCTGATTTCTTTTTATGAACAGCTCCATCAGTTTCTCTTCCTGAGCAATATTTTAGCATTTCTCTTTCTTCTTTTTTTCTTGTTCTCCAAGGTCTGCTTATTAAATTATTATGCAACTGTGATACTAAATCTTATCTTTTGACTATAGTGCACAGAAGAGGCAGATAAGACTTGAGGGGAGGGACAAACCATTTGTCTATCAGTAGACTATGAGAAGCAAGAGAAAGTGAAGAGAGGAAGATGATGCTTTTGATGAATATCTGTAGCTGAGCAAGACAGTACACTAAATGGCTTTTCTATTTTCAGTATGGGAGCATACTTGTATTTCTAAAAGCAAAAGACTTTTACAAGACTCTAAATCAAATCTGAAGTTAAAAAAAAAGAAAAAAAATATTTATAACACTGCCTCCAGCAACTTACTATTCCCTGCTAGCCAAATTCATCTCCTGTTTACTTTACTGAGTAAGGTATAGTCCTCAGTTAAGAAAAYTTTTGGCCATCTTATTAGGCCACATCATCAGCAATAGCCTGAGGTAGTTTGCAGTAAGTGATTTTTGGGTCTGTCTTCTACCCTGCCTGTATGCCTGTATCTGGGAGAGGAAGTTATAAAGCACTGTGCCCCAGGTACAAAAAAGGGTGAAAGTAGATTAAAAAAAAAATTTACTTTAAAATGGGAAGTTAAATCAATAAACTTCTGAGCTTACTTTTAATACCACTTCAGCAATGGCTAGTGTTTTCCTGACATAATGGCAGTGATTTGCTAATTGATTTGGTCATCAAAAAGGCTAATGACCTAGTCCACATTGGAAAGCAAAGCAATTCCTAATTCAGAAGGCCACGGGATGGAGTGGATCCGTGTGGGCAATTTCTGCCAGGCAAAGTGAGTCCCTGTTTCCATCCCTGTGGGCACAAAAAGGCCCTGGACTGAGATGTCCTCACTGGGGGCTGCAGGGCGTGAGCATTGGTATTGCTGTCATTGCTCATAGCAGGTGCGAGTCCTCTCTGTGCTGAAGGGGACCCTCCTGGGGGCACAAAGTGCAATTTAATTTTGTTCTTACTGGTAATGTCATTTTTCCTTTCTTTCTCTAATGCATGTTCAGGTAGAGCAAGGATTCAAAATAAGACTTGACATTTAGTTCTTGTTAAAAAGTGGTTGTTTAAGCCAGTTTGATGCTGAGGAATGACTCAATTCCCTGCTTAAAAAAGGTCTTTTAAAAAAGTACGCAGATTTATGTTTTGGAAAATCTTGACTATCTTTCTATCTTTTCTCAAAGACAAATTTAAAAAAACCTAAACCGTTCCTGTCATCAGGCTAATGGCATAGTGTCCCATACCCCCTCTAAATCTAGTTATTATTGATCAGCTAATGCAATATTTAATTATACTCGCAGGGGAGAGGGACTTCTTCAGTGTGTGATTCATTATCCCTTATGAATGGAAACTTCTCAATCTTGGTAGATAACCAATAAGCAAATGTTATCGATTGTTCTCCAACATCAAATAAGGATAATAAATATCACAATTTGGGGCTTGAATGTCACATTCAAGAGAAGCTTCATAACCATCTGTTAATGAGTTTCTAATCTTTGACCCCCTTGCTAATGCCAGCTGTGGTCTCTTCTTGATCATTACAACTTCCCTGTCATCACAAAATGACTCTGCCTTGGATTATCTACATTAATACAGGCTGACTACAGGAAAATCTTAACAGTATTGAATGAACTCTACTAAAGCCACTTATCTAAAGAAGACAAATTTCTTTAAAAGAAAATTTTAGTGGAAATGGAAGAAATGGCGAGAATAAAGAGCGGCAAAATGATGAACAGGTATAAGAAATGTTTATGTGAGAATACAAAAGAGAATTTGTCCTATTACTTAACAAACTTTGTCTTAGTTAACTGCAACAGAGATGAACTAGTAGCCGATGGCTCACTCCAAATAAAGGAGCTGATGTTCTCATGACAGACCAGCAAGTTACCCGCCGGAGTGCTCAAACATAACACAGAATAATCAATAACAGCGCACCAGCTCATCTGTGAGAACTGCCTGAGATGCACTTGCATCTCATGACAACAGTGGGCATCGAGTTAGCAGAGCCTTCTTCCTCATCTTCAAACAAGGCCAAGCTCATTTGATTGCATTTGCATTTACAGTGGGCTAAGAAGTCAGTTGTGTAAAACAGCTCCAAAGCTTGTTTTAGTGCTCTGCCTGTGTCTGAATATACCTGAGCCCTAAATCCAAAGCTGTAATCCTGAATCCTCCTGCTCAACTACCACCTAACTCTACAAGCTCTGCAGCTTATCCACTTGTATTTAACTTCTTAGCAGCAATTATAGATTCACTTCCCCAGTCTATTCACTACTGCATGCTCTGTCTCTGATCAAATTAAACCCAAATTTGTTTTTGAAAAGTTTCTTCCTTTTCTGGCATTTTAAGTTAAAATTTGGTGGCTGGGGCTGCAATGTTGGTCTGAAACCTCTGAGGCAGAGAAGGGAATTTCCTCTTTCATGTATCACTTCTTAGACAAAGACTTAGCATCTTCTCTGGATACTCTTTCAAGGTCTGTGCTCTCTTATCATTTTATGTACTTGATCGTTTAAGGCCAATCTCTCCCCATGGAAAAGGAATTTACCTCTTTGATATGAAGTCCCACGTAGATGGAGGCTGATGGAGGTAGATGCCTAAAAGCAGATTTTCAGAAGCTAATCTGTTTGCAGTAAAGTCTTTGACAATGTCTGGTGCTTTTCAGGAGCCTAGCACTTACCCAGCTATAGAGGAAATACAAAATTAAGGTGCTCAGCTTAAAACAGGAGAAAATAGAAAAGGAGTCGGCTACTGATCTGTAAGTCCACATCTACACAGAATAAGATTTTTGGACACATACTTGGAATTCAAATGTTCACAGTCAAGATGCAGTCATCTTGACTTGTAGACTATCTCAATCTGTTCAATTTGCTTTACAGCAAATAGGATGTATTGCGGCTATTAGGCCAAGGGAAGTCTGGGTTCAAAATAAAACCAGATGACCTTTCCAAAATGAAACTCACCATTAGTTGTCTAAGTAACAAAATTCCTCCAACTGCTCCCAGCCCAAAGCAGTCCAGAACCTTTTCCAAAACAGCTTTCACCAAACTGTCTTCTGTGTGTTTTCAGTCTGAGAATGAATAGATTTGTCTGCAGCACGCTTTCTTGGATGAATGATGGACTTTCTAGCCCAAGCACTGAATCTAGTTATCTTTAGTGAACTCAATGTGTTGTACTTTCATTAAAAGTCTGCAGCAAGTAGTTTGTGTAGATTTACGCCCTCATCCTTTTATTGCTGGAAATCTAATTTTAAAAGCTGTCTTGGGACTCTGCTGAAGTGTTTGTGGAGTTAGATCCTTGGCAGGCTTTTTTGTGTGTGTCATAGAAAACCACCCCACTATCTGGCACAAATGGCAGACAATGCCCATGGGATGCCCAGCAGTGGCAGAGTAGGAGGAATATAGCAGGGCAGGGATGGCAGAGCTGCTGCATGGACTCCAGGCATCAGTTGTTCACCATATGCCTGGGACTAACCCATGCCACTTTATCTTCACTGAAAAGTACAAAAATTTAACTGTCCCTTTCCACCCGTAATCCTTCCTCAATTACATCTTGCTTTTATATCTGTACTGTTTCAATCTGGATTTCACCCTGTGCCCATCATTATGGTATCTGAGCTCTCAGTCCCTTGTCATGTACCCAAGTGAGCCCAAGGCTGGACTGACCTGTGGCAATGTCCTTCATACAATTTCTTATTCTCTCAGTATCAGCCGCAACATATAAAAAGGAACCACTAATATAGTTCTTCCACATCAAAAGAGCAAGTAGAATGTGAAAAGTTATTAGAGAGAGAACAGAGAGAGAAAACATCTTCATGCTCTTGTGTAGATCTGTGCTCCCATGTCTTGTGTGCTGAATACTGTATTTGAGAGACCATAAAGCAGAACCTGGAAATGGTCAGAGAAGGACAATGAGGAACACAGAAGATAAGGAATGTGTTACATAGAGTAGGGAACTTCTGGCTGGAATGTTGGAGAGGATATAAAATGAGGATAGAAATTTTTGCAGGCTGTATCTGCACTTACCAATTCAGTTCAGAGTGGAGCTATTTTGAAATGGATCCTCTGGTTGTCTCCATTTACCACCTGCTAAGTAGGTTGTCAAAGCAGTTTTGGTACAAGTACTTAATACTTAATGGTGAAATTTGTTTACAAGCCAATATGTAAACCTCACCACAGCACATTTCCCTACTGTGCACCTAATAGAAAAATCACCCCAAGTGCTTACTATAAGGAAATTAAATATTGATAAGGATTGAACAGAGGTGGTGGTTTCACTTCCTATCATTAGAAATGCCAATTCCACTCCTCCTCACCAAGTTATTTCCTTTAGAGACAAGAGTATCTTACAGAAGTGACTCTGCTGCTCTAGGACTTCTGCGTTGACTCCAAAACTTGAGTGGCAAAGGAAGCCCTGCTTTCCTGCCCAAAGGACCTAGTCCACACATCACTGCTGCTACTAGAAATACTGTCTCCAACACTCAGCAGCTTTAAGCTGAAAAAAACAGCTATTGCCCTGTGACCTCTGATCTCTTCTGTGTTAGTAACTATAAGGTACTAGATTATGTGGGTATGCAGCCACAGTGATAAATATAGAGAAAAGCCAGATCTATACACAGTTCTACCCTCTCTGCTAGCGGAGCACACTGAGATTGGAAATGAGGTACAGCACAGAGCCTGGAGTGATCGAGTCTGCAGAGAAGGCAGGACTGGAGCAGCGCTCGCTGGAGCTGGGGCAGAAGCAGAAGGCAATAATATGGGGAGGGAGAAAGTGATGGCAGCGATATCCCTAAAATTAACATTTGGTCCCCCTTTGGTGTGGACCAGACTGTATGTTGGGACATATGAAACTGGTGATTTTGTGCCACAAAATGCTGAAGCCTAAAGCTTGGTCTGTGAGGCACTGAAGAAAGCCTTACATAAATGTAGACTACACGGTGCATTGTTATAAATCATTTCTTTACAGAAGTTACATTAAGCAAACATTTCATTCATTCTCATATCCTTTGCCATAAARCACTGGCATTAAAAATTTATGCTTTTTAGTGGTGAGATGATTCTGTTATTTAACTGTACCTGGGTACCTGAAGGACCCAGTGAGATCAGGGACTCATCACCTGGGTGCTATACAAACATTCATTTATTTATTTTACTTTTAAATATTAGTCACGTTCACTCATCGGGCCAATGATTTAAAGTACCAAAAATATGTTCTTTTGTGTCATGTGCTTTCTGACCTTTTCAGAATCTTAACAAATATTCCTACGGATTAATATTATCAGTGTCTAAAGACCTTTTTGCCTTGAAGCTACATGAGTACAAAAGTAAAAGCAGACACTGTCCAAAGATCTTATGATACAGCTATGCAATAAGAGACAGAAAATGGATACAGTCAAAAAGGGAGTAAAAAGAAGCAATGAAACACTTTTTGTATGAATGATCAAGCAGTCGGACCACTATGATTTTTTTTTTTCTTTTTTCCAGCAAAAATAAGTTTTATGAGGATAATGAGATACCTCTGTGCATATTTCTCCTGAGCACTTTCCAATTATGCAGAAGCAAAAGAACAAAAAAGGCTTGATGAAGAATTTATAAAGGGACTGACACGTGGGCTAATGTTTCAATAGTAAGGAAGAGACAGTAGATGCAGTGTCAGGAGTCTGTGAAGGGCTTGGAAAGTGAAGAAGTGCAGTTCATATATGACTCAGGAAGGAAAAAGCATAGTCAAAGCAACAGGCGAGAAAAATGTTCTTTTTGGTAGCATTCTTACTGGATATGAGTGGAGTAAGTTTGCACTCTTTTTGGGCCTGAGGAAATGATATTGCATTAGTTGAGAGGTAAGATGATGAGAACTTGAGTCACTTGGAGGGACCCAGTATTTCAGACATGCTAGACCAGCCAGGTTTAGGCAAACCAGGTATCCAAAGATCTAGGGATTGACATGAGTCAAAGTTAACACCAGGGTTATGGTTTGAATCAGATAAGATGGTGATATTGCTCATAACAAACAAAAAAGTGAGAGAGAAAGCTTGGAAGGAAAGGTTAAGAATTATGTTTTTGCCATGCTGAGCTTTAGGTGATAGTTAAACACCAGAGGATGTTAAAGAGGCAGACCAAGACCTTAATTTGGACATAGAGATAGGTCTAGAGAGATGTAGATCAGTGAATTATTAGCATAGAGATGGCAGCTGATGGTAATTGAAAAAGTCATCTTTGAACAGGCTGTGTGGGGATGGATAAGATTGGTGTCATTAATAGCAGAAGGAGCAAAGACAAGAGTGTTTCAGCAAGGGTGAAACATTCAGAGGGCTGGGGTTGTAAAAGGCTTTAATTAAAGTCATCATGCAAAGTCCATTCATTTAAATTCACACTGGCTCTAATGAGTTTTGGATCAGGTCCAAAGAAGAAAAAACTGAATTTCACAACAGGGAGAAAATGGCAGAATTCAAAGCAGGTTGAGAGTGGGCAAGAGTGATATTGAAGCTCCACCTATATGTTATGTTATCCTTTGGGGATTCATTTTACCCAGCAGACACAGATATTTCATATGGTTTTGCTAAATTAAATGATGCCCAGGCAGCACTAATTCCTGTGTCTTTAAGAACTCTTACCAAAAAAAGTCACATTAGACCCAAGGTTGTGGTTGGGAATCCTTTCAGAATATATTTCCGTATCATTGGCAAGAGGCAATCCTGGCACTCAGATAAACAGCGTCAGATTATTTCCCATCTTTTCATGCTGAATGATAGATAGTAGATAAAGTCTGGCAGCTCCTCAGACTATTTTCTGCTAAAATAAACTCAAACAGGTTGAGGTAAAAGACATGACTCCACTGAAATCAATGGGAATTTTGTCACTAAATGTATCGAGGGTATCACTGTGGGGCTTAAATAAAGTCTCTGATATAAATCATAGGATTTTCTTCTCTACAGCATGTGAGTGTAAGACAACTTGTCTGTTTGTGGATACTCAGAAAAAATAAGGCAAATAAAGAAAACTTATGCTGTCAATGTGTATAGCTTAAAGTGCTTAATCTGGGTATGAAGGCTTCATCTGATCTAAAGCCCCTTTAGCTGAGAGTGTTTACATGGGGATTTGACATGCTTTAATTTATGTTGTATTGACTTCACACCATAAATGGATTGGCTTTATCTTTCCCAAGTGCCTCAACTAGACAAACCATTGGTTATAATTGACTGAACGGGATAGTTAGACCCAGTAGTAGGCAAGCAGATACCACGTTGACCCAAACAATAAGAATCCCTTGAATGTACAGATACCACTAGATTTATTTAAACATCTCTTACATGTGCAGGTTGATCAGTGTTACAAGGAATTAGCTCTGTGACCTAAAATAACCCAGTCATAAGTGTGGTTGGTTTTATTTTGTAAATGGCAGCCTTGTTGAATCCACACAAGTTTAATTCCATTTTATTTCTATCAGTGAAGTAGCATGTCAAGCCGTGATAATATTTTTCCCTTCCCACTCCTTGTTAGTTTGCTGAAAGGACATATTTACAACACACTGAAGGGCAGGATCCTTCTTACAGCTTCTTCCTGTGCAGCGATTGAATTAATCATGAGGAAAGATGATCCTAAACATTGGACCGAGTGTCAAGAAACATGACTTCTCTCCCAAGCTACAAGACAAATTTTCCATTTGGGATTTTGGGTAAATAGCTAGGGTCAAGATTTTCATGCTCTTGTGCCTACCTGGAGAGCCTGAGTCTATGTTTGGGTGTGTAAATCAGTGTACTGATTGTTTCAAGAGAGCTGATGGAATGAGGTCTAAGACACTGCCCAGCATGACAAATCTGGGGCTTGATTGCAGACACCCAATGTACAGTTCCTAAAATCAATTCAGTTTGCAAGCATCTCGCCTTAAAAAAAAAAAAAAAAAAAAAGGTATTTTAATTAGTTTTCCAGCTTTCGTTGTTTTGGAGAAAAACCACATTCCAATACAGGCTCGGGTGTGTTTTCCAAGTTGGACACACATGTTGCACGATTAGCAGAGGGGCTTTGCTGTCACAGGTGTCGCTGGATAATCCCAGTCAGCGCTTGTGGGAAGATGGGAATGGGGAGGAACCGCTGGGGCTCGTGGATCTTGTACCAAGCTGGTACCCAGCCAGGCTCCACCTGCAGTGGTGGAATTCTCACCCGTGAACTTGCTTCCAGACGTCCACCGCTACCATTCCCTTCAGCTTGCCTGAGCATGTGGTATGTGTCTTGTGATCCACACTTACATGTAGGGTTTGATACACAATCCCAGAGTAAGGAAGCTGATTTAATGGATAAAATAAAAAGATAGAAAACACATAAAAAGGACTTTTCCCTGTATCTGTACCAGTCTCAGCTCTGCGTGACCTGACTCATAAGTCTGCGTTCTTTGAGGTAGGAACACGGGAAATTTTTTATTTTGGATTTGAGCTGTTCTGGCAGGTCGAAGACGGAATGCAGATGGTAATTTCATCGCCACTAACTGTGTTGTGATAAGTTGGGAGGAAGTCATCATTATAAGAAAAGAAAGTTTAGTAGTTCACATTAAAAGACAAAAATACACATTATGAAGTTGAGATATATATTCTAATGCTTTCTGTGCAACTTCCAGAGCATTTTGTAATACCTTCCTATTCAACAGGGGAAGATTTTTATGACTCATTATTGACTGCTACCATGTTTAGAAGTTAGTCTGGCTTGAAATTCCATGCCAAAATGCTTGTGTGGTTTTTGTTGCTGGTAATATATTTCATAAATTCTGGTTTTTGGTTCACCAAATGAGATAAATGACAAAACATATATCTATATGTAATGCTCATTCTTGTTTATAGATCTAAAAGACTTGGCTGAAAATAGAAGATAAAATGCTGCATGATTAAGAGTATTTGAAAAATTAATATCTAATAACTTGTGTGCATGAACTTTGTCTTCATTTGTGTAAGTGGTTAAAAAATAGACACATGAAAGTGCAAGGATAATTCATAAGAGCAAGAATTGACATCCTTGAAAAAGTTAATATCAAGAAATAATTTCACCAGTTATACTCATCCTAATAGAAAGTTCTTTGATAGGGAAGATCCTTCATAATCTATAAACTGGAATTAAAAAAGGAATATTCAGAGGAAATAATGACCCCGTAATGTGTTCTGGCAAAATACTGTTATATTCATATAACATGTGTTTTACCTAACTAGGGGTGGTGCTTATTGGTCCTCTAAGGCTACAGCATAAGCTGGAGCATAATTTTACATAAGAACTCATGGATTCAGGCATAGCATTAAGGTGTTAGGATAATTTGTATGGGTGGGATTCTTTCCAGTATTTTTCCCTTAGCTTTAATTTTCATGTCTGAGGGAGAAATGAACTGAGAAGTCTAGGCTTATTTGGATTAAACGAATTAAAATTCTTGTGAATGAAGGTCCTTCTTCCCTTCCCCCGGGGTAGTACCTACATGTTAGAAGATATGCCAGTTCACATCCATTCAAAAACAGAAAACAAAGGAAGCAAAAAAGCAAAGTTACAGGAAGCGGATGACAGTCTGGCATCCACAAGAGACTTGGCAGGAGTTAAGGGAGGCAGAACATGCACTTTGCCTTTTACTCTGTTGAAGATCTGGATCCCACCACTCACTGCAGTGAGACTATGTTGATTTGCGCTGGTGAACGATCTGGCCAAAAACTAAGGCACAAAACATCACCTGCATCTTTCTAATCCCACTTTCCATCAGTTAGCCAAAGCAAAAGCCTCTAGATGGTGTATATGTCACTTCCCACCCAGTCACGGCCTCATCCAGCGACTTGACAAGCTGCTATGGCGTTGGAAAGAGGTGCACCTTTATTTTGACTTCTGGTCTTTATTACAGAAAGTAAAATCAGTCATAACTACTGGCACCTCTTTCCCACATCCTGAAAGCAGTTGACTAAGGCAGTATGAGAAAAGGGATGAGGCCAGAAGTCCCATTTCTTTTTTAAAAAGTGGTGAGTTTTAATTACCATGTCCACACATCTTGTACAACAGTGCCGGTCTGGGTTCTGCTAATAGGAAACACCCTAAGGAATAGCTGGCTTGGGTGCACCGCCAAACAGCATTTGTCCTTAGCGGTGCCAGTTCTCTTCAGAAAGGATCAGTAAAGCACAAAAACCCTGGCTCATACCACCTTAGATGTTAATAAAACAGTAATAATTGTCTCCTTTTTAGATGTATCTGGATAATACCTTCACAGTTACAGTTAAATGTCAACATTTGTTAGGAGCTGCTGCTATTAACTGAGTATTTCTTATTCAAAGACTACATAAATATTTTGGTTTGATGGCAATAACTATATAACAGGTATGGAATGTCTTCCAACAAAAATATTAGCAACATTTTCCCTTTTTGCTTTAGAAGGCTGGGCTTTGAGATATTAATATTGACTACTTTATAATACTAAGTTTGGGAAATAAATGCATGTTAAATATTAGATATAAGCTTTTAATCTTTAGGAAATCAATTCATTTTTGTGATACTGAACTTGCTATATTTTTATATAAATATATATATACACACACCTAAAAGAGATGGAGACACAGAGAGAGAGAGAGGGATATATATGTAATTGTATGTGCACTTTTCAGTGCAATATTAATAGTGTCAAATTATTTCCATTTTCCTCTCCTTTGTTTTATAAAGTGTATAGAGTTCTTGGAGACTAAAGCAACAGACTAAAGATTATGTTTCTTTTTACGAAGGCCTTCCTAAACTAATTCATAAACCTTCACAATTAATGAAGATAACACACTGGGACATATCCTTAGTCACTGAAATACTGACTCTCAGAAGTTTATACCCATTAAAAATTTGTCGTTTTGTTTCCACTTTGCAAAGTAAACTGAAGTTTCTAAATAAGTCCTGTTGATTTGACTTTCACTTTCTGTTCCACCCATTTTCCTCCCCCATCCTGCCTTTCATTTGCCAGAAAGCCCTGTCTAGCTTATTTACATGTGAAAAAACTTGGAGCATCATGTGGTGAGGTTCCAGGGCAACACTGAATCCCATTCAATTCTCATTTCCTCCCTGACAGTCACCATTGAATCAATCATGTTTTCCATGCCCTCTTCATGACCACCTAGGAGATCCCAAATCACTTTTCATCTGCTGTGTCAATCACAYTCAGACCATGTCCACTTTTCATTACTAACACACTGTCATGTGACCAGCTAATCTGTCACTTTCTGACAGCGGTTAGTGTGCCAATTGATTTAATTAGCAATCAATTAGCTTGTTACTATTGGAAGTAATTACCTTTTATAGAGAAAAGAGTGCAGCTGGCCATAGCAATAAAACTGCACTAATAAAACTGCATTTACCTCCCCTTCTCTACATTCAAAGTCACTAGCACTCAAGGGTTAGCAGAATTATTGGTGACATACACACGCTTGGAGAGTCCTACGGGATTTCTTTGCCCTCCTGATTATGCTGGCAGACTCTTTCATTAGTATAGTATTTATATCTTAAGAAATAGGTCTGATTAAAGTTAATGTTAACATTTACATTGTTTACTTCGGCAAAGGTTTCAGCATCAAATGGTTGCTAATGAAAGCATTCTTAAAGATGGCTATATATTAATGCTTCTGCATTTGCAGTGGAAAACTTCTTTTTAAAAAAAAACACTGCACCTTTAAAAAGCATGTGTCATACTTAACTGTGCTGGTAATGTTACTTGCTATTTTTGTCCACTCTATAAAACATACGCAGAAATTTAACTTGTTGGGGTATTAAGTGCTCTCATAAACCTTGGAAATTCTGCAGTAAAAACAAGAGAAGTACTTTCTAGCTGTTTTCTGTTTAAAAAATCGAYGTAAAGTTATTTTCTGTTTGATACGTAAACACGCATATCTTTCTAATCTATGATTGTGCCGTTTCAAACACCAGGACTGAAGTACATATCACACACTTGTGCTGTTAAATTCAACCTGCAAAATACTCCCAAGGCAGACAATGACTCGCTACATTAGCTCTGTGGTGAACAGAAGAGTCAGTAATGAAATGAGTAAGTAGACTTGTACTCCATTCATCATCCTGTTTGCTTCAATATAAGTGTTCTTTTATCAGCAGTATTGGTACTGATGTCATCACACTAGGCATAAATCACAGCACAAGTGACAGTGTCCTATTAAGGGTCATGGTCTAAAATCATTATTGACAAATTAAAGACCACAGTTAGCCATTTTCCCAGTATACCCTCATTTGTGATATCGTTTGAACCTTTTTAGCTGGCTGCAGGATAAATAGTCATTTATAGTTCTGAATAGCTATGTATATTAACTCACCAACCATGCTACAGTCAAAAAAAATGGCAAGAAGCCCAGCAAAGACAAGGATGTTAAATCTTAGGCTGATCCTTGTCATCAACTCACATTTTATGYGACCTAGTTGTGAGGATTACAGAGAAGACACCATCACATACCAATCTGTAATAAACACTCCTTAGTAATGTCTACAGCAGATAGGACAAATTCATAATTAGGTAGAGCTTCTGCTACAGTCAATGAAAAGCAATACAGAGTAACACCAGGAACAACCCTGGGCTGCTCCTTCCAGTGACTTTATTCCTCACATAGATCAGGGTGGGGGAAACCCAGCCCCGCTGTGCTCGACCCATTTAAAACCATCTCTCTTACCATGTGTTGTTGCTTTTCAGAGAAAGCAACGCTTTGTTTGTGTATTGTCCAGTGTAGCCCCTTATAGAAATGCTGAACAGAAGGGTGTTGACCCAGAAGAGGTATTTTACTGTCCTTTTTCGGGAAAGGGTAGTGGGAACTCCAGATTCCCAAAAGCCCTAGTGCTTTAGCCCTTAGGTAAGATGATGGCTGTAGCTTCTTCTGTCTGAGGAAAACTTTTATAGTACCGGCTGCAGTTATTAGTTACACTGGTGTTTATGGCTTGTTGGAGTTCTTGCGTTGCTCTTGTGCCATTGTTGTTTTGCGGTACAGACATCTCTCCCCCACGTCATTTTATGGAGGCCACTGGAACAGTCAATGGATGAACCAGATAAATTCACTGAACATCTGACTGTATCTACACTGGTGGCAAGAGGCATTGGGAGATTGCATTAAATTAGACATTCACTTCCAGCTGCTGTTGGCACAGTTACAGGGAAACTGTTTCTGTGTCTTACTGCAACACCTACCTGCAGCACTGATTTTCATATTGTTATTGATGGGTTCTAGTGATTGAGCCTGGAACTCCTCACAAGGTTGCAAAGGTTAAAGTAAAACTCGAGCTGACTCCTGAAGCTTCAAGCAGTGATAAATCTTGCTTCTCTCATTTTATCTGTATACTGAGGGTAAAAAAATGGAAAGGGCTCTTTACTATCAAAGGACCTGAAAAAAACAGCATTTGGGCATTTTCAGGAACGGTTTTGAGAACCCATTCTAGTGCCATTTCTTTCAAGAAGCGATCTCTTAGCATGGGATGATTCTACCCCCTCCAGTATATTGAAATATCAAGGACATCTTATCTTGGTTTAAGTAAGGTCAAACCAATATTTTAACTGGAGTTACACTTATTTCTGCCGGGCGTGGATCCTGGCTCTCTCCTTGCAAATGTGAGGATGGGGCATGTGAAGAGGGAGCAGGCGCTGCCCGGGTGCGGACTGTCCAGCCATGATGCAGCATCCGCACCGTTGGGTGCGGCAGGAAAGGGAGGCGAGGGTTAATGACAGGGTCTGCGTTATTCGCTCTGTTAGGCCAGTCTTGGCTTCCAAATCCATTCAGCTCTATAATCTCACTCATTATACAGTATGACTTTTTATAATGCTTAAAACGTTGCCAAGTACGGTGTTATAGCAGAGGTGGAACGAACACTGTTATTAACATACCGAATTTAAACAAAGCTTACTCATATGGCTCCTATTACCATAGTATCTGAGCACCCCATTGTCTCGAATGTATTTATCCTCACGACATCCCTCTGAGCTAGTGTAGTGCTATTATCTCCATTTTACAGATGGGCAGAGCAATAATAAGGGTATGTCTAGGTGCAGTCAGGGATTTCAGCAGGGCAGGCTCCTGTAAGAAAAAACACGCCTTTGGTGCAACGTCGTGGCCGGGGCTCGTGGGCGATCCATGCTGCAGTGGCATGCAGGCCTCTCCAAAATTATTTTGAGCTGTGCTGTTAGCCTGCAGCAGAGTGGGCTTCAGCTCCCAGTCTGAGGGTGGGTCTAAGTAACTCTGAACTGCGTCTATCCAGTGTTTCTGGTCTGGTTTGGGTTTCTACTTTAAAAGTGCCCGTTCTACCTATGTAAGCCTATATGATGACTGGCTGCTTTTTTCAAGTGATAACAAAGCAGTTAAACAAATGAGACTGGATTTTCAGACCAGCTGATATTTCTTTTTGACAGATGTTTAACTTCGCTAAATGTCTACAAAGTTGGTTGGGGGTGTTCATCCATCATTGGAGAATACATACGGGTTATATCTTACATATAAAGGGCCTAAACCCATCCCAAGTGTATCAAAAGCCACATCTTCTGTTACTCGATGCTAAAGGAGCACTAACATAAGTTGTAAACACATTTTTGAATCCAAGATCCAAACAGTCTTGTTCTTATATCTCGTCTTCAAATATTGCAATACTTGGAAGACCAGCTAATTTCAGGAGACTCCCATCAGGCTGGGACTGGCAGGTGGGTTCTCCTCGTGGGACACCTCACTGCATCAGCAAAGAAACCATGGACTTTTGCTCCAGAGTTCAGCCCTGAACATTAGCAACATTGAGACCTGGGAACCTAGGCTCTAGATCCTCGCAAAAATAAAATTAAGATGTTTCAGGACAAAGTTCCAATTTTATCTCATTTCCGAAGTATGTATCAGGCTTTTGGTGTTCTGAATTTGAATTCTTCATCTTAAAGATCACTGTGGATGTCAAGCACAAATTCCCTTCTACAATGCAATGATTAGCCTCAAATGACCCCAGACTCTGGTTTCCTTTAAGGATGTGACATTCCTAACACAGAAATATTTTAGATAAGAAACTTCTGATTTTAAGTGAATCCTAAAAAAATGTAAATTCATATTCCAGGCAATTTTAGTACATCCATTTATGCCAAGAGCTGATAGGGATTTTTTTTTAGTACAGATTTTATGGGGTTTGGCTGAAAAACAACATTTTATGTAATTACAACTTATGTGGGGTTGTAGCAGTTTAAATAACATTTTTATAAGGTGCATCATATCCAAGAAAACATCTCAGGTMAAAAATGATAGCACATAAGATATTACCCAAGAGCAGCTCATGACTTAGGACATTTACAAGAAGTGTTTAAACCCAGGTTCAAGCACCTGAGCTGTCTGTTTCATGTCCTCGGTGAGTTTCTTAACTATAAAAATGTTGAATTTCCAGTTCCAAGTATATCTTCAAAGAGAGACTAACGAGAAAGTCCAATAGCTAAATTTCGTAACTGGCTTGTGGAAAACGGGCTGATGGTAGAATTTTGCCCTGACATGAAACAGAGACCTTTTCTAAAATAGTGATTATTTTCACAGGTTGGAGAAATTGTTTGCTGCTCGCTCTACTTATTATTGTACATCTATACTTATTATTTCACATTTCTATTACACTCTGTTAGAATTTATTCAAATGTGGGGTGTTTTGAACTTTGAGCAATTTGTAAAGCGCTCTGATTTTGAAGTTATGGATATAATATTTTGTATTGAAGGTGCTTTAAAAAGAAGTCTTTTGTTTGTTTAATACTTCCTACAGATCATATTTAAATTTTTTAAAGGACTACATATTACAGTAATCAAGAGTTCGACACTAAAAGTAATTGGTAGAGAACGCAGAAAAAGAAGTATACAGGGTTACTAATATACACTAGGGCTTAAGCTGACATGAATTTTTATCTTAATTATCGGACAAATTTGTACTCCCACTATTTAATTCAATTTGCATGCATCGGTAGACACTTATTAAAGGTAATATTACATCTGTCATTTTAAGACTGGTGAGAATTTTATCATAGGAGCTGTGCGAAACAGCCACTCTATTATGTAAAGAACTCTTTTGTAAAGCTTAAAATAACCAGTATTGCATCCCAATTAACTATTTGGAGGAAAAAGTCTTCTTTGTGGTACAATTATACATAACACATAATAATACATAGGTCTTTTCCTATACTAGGCTGTATATGCACATAATGAGCTCTTTCAAACACCTCCTGTCCTTAATACCAGGCCAATAAAAAAAAAAAAGGCAATTGTAAGCTGATCTCAAATCAAGTTGTTGAAGGAGGATGTGTGYGCGCTGTGGCAGGTTTTGCAGACCTTTTCTATATGAACTGCACTTACTGTATCGACAAAACATAGCTGTCAAGTCAGCACATGCTAACAGCTCTTAATTCATTGTTTTTCCTTGGGACAGAGCCTTGGTATATCGTAGAAAACAGGGAAGTAGGTAGCTATTCTCACTACTGAAAGTCAGCTGTTCAATTAAAAAACCAACACGGTAGTTACCATGGCACCAGCCCTATTATGCTGTGTATCAGTACAGAGGTTTAAATACTTAGTACAAACAAACACTTTTTTTTTAAGGAAGTCTCTTTATAGTTCTAATAAATACATTGTCAGGCAATTTTATTTGATAAGCAGTTTGTCAGGAATGTGATGTGTGGAATTTCCCTGGGAAAAATTTCACTTAAAAAGGAGCTGTGGAAAAAGAATTTTAAAATTATCCTGGTAGGAAAAGAAATATTAAGAACAGGAACAGCTGAACTGTGCACTACTGCCCTCCTGCACCTCTGTTTTTCAGCTGGTTTTAGACTAAATAACATTGTCTTACTAACTCGATTACTTTAGTTGTGACTTCCAGCCATTGACCTTCTGATCAGTTGTCATTAAAAAGTCTGCTTTCCCGTCCAATGTTTACTGTGGAATGCCCTAACAAGATAATATAAGCAATGGCTTTTAATGGAAAGTGTAATTTCTCAGCTGTGAAGAATGAGGGTTTCCCAAAGTATTCACAAATCAAGACATATTGTCAGATATAAACTAGTATAATTGCCTTGGATTTTTAAAGACTGCAGAATTGGCTTAATGGAAGTTGAGATATTTTTAGTATTAGATTATTTTCTATTGCAGAATTAATCAGAGCATTACTTATTACTCTGGGAACAGAATAAAAATATGATCTCAGCCTCAAAAATGTACTTTAGAGCTGAGCTGAGCCCTGTACTTTCAGAAGTGCACCGCCACTGTGGGTGACACTGGGAGATGAAGATCATCAGCTGGTATGTTTGGTCTCTGCCTTGTATCCTCAACTTTGCTATGTTTTCACTAATAGGACTCGCAGAACACACCCGTGACCAGATATGGCTATTGATGTGTATCCTAGCATTGATTTTTTTAAATCGGATTAAGCAGTTTGATATTAAGAACTATTGTTACCTTCTTTGCCTTTTTGATGGGAATTTTACAAAATATTACTTCATATTTTGCACCGATTATTTTGTAAAAGGCAGGCATTTGGCGTCAAGTGTTGTTTTGCAAGCAGTTGGGTACTCATGCTGCTCCAGCTGAAGTTGTATTTTATTTTGCTGAAGAAAGAGAGGAAAAGACCGAGTAATTTGTCTCCACGAACACGAAGTTCTCCGCAACTTTCTATTGTTGCTATTGTTGAACAAGCCCGAATGGTGAGAAATAATCTGGGAATTGAAATTGTCACTGAATGCTGTGTCAAAAAACAGCCCATCAATCTCGGAAGAAATTTTAAGGGAACAGGTTTTTTCATGCCTGTGCGCTGGTAGGAAGCCAAGTGCGTTTTGCCATTTGATGGTAAAATCAGTGTACACCTGTTCCAACCAGCTGGCGACATAACCTATGTCAGAGGGATATGTCACTGCCGCACCAGCCCAAACTGCTGGCGGTGGCTGCGTGACAGTCAGGGAAGACAGAGAAAGGAACTTGGGGACCAAAAGAGGAGGAGTTTACAGTGCCATTTCAGGGACACAGATGTGTGAAGAGTGTGATAAAAGAAGGAAACATCGGAGGGAATAAGCTCAAACAAAAAAGCAAATGTCATTTGCATGATGTAATTACGGACAACCATTGACTGCTTCGTAATAACACTCAGTAGGGCAATGTTAAACCTACTGTGAGTGCTAAAAAGGCCTCAGCTTGAAAAAAGGTCAGTGTGAATTAGTATATATTTGCAGATTAATTCTGAACGTTATATCATAAATTTTATAGCCTAGCGGTTACTGGTGTATAGTGAAGATGACACTAATGCAATTCAGGCAGGATTAATTCGGAAAGGACTAACATCTAGCTTGTCACTTTAATTTGTGGGGAATGAAGAAAATGGAGATATGTTAATATATGTGTATATTGTGTGTATGTAACATGTGCACGTGTGTTAGACATAATTGTTACATCTCTCGCTGTGTTGCATCAAATTCACAACCAAAATCACAAGCCGCTTTAAAAGCAGAAACACTATCAAGTCTGCTATTTTTAAACTAACTGGATTATGAGTTCAGCTGCAGTTTCTTTCTTAGAAAAAAACAAATCCTGCTAACCCTTCACTGGTGTAAATGGTTATGCCAGTGTACACCAGCTGAGGATAGTGTTGCTTAATCTATTGAATAGATGTGTTATAGTCTTTCTGCTCCCCTTGTACCCTTATATATATTTTTAAGTTAGTGGATTCTGGACGTCCTACCTTAAATTTCRAGACCCAAAGCTAAATTTTGATGTTGCATGTGCAGCATGTCCCCGGTAAGAGAAGAAGGAGGCAGTACGGGATTGTGAGTGCAGAGCTGGGGTGCTTGCATTTAGTTGCAAACTATGCTATGAGTGCCTGTGAGATTATCACCGAGGGTTGCTTTGTTTTTCTTTGCAGGGGTTGACAGGGAATCTGGTCTAGATCCTTAATGTGGCATTTAGGTGTAATCTGGAGGATATATACAGTTGTAAACCTGAAAACCCTTTCCCAACTGCCGCCTAGCTCTGTAGGCACCCGGGTGCCATCGGTACTTTGTTCTGAGCTGGGTGTCTCTAGCCATGGACATGCTGTAGAGTGGGTTCATGACAGTGGTCCGTTTCAATACAACGTTATTTGACAGTGGACAAAACCAAGCCCGAGTGTCTCTTTTCTTGAGGAAGAAGTCCAGCCAACACCCTAAAGGACAGGGAGGTGAGGGGTTCCAGCAGTCTGGGGGTTTTAATCCCCTCTCAAATTCTGGCACAGTGAGCACATGTGTCTATGTTCAGAAGAAATCCCAGGTTGAGGCCAAGGGGACAAAGCCCCTTCCAGCAGGTTGGAGTGAATTTCTACATTTAAGACAGCTGCTCAGTGTGCTGTACGTCCCTTGGCTCTCCAAAGGGCCAACTGCTCAACACGCAGGGTCGCTTGCCTCTACTGTAAAGAGCCAATTTTTTCTCCGAATATTTCACAGGGAGTCAAGCTGCTTTTTTCTGCATCTGAAATTTTAACACCTAGCTTCATCCTTTATTAAATAGAGCTTTAGTCTGATCCCTAATTCCCATTTTGTAAAATGGACAAATTATATAAAATTTTACAAATATATACACATAAAATACAATCATATAAAAATGTAATTTCTTCTTTCTTACTCACTGGATCCAGGGATCTCTTACTGTAAAAATTCACAGTATCTAGCCCAATATACTTTTAATGACATAGGAGTAAGTTATTCTTAATTTCCTGTACATCTTTTCCCATTTTAATTTTGTTAGAGAGATACAAGTTCTGAACTAAAGATTCCTAAAGTAATTACAGAGATTCCTTTAAGGATTTTTCTAGCAATGAATATACGCTCTCTTCTCTTTGACAGGCTGCAGAAGGTCTGAGATACTGACTACACAGCAAAGACGCCTAGTCCAGATTGTTATAGGGGCAAACAAAACGTGTCAATATGCTTGGGACTAGTGATAGAGTTATAGTTTTGATTCAAATGGATTTTTCCATAACTTTGTTTTGTATTCTTATTACTATTTTCTTGATACTGGATGAGAAATTATGTCCTCATGAAAAAAGGAATTTGCATTCATCCACACTTCTTTGGTTTTCACCAAAAAAAGATGAAATTAAAATTCAGTCTCTTTCAACTAAAAACTAGCAGCCTGAAAATAAAGAATCAAACCAAACCAAATTCAGTTTGTCTGGGGGAGGAGGAGGAAGAGTTCTTTTCTGACCTCTTCTCAAGACCCCATATTTCCAAGTCAAGGCTCTCTGGATAAAGCTGGCATACCTTCACCACAAGGTTGTCATAAAAGGAAAGACCAGCAAATCAGGGCATTGGGCTGTGACAAACAAGAGCTTCAGCTCATGTGCTGTTTTCTGCCAGACCAGGGATGCCTACCCAGGTTATAATATAACTTTAAAAGTCATCCTTGATCAGCAAGATCCTTCCAACGTTAGGGATCTTCAGGGTACCCTCTGACTTAATTTTTGATTGTTCAGCAGTTACCCTGCGAAGGGGACCATATAATCACCTGATACACTACGCCCATCAGCCGGCAGACTGAAAAATGGCCTCAGTGTTAGAACACAGTCTGGACTGGGTTGGAAGACCCTGTTGCCAGTATCCTGTAGTTTGGTTTTTAAGAGGAAAACATAATGTAAAATATCTCGGTCATCTGGGGCACGAATAGCACAGAAGAAACCCCAAGTACTATGGACATGAGCTGCATCTCTTCCTTGCAGTGCATCAGTACAGTGGGAAATGGTGTCCGTTTGGGGTAGTTAGTGATAACAGAAATTCGTGCCTCAGGAGCTGGAGGACAGGAGAGAGGAGAGAGGAGACGAAATTCATCGCTGGCATGCCTAAGCTGCAGTCGCTGTTGGGCCTACAAGAAAGTGTAGGTGGCTGTTTCATGCAATGGAAACCTGTTTGAGGTTGTAGACTCTGGAGATGCAATAATGCACCTTATAAAACAAAGATTTATAGAGGACTCGTAGAGTGCTCTGAGGAAACATAATCACTAGGGCCACTCTCAGACTGGTGAGAAGAGACCTCTGCTCGCACGGAGGACCTCAGTGCTGCAGGCATGAGGGGTGAGCCATGGCTCCTACTTTCAACATTAGCTGGATTCTAACTGAAGGTGTTTGGGTTTTTTTCTAGAAAACCACAATACTTTAAAACCTGGGAATCCCTGAGCTGCTTATATAAATTAATGCAAGATGTTAGCTGATACAGCTCTGCTCTTAATGTGTGTGAAAGGGTTTGGGTTTAACATCTGACAGTCGTGTGTCTGCATGTTGCCAAATGAGAGCATTTGTATTTTCTTAGACTTGCAATATATTTATGCATTCCTAGACCTATATCAGTGGCTACCTTGTGCTGTACTGTGTGTCCTGTTATGAAAAGGGGTGCTTTTCATATTTCCTTTTTCTGCAATCGTATGAAATAAATGACATGCAAGGGAGAAGAGCCCTCTTTTTCCTTTATTCCAGGACAGACAATAACTGTCTAATGCCCAGTTAGCTGCCTGTCTTATGTTATTTTCCCATCAGATTCTCACTTCTTCTTTTCATTCAGTACTTAAAGGTGCAAGTAACCTGGTTTGGCCTAAATTTTGCACTATTTATCCTGCAGGCAGCAGAATTTTCTAAGAAATCCTGAAAAATTCTGAAGACATGAATAGAAAATAAAAMCACTACTTTGGACAAGAGGTAAAAAGCAAAAAACAGTGCTTCTGCAAAGTTGATCAGATATCATAATGGTGTCTGATATTAGCCAGACCCAGTGAGGAAACTGGAGCACTCTGAATGTGAAGTATTTAAAAATAGTTTCATGACTACATAAATACCTTTGGAGTCAGAATTTAATTGAAACTTAAATTCTTTGAGAGTTATTAGTCATTAAAAAGAATGACCCTCTATTTAATTTTTAGATTTTAATCTCGTATTATTTTCTCTCCCATTAGCTCAGAAACCAGCTTGTTATTGCCCCTTAAGGCTTTCTATATAATTAAATATTCCTTAAACTCTAAATGCCAGCTATACTGGAAGAACCTGAATCAGAATAAAGCAAGGTTATTTACAAAATTTTTCTGCTGAGGGTTCAGCACTTGAGTCTGCTTTTACTCATGTCAGGGTCATACTTCTTGCATAGAAATAGGAATTTTCATCACCAACCTTAGTGCAATCACAAGTAGGTACCATGTGTCCATAAAGACACACAGCTCTTTTTGCTTAGGAAGATGATGAAGATATTTCTGGAGGGGACTGTTAACGACAGCCAAGAGGTAAAACCCTCCAGGTCTGGAAATAAGGGACCAGAGCTGACACTTGGTAAAATGTGTGGCCGTGTGCATGTGTATTGTTTTATGGGAAATGTAAGATTTATGAAGTCCTTAACTATAAAAGTCCCTACTTTTAAGTGCTGGATATTTTTTGTAAATGGGGTGCTACATAAGTAGACCATGTGGTGGATATGGAGTAAGTATTTAATAATCTAGGAATATGGGGTATAGTTTAGCCAACAGTGCATGTGATTGACGATGAAGCATCGTTCCAGCATATCGATATCCATTTTACATTTTTATATGTCTAGTTACTGGAGAAACCAGCAGGAGAGCAACACAATGACTACATAAATAAATGCAAGACCAAGGTCCACTTTCAGGGCCCAGGGCAAGACTATACAGCTTTTTTTTGGCAGAACTGCGTGCTTAAAAGGTCTGTGAGAAATTAGATATTGAAAAAGGAGTCTCTGGAGAGAAAGCAAGCTGTGAGAAAGCAATTCACAGTCAGACCAGGTGGAAGAGACTCAAGTTGTCCAGGCTGTCTGAAGCAACCTTCCTGGCTTCTAGGGTGAGGTAAACCCAAGGGATGGCCAGCCAAACATGACCATGTGAATGCTGCAGGACAGGGTTTTCTCTGGAAAGCTGGCGTTGCTCCAGCAGGAGCAGGACATCATACACTGCTCCAGATGGAGGGGAACAGGAGCTGATTGCACTGCTGTATGTGCAGCATAAGATGGCCTTTGGGAGCAATCGGTCTGTGCTGTGCCCTGCTGCAGCATGGGGTCCCCATGCACGTGTGTCCCTTCCCTCCTGCGATACCATGTAGAGGGCCTCAGTGGGACCGCAAGGCTTGGATGCTCCTCCCTGGATGCAAACCCTACAAGAAGAGAGTGTTTCTGGCCAGCTTCAATTCTCATGCAAATTGCCTTCAAGGACAAGCAGGCTTGAAATTGTCCCCAGGACTAATTAGGTCCTAGGTGTAGGTACAGAAATAAGCAAGGAAACAAAACTTGGAGAAGGACAGATTCTAGATGAAAGATGAGAATGAATGAGAAACTACTATTAGCAAATATAACTCTCCTTTTAAATGGTGCCTGAGGTCTGTTCTGAGTTACTCCTGTATAAAGTGCGCACGATAAAGGGAAAAGATAGTTACTGGGGAGGGTGGTGGGAATACAGGTCAGTTCCTAGCTCTGCCAGAAGCTTCCTTGGTCAGTCTCTTAGTCTGTATAGAATTTAATTCAATGGGGCCCTGGTCTTTGTTTGAAGCCACCACATACTGTGTTGATGCAAGAAATAGCAGTAACGATAATATACCTAGGTTTTGTGGTGGTGTGTGGTTTTTTTTTTTCCAATTCCATCATTTACCACTTTCCATGCCTCTCAGTTTTACTTTGGCACAAAAGGCAAGGAAGAGGATTATTTAGGAAAATGCGGGTGGCAATAACTGCCAACCTTATCCCAGGTAGTTTGAGTTTTACTGTTTGCATTTTCTGGAAAATCTAGGGATTTTGTTTGTTTGCTTTGGGGTTGGATTTACTGACTGAAAAAACAGTCGAACAAGCAAAATATTATGAAAATATTTGATTGCTCAATATGAAGCCCATGATTTGTCTTGTAGCACTAAATTAAAAATAATATATCTTCAGAGGTACATTCACTTGCTGCTACAGAAGTTTAATAAAGCACTTTGCTACCCGCCAATATCCAGAGAAAAACCCAGACTAATGAGTTTGTACTGTTGATTTGGGTGAAGGGATTCTTTTGAAAGGTTTAAGCTACCAGGACCATATTAACTGTACTGTGATTTTTGTATTAAAATGCATTTTCCCAGCAGCATATGTTCTGGATAAAACTGGGATCTGGATGAAGAGTAACTGACTCAGATGATTGATCTGAGCACATCAGTGATGATATTAGCTAGAAAAGGGGAACGCTGGGACAAAAAGATCAGTTTTTCATGACTGTTCCTTGATAGTCAAGCTGGTGTTCAATATTTCTGGACTTCCAAAGACAGCTGTGGCCAAAATTGTTTCTTCCTTTAAAATTTACTGGCATACTGCATCTATTTCTGTCAAACAAGCTCAGCAATACAAGTTCTGTCACCTCTGTCTAAATGAAAATAAGTCCCTACTTYGTCACTCTATGTCTGAGCTTTTTTATTAATTGCATCTTGTTTCTCTTTTAATCATGAAATCTTAAGTTTTATTTAATTCAATATTACAGAAAACTTCTTAGCCATGAGGAGACCAAAGTAATACTCTTTCTCAATGTAAGAAAGACTATATTATGGTGGGAATACATTTRAAGATTTATACAAGGAAAAATGTTTACTGTGTAGAATGGTATACTCAAAGACCCAAAAGATTTCCTTTGAAACTTAAAATGTTCATATGCTAATTTCAGATGTGACTGCATACTTCTGCTGTCCTTTCTTTGATCCTCTTTCTTTCCCACATCAGTAGCATTTATCTGATTCTCATTATTATATCATCAGGGCTCTTCAAATTGCCTTATATTTGTTCTGGCAACATCTATGTGAAGTACTTAAGTGCTGGTGCTTTCACTTTACAGACTGGGAATGAAGGAGAAGGAATTAAGTGACATGCCCAAGGACACTTGCAGAAAGACTGTGACCAGGCAGAGACTTGGAAATAAGCCTTCCAGCTCCCAGACAAGCACCAACATCAGGTAGCAGGACTCCCTTGCCCTTGTAGTACTACATCACCTGACTGCGCTTAGCTCCTTTTTACAACCCTGAAGGCAGGGAATCAATATTAGAGCTCCTCAATCTCAGTGCCAAGGACATCTAAGCATGTATCTAAATGTAAGTAGTAACAAGTAGGTTCTAAGCGTGGGAGTTTCTCATCTCACTCAAGAAGACTGTGCTGTAGGTAACTACATCTGAATTAATTGTCTTGCTGCCTCTTCAGTCCAGAAAAAGATGTTTCAAGGGTGCTTTTTGTCTAAAGAGAGCAAGGTAAATCATGCTTCTGAAATACCTCTTTCACCCCATAGATGGTATCTGGATGCCTAGTTCAGTGCAGAAGTAAGGTAGGAGGAATTCCAACTTTGATTATTGTTTCCAAGTCAGCACATGTGCTTGCTCTAACATTTCTTACCAATCTGTATGCCCACTATCAGCACTCTCGGACTTTAAAAGGACAAAGATGCTGCTGGAAGGACATGCAAGCCATGACTGAGTGATCATGTAGCATGGGATGGGTTGCTTATACTCTACCACTGCTCAATTCTCTAACCATTTACACAGCAAAGGTTTTAGTACATGATAACTCTGGATCTGAAAGTGCACTGAGTAGATCACTGAGGGAGGTGAGCCAGACTTTAGCCAATGGCACAGACTGCTGTTTCTATCAGGTGGACAGTGCTATGGTTCGTAGCAGATCAACAGAGTAAGAATCAGCATAATCTAATTCTTATTCAACTTCTGTAGTTCATTTTGCCACATCTTACAGCTAAAAAAAAAAGTCCACATCCCAAATTGTGCTGCCACAGTGATTTTCATTTACAAAAAAWAACAATTGAGCTAAACTTTGAATGTGTTACTTTAATTTCCCTCCATCTTGTTTCCTTCTTTGTAACATGCGTGAATTAATACATTTGGKTTTTGGGAAGGAGTGTCTTAGGCTTTCTTCTAATGCATCATGAGCGAAATAGTTCTACTGATCACTGTTTAAGGAAGGCTAACCTAATGAATTAAACATTGGCTTGAGAGCATGGCTTTCAAAGAGGACTTTCTATGTAGGGTTGCCATGCTGCTGTCCATGATTTCCCAGGCAGAAATATGCATGCATGCATTATGGAGATGGATTCCCAGTGTGCAGTAAGCCAGGCATATCAGGTTTATTGTGCATGTGTCGACATTTTTTGGCACATTCATGAACGCATCCAACTCATTTTGCCTGCACTGTGCAATTGATATGTAGAAGATGTTCCTCTGTCCAGGACTTGCTGATGTCCACAGACCAAAAAGAGGTACTGTTACTACTGCCAAGCTGCCAGATATCCAGGAATGGCTACTGTCCTCAAGTCCCGTAAAAACAAGATTTCTAGGAGGAGAAAGAGGACATGTTTGAGTTTCCTGGACAAGTGGTTATCCTCATTCCGTGATCTTAGATAAACCATTTCATCTGATTGCTTACACATCCACGTTTAAGGTGAGGCAATTACAATGTTAAGTTACACTAAGTGATATTATGAGATGAAACAGTGTTGGTAAAGAGCTAAAATTCTTCTAGATGTAAATTTTCAGGAGGTGTAATCCATGAAAATACACTTCAAATCATTGCAGCCATCTCTAAATTTCAATAAAAGTTGATGGGCTCCGAGACATCCCCAAAGGAGATCCACAGGACATACTTTTCACTCTTTATAGATAAACAGTTATTTCCACCTTGTATTGCACTAAAGACTAGTCAGGCTTTTGTCTCTTCCCTTTCAAAAATCTGAAGAGCATTCCCAACATACTGGTGTGAACAGGAGTAGGTCTAATTGGTAGAAAAAGGATTGAGGCAGCTGATTTAGAAGAATAAATGTTGACCACAGAGGCAGCAGCTGCTCTTCTCTTAGACAATTCTTAAAAGCAAGCACAGTAGCTTGCTCTGATTTCCCGTCTGTTCTTATAACTCTTTGTTTAATGTCATCCTGGGGACATTGCTTTCTCTCTGGTGGAGGGCACCTCCTCACCTTCCCAATCTCCAGTTATTCTTTCCTGACAAAAACACTTGAGCATGAAGAGAAGAAAGTCTTTGCCCTTGAGAATGTTTGCTGCTAGGCTGCATTTGCCCCTCCACTGCATCATGAAAATCTGACTTCATCTGAAGCTCCAGTTATATTTATAATTACATGAAGGGATGTGACACTAAAGGAAAATTGTGTGGGTTTTGTTTTATGTGATTTGTTTATAACTTAACATGGCACTTAATAAAAAAGCTGTATAAATCAACTGATACAAACAATCATTCCTTTATCAGGAAATTACATGTGCAAAGTATTGGTTAGTGGAATGAGTCTTAATGAAATTCAGTCAAAAGCTGCAGATCTGAGAATGAACAGGGGCCTCTTAATAGAAGAAGGTTCTATTTTTCCTGTAAGGTTCAGAGATTCAAACAATAAAATAGTGATTTAATAGACTTTAAGTCAATCAAGATGATACAATAGTGTTAATTAGCCTTTTGTGCCTAATTCACAACTAATTCTGTTGTCTACTTATTTATGTTCTAAAGTGGCCCTGATGAAATTTTTAATATTTCACCTAAGCTAAAGATTCATTTTTTATGCTGCCTGGTAATTTTCTCATATATAGCTTGAAAATGTACTCTAGATAATTTTGCATAGTAGTATATCTACATGTCAGGATCATCGGCTGCTGTGTTGAATGGCTCTTCAGAGCTGACAACTGGATAATAGCTTTACTTCCAGCCAGCAGAGGAAGTCAAGAGCAAACGTGTAGAGATAATGTGAATATAATTCATTATTCAAATATGCAAGTGATGAACTGAAAACAAAGGGGGAAGAGTAATAATGGTGTCATTATTTTTATTACTCTTGTTTTGCAAACGTAGCGTGAAACATTAAAGTAGATCTTTGAGAGATTCTCAACTGCACAGTGACAAATTTACTTTCTTGGCAATATTGATAAAAGGAAAGTAAAGCAGACAGGTTTCTGCAGAAGGTATGCTGCGCTGTTAGTTGTACTATTAAATATTTTCTTGTTGCCTTTTGCTCTTTAAAATTCAGGTTATTAGTTACTCTTTAGAAGCCTGATCAGTGACTGGAAGAAAGTGCATTGTTGTTCTTGTGGCTCTTTTTAGTTAAGACAATCTTCAAAGCTTTTAAATCTTTGTAGCATGACTAACAAAGGCCAAATAGGCAGGTTATGTAAAGCTTTCCTTGTCAAATGAGGAATTTGCATGTGATAGCAAAACGTCCTCCACGAAAGCAGCACAGATACAGGTTTTAATGGAATAAGGACCTAAAGAACATGCATTTGGTAACTGAAGTGTTTTCCCCTTACTATGCTGTTTAACGCTCTACCCTTCATATCGTCTGTTTTACTTCTCCAATGTTTAGGTGAAGGTTTATTTAAAAAAATCTTTAGTGCTTTTAATTTTTAAGTGTATGTACAGTAATATACAGAGACTTTTGGAAATAAAGATGAAAGACGTTTTCTGCTAAACTTACAGCAGGGGTAATGAAAGTCCCCTGCAAAGATTACGTCCCTTTTGTGTGGGGCAGTGTGGCAAACACCCTTTTCTCCAGGCAGCTTATGCACCAAAGAAAGAGAAATAAAGCATGGAGGAGGCATGGAGGTCTCACCTCTGCACGCGTGAGTAATGGAGAGCAAGGCAGCACATCTGGAAGGGCCCAGGTACAAGCTATGGCATTCCCTATCTCAGTTTAAAATCTCTTTGTAGCTTCATAGGAAGGCTTTGTGGATTATTTTTATAGTACCCGCAATGTGTGCATTAGTTGTTTATCATACTGCAAGAGACTGTACAGCACGCTTTTACGAAAACTGTCCAGAATTTACTGACAGATTTGACATGCAGCTGTTATGAGGTTAACAGCTCTGCATAACGCTTTCTGGGAGAGCTTGAATAGGTGCCGTTCTGCAAGGAGTTAATTTGAGATAAGGAAGAAGGGGATTGTGGTAGTTAAAAACAGCATTACCTTCACGTTTCTAAAAGGTGAAGTGGGCAAGGCAGGCAAAGCCTGGGAAGAAGAGAGGATTGTTTTCCTGAGTACACAAATCGGAGACTGAGGCACAGGGGAATTAAGGGTCTTGCCCAAGGTCAAAGAAGAAGCTCGTGGGAGACCTCTCGCTACTCTCAGTTCATTGTCGTTCCCCCAAGACTGTCTTTCTTAGCTTCATAAGCAATATTTTGCCTCCTAAGCCAATGATATATTGAGAACTGATAGAGATTTAGTATTCAACTCTGAACATTTTATCATTTTCATGGTAAATTAATGAAGGTATAAAATGCTAAAATGAGTAGAAGTGCCACAAAGGTTTGCACRATATTGTAACTGGTGATAGATCTGATTCTCTTCTGACTTATGTTATAAACACAGCTAAATCCCATTGTTTTCTTATTTACAGCAGCTTAAACGGTAGGAGGCTTGAAATTTAATTCCATTAATTGCTATTTCTATTTTTCTCACCTTTACCTGATTTCACATCTGCAACTTGTACCCAAACTTGAAGTAACCTTTTTATCTAAGTAACTAACGCAGAGATTTGGCTGCCAGCCTCCAGCTGGAGAGCCTAAGAGGTTATCAGAGTTCTCCAGAGCTACGGTTTTGGAAACGGACTGTCTGAAGAAAGACCAAGGCTGCAATGTGAACTGGGAGTTTCAGGGGCAGCTCGTTCCACTGCTTTTATGACCCTGAAAGAGTCACTTAGATCCTGAGTCAGAAAACTATTTAAGCACGTGCTCAACTTCACTGGGACAGAAGCCTGTGCTTGCAGAAGCATGTGTTTAAGCACTGTCTTGAAAAAATATGGTTTCCTGTATCAGGGCTTTTAATCTCTCCATTCTCCAGTTCTCCATCTGTTAAAAAGAATTAACAGGTGGCAGAAAGGAAATGTTGTTATCTGTCTTCTGTTAGCTCTTTAAAGCCTCTGACTCTGAGTGCGTGGAGCCACTCTCTCAGTGAGCCCTCAGCCTCTCTTGAAGCATCTGTGTCACACTACAATGAAAAAGAATAATTTATGCAGTTACTTAACAAGTATATTATGCAACACTGAGCTGCCCAGAAGAAAGATTCTGAGGAATGGAGAGGGACTGTTGACCTTCCTAGAAGAAGCTGTAACTGTGCAGAGGACCCCATGTATTGCACTTCAGCACCAGAAATGCAGTGACTTCACTGTTCTCCTGGACTCTGAACAGGTATTGGTGATGTCGAGATCAGACAGACAAACCTTCTCTTGGACACCCTCAGAAAGGAGAGGAAAGGGCCTCCTAAAGATAGCAGCTAATGCTGCCTAATGCAACCCGTTCCCTTCAGGAAATACCAAAGAGGATTAACCTACAGAGAATAGTTGCTTTGAGGTGATGATCTTAGGTCTGAGAAGAGYGATCTAGAGCATGAGGAAGCTGGCCTGGCACAGGAGGAGTAGAAATAACCAAGTCTGCAAAGTCTCGAGCTCTGTTCCTCTATCATTGATAAAATCAAGCCCAGAAACCAGTTACACTTGGATGCTACACCCATGCTGGGCTCCCTGGCTTGGAAAGACTCGCAGTGCAAAAGAAAGTTCTTCATTAATTATTAGTAGTAGTAGTTATGCAATACATATCGCAATACAGAGTAAAATGTAATTCCTGTTGTAAACAGTTATAATCTAATTAGATGAGACAACTAAGAATGGGGAAAAGATATAAAAGAGTGAACAAAAGGATAATTAACCAACATTTCATTAGCTCCAATATTTTTCCTTTTGTTTGGCTCTTTGAAGTTTCTTCCTTGCTTATTTTTTAAATAATTTCTTTTTAAATTAGCAAAATCATTTCAATTTTTACTTCGGCTCTGTGTAAACTGGAGAAACAGCTTCTCATTAGAAATGTATTAATTAACATGATAATAAGCATGATTCTGCCTCGTGGATAAAGGCAGCCCTTTCCTATTAAAGGAGTGAGAAGGACATTATACACTAGCTGCTTCAGATGCTAAATAACAGTGTAACTGATCAAAGCCAGCCCCAGCCCATCACAAGGACACACGAGGCAGTTGCCCACATTCCCAAAACCAGAGGGGTAGTTTTTCTTTCAGTGCAATTTCTTACTGCTCAGTTATCAGCTGTGTAATTCTGGTGGATGCGACGGGTAGATTTATTTTGCCCGGTAAGCGGGGCCGACCCGAGCACAGCAGCAGAGAGCTCAGTGCTGCCCGTTCGGGGGRAGTTTGCAACCTGCGCTGAGCTCTGTGCAGCAGCAGCTGCTTTGCTTCCAGTCTGCAAACCAGGCAATTAAAGCGCGGCTGGGTATGTCTGCAAAAGCTGAGGTCAAAACTTTGACTGAAGGTTCACACACTTAGCCTAGCCTGTGCTTAACACCGTGTTATTTATTCCCATAGCTTTCACAGTCAGCTTGGTTGTTTATCTGGTTGTTTTGCTCACTGTATTCCTGGGAAATTTCTGTTCCTCTGAAGGTCGGTGGGAGTTTTGACAAGGGCCGCAGCACAGGTGCAGTTTCAGCCCCTCTCCAGCCCTGTATAACCATTTGTTGTTGTGCTCAAGAGCATCTTCCCCTTAGATGAAAGGCAGAAATGACACGGCGAGGTAGGAGCGGCAGGGGCTGGCTTTCACTGGCTGGTGTTTCCACTAGCCCCGCGAGCCTGATGGAGCTGCCGTAGGACAATTTCCTAAATGGTCACTCTCTGTCTCCTGGATCCTTGTCCAGCTCCAACGCTTTTGCACCAGCTCCACAGGTAGGAGTAGTAAGAAGCGTAGAGATGGGGAGAGTGTGATATGTGAGTTATTTTCACAAGTTAGAGATGACCCCATAACTCATAAGTGGTGGAGCGGAGCCTGCAGAAAGGAATTTTTGTCCACCACTGACTGTGCTCACTTATTTATTGCTTAGCATGTACCTCTCATCATCAACAATGAGAAAACTAGTTTTCTATGTGAAGCTAATGTTTTCACTTGCTTGATCCTGGGGCAGGGGCTGTAWCCTTCCCCCTCATCCCTATAAGTGCAAGATATTTCTTTGGGTAACATGTTTTCAGGTGGATTCTGAGTATGCTGGGTTGTCAGCTCCATGCAACATCATAGACAAACTTTTTAGTGATAAAAAAAATTGACAAGTATGTGTGTGACATGGCATCTGACTATCAGATGTTAGAGGAATGCAAAAGGCATACTATCGTGAGGCATATAATTCAGTGTGTGTGTGTGTCTGTATATATAGAACTAACAATTTATATTCTAATCATCACAAAGCAATCACACTGTGAGTGCATTTTTGTTATTAATACTTACTCTTTGATGCATAAACAATCCCATTTGAAATTCCTGGTACCAACTATGCTAATCTTTCACTGGAAAAAACTTATTTGCAGAAGAGGAAGAATGAAGGATAGGTAAGCGAAATGTATTTCATCTGTTTGAAATAACTGCAAAACTATCAGCATTAACAGTAAAAATATTTAATGAGTATTGCACTAGCCAGCACCAAAAGTAGTGAGATACAGAATTGCATTTGTTCTGTCACAGGGATGACTGACATTTAATTATTGTCTATTTTTGTGCTGATAATCTCATTCTTATCATTCGTTCTTAAATCCTTTAGAACCCCAAGAAAAATGAGATCAAGTGACAAAAATAAGATAATGAAATCATATGAAATAGAATAAAATTATATCTTGTAGGTAAGAGGTGATTCAGGAGACTAGGTTATTTTATGGGGTTGTATAAGCTCTATAAGTGATTGTGAATTAAATGTGTTGAGCTCACAGAAAAGCTTTGGAAAAGAATGGCTGGTTGCAAGCTAAGCTGACTTCTTGGTTGCCATTGTGCAGCGCATGCCATATGCAATGATATAAGATCATTGTAAACCTCAAAAGATGGTGAATTTAAGTCTTGTTGGGGAARAATATATATCTTTCCAGCTCACTTCCCTTTCACTAGTTTGTTCCCTTTGTGCTGTTGTGAAGCTTTTGGAAGCCGGTTTGTCACAGTGACTGTAAAATCGGGATCTATTTTTATCATTCTTAGCTTTCAGCCAGAAAAAGGCTTCCCAGTCTTTTGCCAAAAACTATATTGACTACACAACCCGATCCAAGCTTTTGAGTCACTGTATATGTCTGTTTGCAATATGTAACAGGAAAACGCTTCTAGCTGAAGTTTTAAATGAGGTAGGAAGTCTGTTGCAAAAATTAGATGAACAATGAGTTCTGCTAAGGGAAAGTCAAAGGCAACACTCACCATTTATTAGTCTTTCCAAGATAACCTGTTCAGTTCATTGAAAAATGACTTTGCAAGTTGTATGGTGGTGAAAACACTGAGGGTTTAATTTTGTTTCCTGCTAACTTCTGAATGATGTAGTGGAAATCTGGTCTATGCACACTAAGAAAAAACGCTGACAAACAAAAGTATATAACTCATGAATGTGCTAATTTACTGAACAGGAATATTACTTATCTGAGTGCACTAGGTAGTGACCACTTCAGTGTTTGCATTTCTGCCAGCTATCGTGTAAGTGGGTTTTGTAACTATTTGATGACAAAAAGTGTAGCCGGTGCAGAAACATGGGAATCTCTTTCTCCTCCCTTCACAGGGTTATCTGTGATGTTGTGAAACAAGCCTAAATTGTGAGGTGGGGCTTATTCCCAATTCTGTTACTGACTGTCTGTACAACTATAGGCATAGTTCTTGAATATTCTGTGCATTAGTTTCTGCTTTGTAAAATAATGTAAGTCATGTTGATAAAGTATTTTGGAGTCCCTGGACGAACAACAATATGTGAATTCAAAAAGCTCTTGCCATAAGAACTTGTTTGCAAAGTATTATTACAAGTACCTCTATCTGTACCAAAGGTGATTATTTAGCATGAAGAGGATACGTGTCATCGATTTGCACCCAACTGCTTTTTCCAAAGTAGAACTGTGCATTTTATGAAAATCATGTCTACAAGTGGACTACTGCCTAAGCTTTGCTTCTTGGGGGAATAGGAAGGGAAGTGAATCTAGTAGCTGCTTTGCAAATGTTGAAGATGCAACATTTGAGATATTCTCTCTGCTTCATGCTCTAGCTCAGATAACCTTCCTCATATGGGAACTCCTGCAGTGAAATGGCGGATCTCTGTTCTGCTCCTTCACCATGGAAATTCAAAATGGAAACCAGCCAGGGTGCTTCATGCAGGCGATCTGCCAGGCTGTACGGTCACCAGAAAAAAGGACGTCATCCCTCCCAAAGGTGATCAACAGCTCCTAAGTGAGATGCTTAAAGTAGGCAATACGAGTATCTCTGCCTCTAAACCTGCATGCTATTTTGGAGGTGGCTGACTTTCACATTTCTATACTCAAGCTCAGGCCAAGCCCAAACTCTTACATTTAGATTCCCACATTCTGGCAGCCTGAAAACACAAGAAGAGGGCTTTGGTTCACCGGTTAGGAGAATGGCTTCTGCAACCAATCTTCTACCCAAGCAATGGACTGTGATTGCTCCTTTAGGTTCATGCCCTCCATTTCCATCTTACCAACTTGGCCTAAAATGCCCAGGTATTGGCTGTAATGAGTAGCCATAATGAATGCAAAGATATAGTGTATTTTATAGGACTCTGTAGGGTGCTGGATCTCTGAAGAGAAAGCAAGAGCCAGGACTGGCACTGTGCTGAGGATAAAGCTGTTCCAGGCCCTGGTTCCATTCATACTATTGGGGAGAACAGGTGGTTTCTCAGCTTCTTCTGGTGACAGAGCAGAAATCTTCAGAAATCCGTAACAGAGCTTAGCTAATATTTCAAAATTTTGCTGCTTTACCAAATAAATCTGTCAAAGATRTAAATTTATTAAGCTCATGTGGGAATCAACAGAAATTTGTATTTAATACAACCTGTGCTATTTTTTATCCTCATTTGTCCCTAAAACAGAAAAGTTTAGGCTCAGTTTAAGTTTTMGTTTAAACTTTTAGAAAAGTTTAGCCAGACATAGGCTAATGAATCAGCAGAACAGAGCACCCCACATCAGTGGCTGCGCAGATGTACACATAATCCTTTCTTCAACCTTCAGAGAACTAGCAAACTAGTTTTTACCTTGAGTTTTGTGTTGAACTGGTCTTGCTTCAGTGAGCTCCATAGCAGTGGCATTGAATGTCAGGAACGGCCCGAGGAACAAGGGAATGAAATGATCCCATTTTACCAGGCAATTGCTGGTGCTCCTTGTAGTCTTGCCCAGTTGTCGCAGCTCAGCACTTAAGCTCTGGAGACTCAGCACAGCTGTGCTTCCTGGATGTGGATGCAGAAATTACACTTTTCCACGTGTCTGTCTTATTCCCTGTGCTCAGAAGCATGACAGGAGCAGCAGACACACCATGACAACTTCAGTAAAGTGCATGTTAAGGCTCAGTGCCTTGGAGTGGTCAATGAACTCTGCAAATCCCAGGTAAGGACAGCAATGTTTGAAGGGGGATCTCAGATGGTGTGCTGTCTTTGTCCTACTCTGGAAAACTTCTGTCTACAAAGCAAAATTGGCTTTGTAAAGCGTTTGTTTTAGAAAAGTGTGCACAGTGTCAAATATATATATATTGATTTATTTGGGACTAGTATAAGTCTATGTTACTAACCTACTACCCTCAGGCAGAATTTAGATATGTGATTTGGTAACCTATTGACATTTACATGTCCGTAGGTGTTAATGAGACCTACATCAGCTACATGTTTCAACAGAGGCTTCCTCTACTCCCCCCATTTCATACATAAAGACCTAAATCTCTCTAAATTATTTCTTACTTTCTGAATTGGAAAATAACATAGAAATAGCATTTAAACAGTAGCTTGGTCTTATGTATCTTTTGGTTGAGTTTCCTTCTGGTCATTCTATAAGCCTCACTATTGGTGATAGAGAGAATTAAATCTGCCTCATTTGTGCCTGGCAAATCTAAATAAATAGTTGCAGCTGGGCCTGTTTATATCCTCTGCTACACTAGTATCCATGCATTATACTGGTATATCACTCATGGTAAGAGAGAGGGGAAAGCAAGCCTGTTAGCTTGTTTACACTTACTGGTTGGAGACACTCCTGGATAAAAGAGTTCAGGAGGTTTAAAATAATTCATGTATTTCCAACCACAATGTTACTAACCTTCGTTGTGATCCTGGACTGAATAATCATGTTCTTTTCAAAATGTAATGCAAACAGAGGCTGCAAAACTTTCTAATTGATTTGGGAACCTTTAAACATCTGGCTGCAGGCTCCACAGTCTCTGACAAGATTTTGAAGATGCAATCACTGCTTGGTGAAAAAAGAGCTGTCCCTTTGTTATACAGTGGCAAATGAGTAATGTACAAACTCTGTCAACCTAAATTCATACGCATAAAAATTCATGCTAATTTAGATCATGACTCGGATCAAGAATCTATTCACCTCATCTGATGCCCATGGGAATCTTTCCTTTGATACCAGTGTACTTTGAAGCAGTTATTTGACCAGTGTCAAAGCAAGTATTATTATAATATTTATAGTTAATGGCCAGTTGTGAATTTTGGTCCATAAGGTCAGGTAATATATAAATCTATACTCTATCCTTAGTTATAGGATAATGGATGTATTTCACAGATGCAGTCAAAACAATTTACCAAGGGTGAAATGCTCATTTTGAAAAGCAAAGTCTATCACACACCATCTGCAGACAGTAAAGTGTCACGAAGACAGATTTAGTGGCTTGGTGGTGGTTCCCAGGGAGCTCCTTCTGCACTGAAATCGTAACATGAGAAAAAGTGCTAAGATAATTGCTGGAAGACTGAGAAATTATCATTTGTATCACTATCAGATAGAATATCAGAGAGGTGGGAGAAGCAGATGTTTCAGAGAAGGCGAGGCGATGACTAGGCTGCGGAGAACTTGGACAGTGAGGAGGGCACGTTGCTCAGCAGTCATCAGAGCCCAGGAGACTGGGTTTGCTTTACTAGACATCGGTGCGAAAAATAAGCCACAGCGATGGGTTACAGCTTTCTCTTGTGAGAACCTTTTACACAGATGGTTCCCTACAACAAGTGATTTCTGTTTGCTGTAACACAGAAGTGGGAAAAGATTAATATAAGTGAGCAGTATAAATAGTTCCCAAAGTCTAGATAAAGGCTGCAGACAAAACTCTCTACCGTGTTTTTATGCATCTTCAGTCTCACAGATGGTGAGACAGAGGCTTGACAGATAATACTAAGGCTGCAGTTCAACTTCAGACACACTGAAAACCACCCATCACCTGGGCCCAAAGCTGGTCCTAAGGTCCAGTTACAGTGATGGGTATCTATGTACACATCCCATAGGTAACTCATTTCAACTGCTGGGTTTCTTGTCTTCTTACTCCTTGCCCTCTGCAGTTGGTAGCTCAGTGGTGCTGCTTTTCTCAGCTTGTCCTGCTGAATATTCCTGGATTATTATTCTTCCTTTGATTATCACAGTCTGCTAAGCAATAACATGTGGCCTGACCTGTAAGCTAGGTAAGTCATGATGCAGGGAAGAGCCATGGCAAGTGGCAAATGAAAAGAGAAAAGGAGTATCTTCTAAGATGTTATATGGCTGCCTTTTTTAACAGAGTTCCCATCCTTTTACTTCTCCTATATTTTATTAACATACTTCGTTTCTGAGGTTAGCATAAAGAAAGAGTCTCTGGAGTTTGGCTAGATCCATAATTACGCACACAAAGAAAGAAAAAATTCAATGCATACTATTTGCTACTTATTTTTACACTAGCTATTACAAAAACATAGAGTCTATATAGCTTTGCACTGCCAGGCAGCGGGGGGTGGGGAGGAGGAAGGGGGCAGCAACAGCATTGCAAGTGCAGGTGGAAATAGGTCTGTTTGGTAGAACTGTTACGTGTCTGCAAGATGTTTGTTCCAAGGAACACAGTATTTCTACATATGTTACGTATTAAGGGAAAGGTTTCCAAGCTGGAGGGTCTGAAGCATTAATGTCTTAGATTGTAGCCCAAAGAGCATCTAATCTGACCTAAGAAATGTTGAGGGGAGTCTTCTGGAGTAGGCATAGAATGACCCCTGAAAACAGGTATGATCAGATATGGCTATGGGGAGGTCAGCGCTACCTTCGCTGGAGTGATGATTTAAACTGAAATCAGAGCTTTTGGGTCAGCCTGGGAAGGAACCCCCATGATATTTTAGTGTGTGTTTGGGAAAGTAGGAGAGGGGGGTAAACACACAAGGAAGTTCAAAGTTTGAATGACTTTCCTATCTATTCTTATAAATAAGGGACAGATTTTTCTCATTCAGTCAGGGCTTATGAGAATATCACCCACACTAAAAGAGACAGGCATATTATTTCACTCTCTATTGTTCCATATTCCACTGAATATGCAAAATGAAAAACAGGTGATTGCAGTGCATTTGTGTGCTTTTTTTTTTTTTTCCTTTTGGGGGGCAAAGAAACTTTTGATCTTCAGTCTATACAGAAGCATCCCAACTTTAAAAAAGAGCACTGTCAGATTTATTATAGCACTGAAAAGTACAGATATTATGCTTACCATTACTCAGTGACCTCTTTAGGTTTGCCATCATGGTCCAAGATTTATTGCCTTCTGTGTTTAAAATGCAAAAGGATATGTCCTGTTAATATTTCTGGTTTTGCTGTGAAGCAATGACTTCCTGTTTGCTAGTACCACAGGTAAAGAAGACACAAACCACAAGTGCCAACACTATGTAATTTTTTTGGTCCTGAGTCCCTAATTTCTCAGTCATCCAATGTGTTCTGTCAAAATGCAGCCTGAAAGTCTAGACCAAGAGATATCTATGATAGAAAGTGTACATCAGTATTTCAAGCCCTCTAAATTTATTCTAGCCATTTGACAGTTGCTTGGAGATACAATCTCAATTTTTTTGCAGTAGCCCCTTCAAGTGGATATTTATGGCAGATACAACTGTAATTATTTACCTGTAACAAAGTCCAGGTCTGCCTGCTCCAGGTGATACAGACAGCAGAAGGACACAGAGAAAATATTAATCTTTTTCTGTCTAGATTTTGACCTTTTGCACCCAGCTTCTTAGCTCATTATGGAAATGGGGCTGTGTTTATTTTTTTTGTTTACARTTTTTGTTTCCTTACTCCATGAGTCTATCGGTTACCAGTATCAGTGACTAAATGACAGTTGAGGGTCCGAGTGTGCTTCCCTGACTTACGTTTAGTGTTCTTATTACTTGCATTAAAAATGCTGAAGTCAAATGGGACTATTCATGCAAGTTAAGGTGACTCGGTAGTGAGAAAGTTGCACATTTTGGGGCACAGAGTTTTTATTAGCGTAACTSCCCTTTTTACACAGAAATAGTTTATTTGAATAAAAAGAAGTGAAAGAGAAGAATGACAGAGAAAATAACTGAGCCGCAAAAAATGGGAATCTATCTCATTGTGGTAAAGATACTAAACCTGTGCCTGCTTTTAAAAGGRTAAATAATCCTGTCGATTCAGTTGGGACTATTTATGCCATCAGGCATGTGCTGAAGAAGCTGAAYGATTCAGAGCCACAGCAACTGATAGTATTTATATATATTTTAAATGCAACAGCAATAAAACAGAACACTTTGTCCACTGCGTAGTGTGGAGCAATGAGGGAGAATAACAGGAGCAACAAATTCTCATTTGCTTTTATTCCTTCAGCAGAAACACAGCGTGTTTGAATTGGCCGCATTCCCATCGTGTTCATGTTGCTTGGTACACAGAAAAGCCTTAGCTGGGCTTGGTGCCATTTTGACGTGCCTCCATTTGGCTTGGCAGAACCAGTCTCTTAACACCACTCTCAAAAGTGCTCTTCCCATGGTTTCTAGGACTGCTTGTTGAATGCACCATGCAAAATTTCTTGAATGAATGATTTCAGAATATGGAAACTATAGAAAAAGGTTCTTTTACTTACAAAAACATTACTAAGAAGAGGGTTTAATTATATGCACTATTTTTCCTTAATGCATGTCAACTGAAAATGTATTTCTCTTTGCTGGTGGTTTGGTTTGGTTTGGTTTTTTACATGAAATTATTTCATTTTTGGCTTGCATACTGGTAATTTAAGTTTTAATGTGTTTTTCTGCATTATCTGTAATTTGATCGGCCCCCTTTACATAACTTCTAATAATTTGCATTCTCGTATTTTTGTATAACAGCTCAGAGATACTCAGAATCAGAATAAATCGTATGAGAGCAAATATCACTGGAACAGGCATATTATCACTAGCAGCACTTAGGTCAGTAATCCAAGTACTGTYGAATGCTCAAGTTACATTTGAAAGATATTCATGTGAGCAATAAGTAATAATACTGTCCAAAATCACTGTTCAGCCTCATCTTTAGTTTTTATCTCTGTGTAGCTACTACATCTTGCTTTAGTTGTGTTTTGCAAATGTATTCCACCTTTACAGACCTTCTTGCATCTAGTTACTTTGTGAAGCAAGAAAACAAACTGAATTCTGTGTTACTCCAATGAAGGCAACACAGTTACATGATGGATGAATTGAGTCCATACACCAYATCTTTTCAAAGCAATCACCACTAATTTTTTTA
This sequence comes from Phoebastria nigripes, assembly GCA_035582835.1. Classification (NCBI taxonomy): domain Eukaryota; kingdom Metazoa; phylum Chordata; class Aves; order Procellariiformes; family Diomedeidae; genus Phoebastria; species Phoebastria nigripes. The sequence continues at coordinate 479,776 of JAYKAV010001554.1, forward strand.
CAGCAGAATTTTTCAAAGTTGTTGAAAATCTATCCAATTTATTATACATTTGCCATCCACTAGATAGTGTACAAGATTACTAAGAACCGATTCCTCTGCTTCTCGGTTCACCGAAACTGTCATTTAAAGCAAAAAGCGGTTGTTTTATATTAAAGACTTTTTCAGCACACARTAGTCCTAATGATAAGGAATAGTTCCCAGAAAGCATACAGGCATTTTTGTTTTCCAGCGAAAGGTCCTACGCAGGCTGGATGTGGAATTTACAGGAATTACCGATACTGTCTTGCAATCAAGTCACCAAACTGAGCTGGTTTGCAGAAGTAATCCTAGTCTGCAAAGAGATTTTAGGAAATCTCACTGCCTGTCCCACCATTCTCACAACCAACCAGTCTGCATGCTTCCCACATCTTTGGGTATGATATAGACTTTTTAGTGCACCTCTAAGACTAAACATACTCATACTTATTTTGAGTGCCTCGGATATCAAACACAATGGCTCTCCTGAGCACAGAGGATCTGCATCCAGTGCAGGMAGTGTTTCCACACTGTTATCACCCCTGTGTTACCGGCTGCAAAGTGATATGGAATTTCATTCCGTTTCTGGTATGCAGCTTCAACTCTTGAAAGCTATGATGAGATGTTCATCTTTACTGAACTCATTTCAGCAACGTGTCCACTGCTTTGAACAATTTGACATACAGAGATGCTTTTTACAAGTTGATTTTTGTTGCTTTCTTTTTGTTGACATGATTCACTTGTCAGACTATGTACTTGGGTTTTCATCGCCTCTTCCCTAGTGGAGATTGCATATCTTCATTTTGGCAGTTTCTGGATTTCATCTCAAAATGTAACTACTGTACTTTGTTGCCTTCAGTGCTGGAATCTCTAGAGATGATTTTTTATTGCTGTTTTGGAGGGGGAGGAGGTTAGTGATTTGGCAACAGCCTTGCAGCTGTGACCCAAAACTTCCTATTTTGCTCTTTATTTTTATAATAGTGTGTAATATTATAGTATCCAGAAGCCCAGTTTCCAGCCCTAAGACATGATGACAGCAGATACAATTAAAAGCAGCACTTTGAAAATTGCACATACTAAAACTTGACAGGATAAAGTTTGTTTGCGAACTTCCATAAAGCTTGTTAAAATTGCTTGAAATAAAAAAAAAATATTTTAAAAGAAAGTGAGCTGGTTTAGATCTGAGTCTACAGGTTTTGGATGGCATTGGGAAACAAGGGGAAACTTGGTGATTCATTTGACCTAAGATTTTTTAAATTAGTGCACAAGAAATATGTGAACATAGCTCAAAGGCAAAGCAAAAGCAGAGTTTGACTGCATTTTCATGATCCTGATTTATATGAATATTCATGGAGTTATGGGCAGAAGTGCCATTAAGTGATCTGGTTTATTCTTCTGAGTATCACATTCAACTGAATTTTGTCCAGTTACTCTTCCATTGAGACCAATCACTTGAGCCTGATGAAAGCTTTTTTTTTTCTTTTTTTTTTTTTTGGCAAAGTGTTATTTTCAGGATGGAATGCAGTTTTACTTTGGAGACATCAAGAAATGAAGAATCCCTCAGTTCTCATGGCTCTCACTGCTGAGAAGCTTTGTCTGTTTAGTTTGGGGGGGGGGTTTAAATTATTATTAGTTTTGTCTGATAAAATTTTTAAATCAACAGTCTTTCATACTCCTTTTTATGGTAAATTAAAAATCCTGAGTTTCCCAAAAAAGTATTTTAATTATTATCAAGTGATAAGGTAATCAAACGGAACATCAAGTCTGTCACTCTCAGCATTTGGGATAGATTTTTCCACACCTCCTTTTACAGTTTATTTTTTAACATCCTTGGAAAAATATGGACACCAGAGCTATAGGCTCTAAAGGCACGAGGCAATATTTTGTAGGTGATATAGCAATGTCTTTCTAGTAAAAGGGTTTGACTGCTGCATTTAAGTCTAATTGCTGTAAAGAGGCACACCCTTCCCCTCACTGTGCATTAGCTTGTTCGCCCCAGGATTGCTCTAGCCCCCTCTGCCACAGGATTGAGCTGGGAGCTCAGGTTCAGTTGCTCATGTGTTATTATCCAAGAAACTTTTCAGAATCACCACTTTCCAGGATACAGGTCCTTATTTCTGCAAGCACAGCCTCCATTTCTTGTCCCTGAATGTCTGCCTTTGCATTTGGATCTGTTGATGTGTTCTTTGTTTGGATTTGCCTAGTTTACTTGATTCCTCTCTTCTCCTTGCTAGTATTTACTATTCCACCAACCTTTGCATGATCTATGCACTTTATCAGCAAATATTTTTTTATTTATCTTCACAACCTCAATGAAAGAGGAATATAATTATTGGTAGAATTGATTCTTGTGAAACCCATATAAAATACTCTTGTTTGGTGGTGGCTAAGTATTATTTTTTAATTAGCTTTGAATATGTTTCTTGTTATGTCAGAGCAAACTCGTGATCTACCATCTCAGCCTCCAGCAATTCCAGCTGATGCCACTGAGACGTCCATCACAGTAGTTTAAGCCAACCTAGCATAAAAGCGTACAACATACTCTTGTTGCCTATCAAATGTTTATTTTGTGATTTCAGACCAACTCAGTAATCCCTAGTTGCAGTGAGTTCCCTGGAACGATTATGCATCATGCCAGAAGGTATTTCCTTGTATGAGTCATGAGTTTCTTCTAGACTGAATTTACACTCTAGCTCAGGTGTTCAGAGGATGAGCAAATTTTACAGCTGTAGAAGGAATTCAGTTTTTAAAACTCAGACTTAGTGTAATGGACTTGCTTGAATATATCCTGGTGGATTATATCATATAATCATCTTGTAACAGCAGCTACCCTAAACAAAATATCACATTTTCTATGTCAGTCAACTGCTCCTGTGATTAAGGAAAATCCTTCAAGAGGTTATAATGGAGTGTTTTAATCAGAGAAGGTGTCTCTACCAAACGAATCACAGCACCGAACCTCACAGTCATGGCACATGCATGTTCAGGTCTGGAAAGTGTCAGGGAGGATGCCAAGCTACAGATTCACGTTCAGGATGTGCCCACCATCCTCCAGAAATTCTGGGATGTTAAAGGCCCAGAGGTTTGGTGCAGACCTATCTCTAATGTTAATCTTACAGTGGGGGTCAATTACCTACATATCACAAGGGGTTTATATTGTCTTCTATCAGTGCAGTGTCTGCCCAGCTTCTGTTTAAAATCCACAGCAACAAAAAGTCTCTGGTAGTCTTCATGAAATCTCATTAATTTAGAAATCTAGTTRCTGTCAGACTTTATTTGATTATGATTATTATTACTATGCTGATTTGGGAATTTATTTGGGGGGGATATTTACTGGCTCATTTCCTTCAACTCTTTTGTGGGCAGTTAGGCGGAGGAAGAAACAGAGGGCTTGAATTGTGGACTATAGAAACCCAGCCTGCTGACATAGTGAGACTGTCTTCAAACAGAAGATCATACTGATGGAACTGGGAAAAGGATCTCAATGAAAAAGTTTTATCTCGAGTCCTGGCGTTATGATGAGAAAGGCTCGCTACAGCTTGAGTTAGCAGATATGGGTGGTTGTTTTTTTCTCTAAAAGATTCCTAAGTATTTTATCCAAACAGCTGATTTTTAGCTGGCCATAGAATAGTATCRCATGAAGCACTTATGCCAGGTAGGTATGTAAAGTGTGGTGAGTCACAGGCATAAAATATAAGTGGGTAGCAACAAGTAATATTTACATAAAGACTTGCCTTCTGGAAAGGGGTACAACCCAGCCTGAAAAAAAAAACCCTGTGTGGTCTCTGTTTCAGTAGCTACAGATTATTAATAACAAAAAACTGAAGGAAATGAGAGGCTTAGGCAAATGAGCTGAAAATGGGGAGATAGTTCATTAACTATCATAAGAGAAGCCCTGTCTTCTCTGTACGATGTTTAACCACATAAAATGCTATAGAAAGGGCTTTAGGCTTTTTCATATTTGAACTGTAAGTTTATGAAATGTTGTGCCTGGTTTGCTTGTATAGTACCACTTTTCTTGTTTAACACTGACGGTGTGCTTGTTTTCAGAGGGATTTGACATTTCTCTGGTAAAAATCAGCTGCTATCCACAGCTATGCTGTGATGTGCAGCTTCACATTCAAAATCAGAATTAGGCCTGAAATTGCTCCTCAGAAAATAATAAAATAGCTGAGTCAGGATTAAGATGGTTTTAGTTGGTTTTTGTTCCCATGAAGATCTTTCTTCTTTGTTATGCGAACAATGCGGAAGAGTCTGAGGCTGATCTTTTCTAGCTTTAATTACTTAGACTAGTGAGAAACGAAATCAGCTCAAGGCCCCTACTTTAGTGTAGATTTGAAGGTTTAAATCTGGTTCTAAAGAATATTTAAAACCCTTGGCTAAAAGCCCCTGGCTAAAAACCACTAGAATCAAGCACGTTTCCTTCAGGAAAACTGAGGTGCTCAACATTTTTTCTGAATTTTAGTCCTTCAAGTGCTGAGTACTTTCCAGCAAGACACATAGGCATGTAGTTAAATTGGAGCGTGGAAGTAGTGGTGATCCCACAAGCACATTTTATATCATATAGCCCTTCCAAGAAGGGGCAAAAAGAATTGGTCACGTGTTAATAATTAAACATGTTCTTGATTTTTTTTGCTAGGCCCAGATCTGATGCCATCTTTTTACAGAACTGAGAGCAGAATTTGGCCCACTATATTCAGATGTTTCTTACAAACAGCTTCTTTCCATTTTCTCCTCTTTTTTCCAACTCAGTGAGGAACCATCCTTGAAGTTAAACAAAGGAAATCCTATTTTTATAGTTTAGATTTGCATTGAACGTTTACTGCATGTAAATCAACAGGTAGAGGTCTCTGTTGAGAAAACTGTTTTGGTTTTATTGCCATGGATAACTAGAGGGGAAGAAAGAAAAAAGCCAGTGTAACTATCCTAGAATTATCAACAAACTGGGCAAAAAAGGTATTAACAGACCAGTCTCTGTTGTTACGTATCCAAGGGAATAATGGAATTGCTCTTCCATTAACAACTAGGAAATGTGCTCAAGTGTGCTTCTGTGCTAAAAAGCCACTCTGTGAAGAATGGCATTGTAGGGTGCTCCTTTGACTCCAGATCAAATTTGCTCATTTTAATGGTGAAAAGATTATTTTTCTATCCAGCAACCCTGCCAGCTAATCCTGCAAGTGAAAGTTGAGCTGCGCTCTGTCTGATTCACACTTCATCACCTGTAGTAAGGATTGGGCAGCTGGAGCATACTTTTGTTGATGATGGAAGAGAGTCTCGCTCCCTTTCCATTAGCTGGGCTGGGCTGTGTTATGCTAAGTACAGTAGTAAAAACGTATTTTTATCAGGAAATTCAGTAGATATGGCACAATTTAAATGAGTCCCCACATTGAATGGTTCTGTTGAGTCAGTATTTTACTAACCACAGCTGCACGTTCATGCAAAGGCAAAGGGTAATGCCAGCATTGGGTTTAACTTGGTGAACTTAAAGTGTCTAGGCAACTCTCTTCTAAGCTCTGACAGATGGACAGAAAAAGGCAGTAAAAGCAGTGGGAACCATCCTGTGTTCTCATTCATGAATCAGAGATGTGGTGACATCCAGTCACCTCCTGAAATCAGTGAAGTACAGAATTAATTTCCACTGGAAAGAGTCCCGCTGAGCTTACTCAGCGTGGATCAGACCCTGAGTGGAAGCAATTCATCTTCCAACCACAGGTCAGCTTTACAGCTATGCAACACTTCACTTGCGCTCTACCGTTCAGGTTTTCCAGTGTTTACTAGTGCCGAGCTGGCAGCAAAGGACTGGGTTTCATTCAGGCTCAAGCACATTTCTTTCATCACTTAGGCACAAGCCCCTTTCAGCTCTTGGGCACAAATCGGACAGCAATAGGAGCCTGATCATCAGGAGGCAGAATAAGCTACTCAGTGCCTAGACTGGTGATCCCAAAACTACACATACACAACCCATGCAGATTTGGGTTAAAGAAAATGAAGTTGAAACTGATGAAAACAGCTCTGAAGACAGGCCAAACTCTTCAAGTAGCAGCTGGTTAGCAGAGGAAGTGAATGTGATCGAGGACTTCATGTGTAGGCATGGATAAGGATCACAAAATAGATGGCAGATGGATAACCGTTCTTTAATATAAAGCTTAGATGGTTACACTGATCTCAGTTTAGAGTTTGTTTCATAGCTTACTTTTTAAACAGACCCTGTAGAGTAGTTATGGGCTCCAACTTTGTTTTGATTTGTTCTCAAATATGTATTTTGTGTTGCCTCTTTCTAAATATTCCCAAGCATCACAAAAACAAAAAACCAAATCAAAACAAAAAGCGACCAAACCTATAAATGGGTGCTTTACATTTTCATTGAAAGACAACTCAATTTTGTAACATTTTATAATAACACATATGGACACTAGCCACAGGTGGAGACCCCTTGTGCTAGAAGCTGTACAAATTTCCTATGGGCTCTAGGTCTTACTCACTTTCTAAATTTCTGTGAGAATCCCATCAATTTTTAACAACTTCCACAACTTTGTTCACATGAATAGACCCACATACTGCTAGAATGACACAATTTACATGTGTGAAGTTACAGAAGGATTTAAGAGTTTGCAGGATGAAATCTTCAGTTTAAAAAGAGGTAAAACAAATGAGAAAAGAAAGTGAGGTGGAAAAAGACTATGCACTTCTTACTTACCATTATGAGTTGGGATATGTCCTTGTGTTGTGGCTCTAGAGAATTTTCCCACTGAAGGAAGAGACCCCCAGCTTCGTAGGTCTACTTCAGCAACACATTTAATGCATGTCTCATTTAAGTATAAGAGTTCATCCTAATGGCCTTTCTTGCTGTTTGTTTAAGCATTTTCCTGTGACAGATGAACTAGTTTTTCTATAGACTGGACACTATGTCACATTTTAGGTAAACAAAGCAAAAGGTATCCTTGTTGAAAAGTGGACTTGATTCACAACATAGTTGTAGTTTGTACTACCTAATGTGTTCTTAAAAGACCAGGTTGAGGAATTTTTCTTTTCAAAATGCTGGATAAGATTTTTATCTCAGCTGTGTCCCTTATAATCAAAGCCCTTGATTAGAGGCTCCCTTCATGAAAGACCAGTAGCTGCTGCAATTAAATATATAATGCTTCTGCTCCTGTTACAATTTAGGCTTTTTTTCCTTAGGAGACATCCTTATCTGATATTGAGTTTGAAGGACAGCAACTTATCTTTCTTCTTCCCTCCCTCCTTTCCCTGACAAAATGTTTCCTCAGTCTCACTGTCCATTCATTGAAGGAATTTTGATAATACTTTATACCAGTCGCTGGCCAACTATTTGGAAAAAAAAACCCAAAACATGTTAGTGCTTGTTTTACAATTAAAGGCACAAAAAGATAATCATCAAGAGGAAATGTCAAAGAATTACTGACTTTGAACTACTATGTAAAAAATATGAGTAAAGATGGTCTGGGGAGTAAAGTGAGCACTTTTGCTATGGCTCAGTGGGCAGGTGACATTGTATGAATCAGCATTATCTGCACAAGGGTATCTCAGTACATATGGGATTAGTCCTTATAGACGAGATGGAATTTAGGCTGTATACAAAAGCTCTACAAACTCCAGATCTGGTAAGTATTATGCACTTAGAAACACCCACAAGAGGAGCTAACTGAAATATAAGGCATGTAGAGCCCATGTGAGTTGGTTGGGATGGGGACTGGACCTCCCTGCACTGATCCCTGCAACAGCTTCCTAACAAGAAGGCCGTATCTGCTTGAGAATCTGGCAGCAAAGCCCAAAGCTTTGCTATAGTCATAGTAGATGTCCAGTTTAAGTTCATTTCTACTTGAAATGAGCAGACATTTATTTAACTTGGCTTATTTGTGTGAGATAGGAAGGAGAACACCTAATCCTTGACTTTTTGAGTGAGTTAAATATGACTAATCCAACAGAATTTTTATTTTATTTGATGGAGAGAAGGGGGACAGTGGAAGGAGAGATACTTTCCTTTTTCTGAAGTTAATTTTTTGGTGGTAGGGCAGACAATGAAAGTTCTGACATTGTGGCAGTAAAAGCTGGCCATTATCCTGGCACCGGAGAGCACATCTTCACTGATGTCTGAGCTACTGACATAAAGGTGGGGGGCAGGGGGGAAAATGACTCATTTGATTATTTTGCTCATAAAAAAAGCAACAATCACTCTAAAGTGATTGGAAAAATATGGGATGTCTTTTTATTCCCTTGGAATACTCACATCTGTCTGCTAGAGTCTCACATTCTCAAACTTACAGGTAACCCCAATTACAGCCCACATGCAATTCCAGATGGAAAACATACACTCTGTAGAGGTAGCATGTCCTTTAAAAGAGAGAAAAAGAAGTGTCATTTGGATTCAGACCATAAGAATGAAAAGAGAGAGAGAGAGAGAAAAAGAGACTGAAGGAGGGAAGAAGGAGAGGAGAGGAGAGGAGGGGAGGGGAGGGGAGGGGAGGGGAGGGGAGAATTCCCCCTTGCAAAATCCCGCAACAACTGATTTTGCATGTAACTGACTCAATCTTCATTTTGTTATAAATGTTGATTGATGTTGTTTGAGAATGGGACCAATGTTGTTGTTGTCCTATCAGGCTTTGCAGTCACAAATTCTTTGATTTCCCATAAGACCAGGATGATGCTAGCATTTGGAGCACTACTTCTGAATCCTCAGTTGTCCTTGGAGCCACAGGCAGCTTTCTGAAATACAGATAATTATTTATATGCATATATGGGTATTGGTGCATATGTGTGTATATGTGTGTGTGTGTGTGTACTCTATATATATGTGTGTAGATATATAGACTCAGTCCCCACTGGAAAATTGTTCAACAGGCTTAGCGATACAGGAACACAGGGGTGTCTAGTGCAGCAAAGTCTGTACTTCCCTTTGCCTTTGGGGCAAACTCAGAGGTTTCAATATTAATCTGTAAACTTTAGCTCTTGGGTGTCAGAGAATCTGTTTCTGCCTTTGCCCCACAGTGGTCAGGGCTGGTTGAGGTACCTGGAGCTGATGGTGCCTCAGTTTATACAACTGACAAGTACCGAAAACACATTGTCAGCAAACCCCCTCAGTGCTGTATTTTGCTTTTCCGTTTCTCTCAGTGAGGCTCACTGTGAGCCTCTCACCATGCTGCAAAGCCATTAATGGGTAAGGCATTCAGGTGCTATGCTAATAGTTAAGTTTATAAAACTKCAAAGCAAAGCAAAGCTGAATTATGTGGGTGGCTGGACTGATGGAAGCGGTGGCCCCATGGATTCACTGAATTCAACAGCCGCATTTTCATTGACTCAATGGAGCCAGAATTACACCGCAATGCAAAGTTGGCCCTTTAATTATGTTGATTACCGTAAACCATTTTTTTACTTGCACGCAGATCCCTGCAGCCACGCAAAGCCTTTTGTCTACAGAGAGACCGCATAGGGCTCTGCCTGTGCAGTGTTCGCAGCAGGATCAGGCCCAAAATTTCTGTGCATATGCTTAATGCAAGGTAACCAGCCTGGGGCCCACTGATCACACGTGGGCCATGGGATGCGTCTGCCTGGCCCACTGCTTTGCGTTAGCGTGGCTGCCACGACTATAGGCACTAACGGAAGGAAAAGAGCAGTGCTCGTGCCCAGAGAGGGGGAGCTGCCCTTGCTGCTCCCATGTGGCCCAGGAATGCAGGTTCAAAACCTGCATCAAACTTCAGGCATGATAATCGTTCCCATCACTTTGATTTAAAATATCAGGTGATAATTTCCACACAGAACAATAAAGGAATATGTCTATATTTTTGAAATGGTAGTCAGTGTCTGAAACCTAGGTTTCTCTACGAGAGAGAGGAAATGACAGCAGATACAAAAGAAAATCTGTTTTGATTATCACACCTGATAAGCCTCATTGGTTCATCATGTCCAGCATCTGCACCGCTAAAACCTAATGATCATGAGTGAAACCTTTCTCCCTGACCCATAATAAATTGTACTTGAAAGGTGATGAATTACTTTCTGTCTTTTGCATCTTGGACAAAAGGATTGTATCACCCTTTTTTGCAGAAGTCCTACAAAGGAACTAGTCCATTTTACATTTTAAAAAAAGAAAGAAAAAAAAGAAAACAAAAAACTACATGGCCTATCTGTTTATGCTCTTTTGGGAAAAATCAGTCTAAAGAGACACAGTCAATTTCTGCCAGTTAAAGTGAGGGGGATTTTTTTAAGAACAGCCATTGCTAATCTCCGTTTCATCAGTTGCCCTTTACATATTTTGCAAAATATGACCTCCAGTTTCCACATTCTTGTGCCAGTGACTTTTCAATGGCCAGCCTGGCTACCTCTTCCTTACATCAGTAACTTGCTACTCACAGGAGTAGTTTTACTGAAGGCATACGAGCGCCTGCCTATCAAGGCAGTTTGGGACTCATGATCAGCCCCAGGACGGTGAGTAGTCCATCTGAGAACAAATGAGGGAATTTAGCAAAATGTATAAGTCCTTCCCATGCTACCTACTGAAACAAGCAGATCTATAGTCAATTTATTGAGCATAAATTACTGCCAACCTTCGCTAGAATAATTTATACTCCTGAGCCACTTCAGACAGGAAGGCAATAGGGAACTGTCAGGATACATGAGGTTTTATATAGAGATGAACGAATAGCTCATTATTCAAAGTCAAATGATATTCATATTTAGGGGTCAGAGAATTTGGGAAATGTTTAGACCCTAACCTGAGATTACAGTATGAATCCTCTTTCCCCATAAGGTCTTCTCAAAATAAGTACTGGCTTTTCCAACCCTACTGCTTAACCAGGCAACAGTTGGGTGGGGAGAATTAATAACAGTAAAGGAGCAGAAAAATTAACAGAGGGACTCAGTGGCACAGGATTAAGGAAATGAGTGAAAAGAAGATGGGGAAAGAGGAATGAAAAGATAAGGAGATGAGATGAAAAAAGTGGTGGGAAGAAACAGGGATAAACAGCCACTCAAAAAGAAAATTATAGCACAGTGTTAGTTTTTGAAAAGGCATTGTCCATTTTCTAGTTGTGTTTGATTACTGGAAAATCTATGAGCGATGCAGTACAAAAGGCAGAATATGTTCCTCCGCACTGCTTTGTGTATTAGCCTAGGAAGCTCAGGCTTTATGAAGTAGAGTGACATCTTTGCCATCTCTTTTTCAGTTTATCTTAAGATCATAAAGATTAGCTTCTCAACCAGTTACAAATCAACTACCTTTTTAACTAAGCAAATCCAGCTTCACTTTAAATCAATTAAATCCCGGTTCTTCTCTGGAGTGGAGGACTTGCAGTAGAAAAGGAACCTGTTCCTGTGTTTCAAGCTCTGGCTTTCCAAGCTGCCCCAGGTTTTGTTGAGCATTGCTTGCCCTGTGCCAACCCTCTACTAAGGCAGACTGAATTTCAATAGAGAAGGGAGAGCCTGGCTCTTTTTTTGGCCCTTTCCCACCCCCACCCCACCACAGCTGCATACGGGGCACTGTGCAAACACTCAGCCRGCACAACTCCCAGTTCACCCAAAGTTGGAGGGAAGGAGCTTTGCAAGTGATGCAAAAAAATGCCAGAATGCAACAGATAATTTTCTCTGCAGTATCTCCATTAATTCTAAGGAAATACTCACATTCAGCAAACTCGAGTGGCATAGTCACAAAGAAAGTTCAGGGTATGTTTCACTCCAGATTTCCCCAGTGCTGCTAATTCCCCAATCAGCCATTACGTTAGTTTACTAAGTCATCTGTACTCACCTACAGATCCTTCACTTCATTACTCCCCGGCCAAAATCTCTTCCGAAGGCTCCTCTGACAGATTTATATTCTGAGCATCAGACAGGAATGTGGTTCTCTGTTTTTCCTTTACCTATACTACATAAACATGTCCAGGTTACTGCTCGTAGGGCTCGTCTGAAACAGCTAACACAGAGGATCTCAGGCTGAGCAATACAGCTACCTACAGAAATACGCCTGAGCTCCCGAGCTCCCTGCGACTATTGCAGTAGATCTGACTTCTCAAGGTTTCAGTTCAAGTCTCACCTCCATTTCTGGACCTGTTTCTTGATTGCAAGGACTGTGGTCAAGGGAAGCCACGACAGGGACACATTTCCTAGCGATGTTATGGTCAATATGACTTTAAAAGTTTACTACAATGCAGCATCAATTCAACTAGGTGGAGCCTCTACAGCTATTCGGGTAATTTCATTTTGTTCTACAAATCAATGGGAATTTTATGGGTACACATTTTACAAACTAGTTTCTTATATCACACAGGAATGACTGTACAAAACCCAAGCCTCCAACTATGTTCTGTCAATAGTGGCTATTCACAGCCTGCCTCTTACCCCTTTTCCCCCAAGAAGATAGAGCATACAAAAGTATTGCTAAGCATAAGAGCTTTTTCCTTTCATAGAACAGTCCTCCTGTCTCTTGAGAACTTCAGCCATGAGAATTTATATTAAATGAAACTAATTAGCTAAAGGTTGCATCAAAACTCTCACAAAGACCTACTGAGATCAGATTCCTTTCCTGCTAGTTATCTCCCCCACAGATCCCCAAACAACAGAAGGCATTGTAGAGACAATTGTACAGATGCAGGTATGAGACCTGCTCCAGCGATGAGGGCTGTTTCAGTGGTACAAGTATTAGAAGAAAAAGGAAGGAAAAAAAGGCATTCTCCTCAGCCATTATCTGAAAATACCTCCAACATCCCTTTGCAAAACTCTATTAATAAAGTATTGAGGCTCCACAGTCCTGCGAAGGGCTGGAAATGGTACAATCATCACCTTAAGCTTTGTCCAACCATGTTGCTCTAACCTTTGATACATCATTTCCCTGGAAGCATTATTTTGATCCGAAAGTGCCTTTATGTAGACGTAAAATTCAGGCAGAGAAAAGCAGCCTCACCTGGTGTTTTGCTCTTCCAGGCATTCCCAGAGGAGGAACACAAGCACCAGTTTACACACATATTGCCCTTGGTCTTCTGCATGGGGGGAAACGGGTTGCCCACAAACGCATACTGCCAGGATGGGTGCCAAGCGCAGTGCCGAGCTGTGGTTTGGACAGTAGAGGCTGGCAAGGGCTGTACAAAGAGTTGCCTGTCTGGCACACCGAAGCCTGGCCAGAGTCTGTTCAAAGCAAAGAGCAAAGAGCAGGCTGTGTCTGACTCAAAGCAGCCGAGGAGACACTGGATATAACTATCTGGCTAATTGGTAGTGAATTGAGATTATTGAATTTCATACCGGTCGCTAAAAAGCCACTAGAAGGAAACAACTCTTTCCATCCAGTTTCATCGCGTGTATAAATAGRCGCAATGCTATTGAAGGTGTCAGCTTATGCCTGCTGAATTCGACTCATCTCAAACTAGCTAACCAGSCTGTGAGTCAGAGAACGAGGAATGATATTGTGTTACCCCAGCCCGTCTCTGTGATGGACGTAAATCACACTGGTTGGGTCCTGAAGTATTTAGTCAGGAAAATGAACCTGTAATACACACACAGAGAGATCTGAAAAATTCTTGTCTCAGCTATTCCAATATAATATTTTTCTTATTTCATTTACATTCTCTCGAGGAGTGAAGCACCTTAAAAATACCTTCTTTATGCACAGATTGATGCCAAGAGCAATAATTTGAAGATCATAGTATACTCTAGAGGAAAGATTTTGTTTTCTAAGCCCAAAGATGGAGCATTTTTAGTTGCAAATCCTTAAAGAAAATTAGAGGGGAAAAAGGGACAGGGAAAGGGGAGCATTTCTGTGTATTAAGCATTACAACTGGGTTTGTTAGCTTGCTATTTTGAAGAAATATAGGTGAGCAAGGCAAGATAAATCACAGCAATTTGAGATGTCATTTTGCTCTCCTATAGCGTTTGAATTTCTTCCATATTACAATAGATCTTCTCTCCTTGTGCCAGCTAAATTGAATTCCTCTTTTTGGGTTGTTTCTTTGAAGGGCTTTGGATAAAATGTCTCACGCAGTTCAGTTTGGAAGCTTCCCAAATCAAAACCCCAAACCCTACATTTTGTTTCAGTTGTGGGGAATGGGAATTCAGATTGTTTTTTACCTGTTCATAAGACATCTGCTTTCACTATTTGGCATAGCGTGGGGCTGAGGTTAGTGGGGGAAGGAGGGCTGATTAGCCTCAGAGGATTTATTACATTTGATACATTGAATGTCTGATTTTGCCTCCCTTGTTCTCATTCGTTCACAGCCTGTACATCGAGATACACTGCAGATTTTTTTTAAAACCATTTAGATTTAATTTTCATCTCTTATTTAGCATTGAAATATCCAGAATAAGTCATTGGTATCTGTTGTTTTTGGAAGTTTTGCCTGGACGAAACTTCTGGAGTCAGCAATGGAAGTCACAGAATGGGAAGTTGATTTACAAACTGCGTTTAAATCCACTGACATAGGCTAAAGTGCACTGAATATTCACAAGCTCTCTATTAGCAGCCTCTACTATTTTGTGCTCTCCATGGCTCCGGTTCAGCTGAGGAACACCCAAAGTGATCCCAGATTTTAAAGTCCAGCTGATCCTGAACAGAGCAAATTTCAAATTGAACCAGAATGCTTTCATATGCCTCCTATATGCAGTTAGCACTTGACTACATATGCTAAAATTTGTGCTATTTTCTATATGATATGTTTTATACAAATATACGTGAAAATTAGATTGTTGGTAAAACATGATGTTTTGTTGGAAATGTTTTTAAGCAAAGTATATTTGAAGAAGCTGCTGTATCTTTCTGCAGAGGCAAAGAGATTTGGGCAAAGGAACTTAAACTGTGCTGAGAAAAACAGGCAAAGCTAGTCAGGTTCGGAGTTTGGCTGTAAGAAAGGCTAGTTGAAAACCTTCTGGTGACTCAAAGTTTCAGCAGAAATGGTGAAATTTAATGGAAATGGTGAAGTTCATGGTGCCTGTTAGGTCCAAAGAAATATTGCCCAAACCAAGGCAGAATTCGACTCAGAGCCCATGCCCTGGTCACCAAAAAAAAAGTCTTTTTGCAGCTCCAGGACCCAAGAAAYGCTGAGAATTTCACCTGGAGTCAGATTTTCTCCCACCTCTGCTGCAGAACAGGATTCAAATCCAGTCTCGGGTAGGATCCAGGTTCAGGGCACAGCGAGGCTGGAGCCTGATGCTGCTTTGTCCAGGTGACGTTAGTGTCAGTTTTGCTGAGCATCTGAAGGATGCAGGGAGACTGGACTGTTTAGAAAACATGGGGGCTTTGAGCTTCTGAAATGAARTTTTAGCAGCCTTTTTCCAAGTAGGGGATTTTTGCTTTGGTGTAATTCAGCATGAATCCAAACTGTGGAAGAAAATAATGAATCCTTGGCTGAACTCACAGTTCTGTCTTTCAGGTCCAGTTGTGCTTAATATGCTCATTGCAAAGGTTTTCCTGTAAACAAACACACATGTGCACACCCAGAGACGTACACACACCAAAATGTTATTCCTGAGTCGCATTTTAACATCAGCACATTATTTGCTCTATTACCCTTCTGGGTGGCCAATAAAATATCAAACAGCAATTCAAGAAGGCAACAGATAACTACCCATAAGCAGTACACTGAGCTTTCTGAAAACCGAGCCCAGGATAAGCAGGCAGATTTATATACTTCCCTTTGAGGCAAAAGTGAAATAATAACAATCAATAACTGGGTTGGGGTTTTTTTCTGAGCAATAGTTGCACAGAATTTACCTGAGGTATGCAATAGCCGTCTTGATTTTAAGATGAGGGCTTGGCTTCTCACCTGGTGAATATCAGCCCAGCTCCATCACCGAGAGCAGAGATTACTAAATCATGACTATTATGCCTCAAGCAGAAGGCAGTTGGCCAGCTCCTTCCCTGTGTTAATGATTTTTGTACATTGTGCAGATTTACATCAGCCAAAGATCTGGCTGAATGCCTCTTATTTTTGCTGAGACTGTAATTATAGCCCTGGTCTGTATATTCCTCAGATATTATTTTCACAACTATAGCCTTGCCTTGTTCTATTTCTCCCTGCTTTTAGTCCCATTCCTTCCCTTTATAGATCAGATAGAAGACATAATTCTTAATTCCTCTGTGGTTAAGCTGACATATTGGTTGTATATGCAAAAGATGAGCAGACTACTAGGACTGCCTCATCAATACATTTTCATTCCTGTGAAAACAGTGAGGGAAAAATAATTAGGAGGTGCTGTTACCTGAAAGTCGGAGTGCTCCACCAGGTTATGCATCTTACCATGCTTATAGACAAACATTATTAGGTTCAATAACACCCCAAGTGGAGAACAAAGACGGAGAGGGAGACGAAGGCATGCCCTATCTAGAAAAAGAAATGCTGCCATGCAGTAGATGAAGAGGAAAAGCACAGCATGATAAAGAAAAGGAGAAGACCAGGGCTTATAAAGCTGCTGATAGTGTTAGATTGACAGAGGGGGAGAGCCAAAGAGGACTTGAATAAGCATGGAAGGTTTTAGTTAAAAAAAGAATATCCACCTCTGGCCTCAGACTTTAAAGATTCAAAATCTGGATTTAAAGATGAATTTTTAACTTTAGCCCAGTCCTTGAAAACAAAAAAATAAATAAATTTCATTTCATGTAGCCCAGTCCTTGTGAAGGAAAAAACAGCTGTAAAAGGTGTAAGTTAAAATCCCGGTGAGGATAGTTTTCACGTAGATTTGCAGGTCAAGATGAATCCTAGGTTCTCACATCATCTTTATTCGACCTGCTGACAGTTGTGCCTAGAAAATGCCTTATCTTTATTAGGGCTTTTTATACTAATGCTAGTGAGAAACACACCTTTTATCCTCTAAATATAGAATTCATTTCTCATTAAAGCCAGATGAATTAAAACTCTCTGAAAAACCAATTTTGTGGTTTGCCAACGGTTTTGCGGAATCAAAAAACAAGTTTCACATCGAACAAATCCTTCCAAATTCAAGAAGTTTTTTAAAGCAGCTTTACTTTTTAAGTGTATTAAAGGAAATTTCAAAACAAAAAGTCATTTAGATTTCAAGCATTCTGTTTTTAAAATGATGAAATAAAACATTACAGCATTTTCAACATTATGTTTTTGTTCCAGACAGTTTGGCAAAGCTACAATGAATTTAGAAAGCACTTCAGTATTGCTAAATCTGCATTTTTTTCAAAGAAAACAAAAAATGGTCAGAGTTAATGTGAACCCTTTGTTATGAATTAAATGAATCTGTGTTATGTTTTGAGCAAGCTCACTTTTACCATATTAATCTGGGTAGAGATTTAGTTTCATTTCAAACCATCTAACACAATACAGTTTTGTAAGCAAAACTTGTTTGCATGTTCATTAACGTTTTAGACTCTAGGGGTTTAAGCCAGTGTGAACTAAAACCTTCTTTCTCTCAACTCCAAAAAGAAAGAGTATAATAAATCACAAATTCATTATGGAACAATATGGCAATAATTTCATATGCTTTCATGTATTTAATTGAGACAGAGTTTGCCTTTCCACTTCTTTAGGAGCTAATGGTTGACTTAATCCAATCTTGAAATTGTCAGACCTTCACTCAGATTTTATTTTAACAATGTGCTTCTGATAAATAAACTTCCAGACTGAACATCCCAATCTAACATGGGCTGCTATTTGTGATGTGCTAAACAGTGGCAAAAATGTTTGATTCAGGGAAATGGAACTACGTAATAACAAAGGACAAATTTTTGGCTCCCATCAAAGAATAAAAAAGATGTTGGTTTATGGTTTATCTTTAAATATACATAAAATCCCTATGTGGTACATTGTGGTTGCATACCATCTCCCTTTAGAGATACCTCAAGACATTTTATAAATATTGGGCCAATTTTTTAATCATTCTTTAAGTAAGGTTCCCACATTTTTTCTGTGAGGACCTAGGATCTTATTTTGTGTATGTCTTTCTCTGGCTTCAGAGTTATCAATGTTGTCTTATTCTTTCCTATTCATTTGCATTGTTTTTTTTTTTCTTCACCTGAAACCAGGCACTCTATTATGCTAGCTGCTGTGCAGTCATCAAAAGGCAAGAAAAGAAATTCCTGTCCCAGAAAGATTAAAAATTGAAGTAATATTCTCTAACCAGCAGTCTCAGAATCGTGGGGACAAATTTGAAAGCTGCTTCATGAAAATATTCCCAGAAAAAGCAGAGTTTATTCTTTTATTCAAAAAATCATATAACTAGCATATTTTCTAACTAGCCCTTTCCCCAGATCCCAGTACAGAGGCCGTTGTCCTCGTCCCTTTCTCCATGCCTAGGGAAGCACGTAGGGAAGAGCAAGGAATAATTCATCCTCACTTAGGGAACGGCTTCATAAGACAGATAAAAAGGCAGGTGCTGCAAAGCTCAACGAAAGCTTAATCAAGCCGGCTTGTCGAATTTCCTGCTGTTTGCTCATCCTGTCATTTTTCCACACGTGCAACTCCAACAGCAGTCAGTGGGGGGGTTTGTATTAACTAAAAACAAAAAAAAAGAGCCTTAAGGCATTGTACAACACAGCTCACAGAAAAATGACATCGGCCCTATGTGTTATCTGCAACTTTCTCCTCCCTGACAAGAAAAACTCAAATGCCATGCTTTGCTTTCTGCTGAACCTCGGTATATTTTCTAGCTGCTCAGGGGGAGTAGTAGCTTCCTTTTTCCCCGTTTCTGTGCCATATGTACAATATATTAAGTACATCCTAGCAGCACACTTAAAACAGCTTGAAATCTCCCATTCTAGAAAGACAAGGGAAAAAGTAGCTCAGAGGTTCTGACTGCAAAAATGCAGAAATAATTCGTTTGGATGATGATTTTGCAGAGTAGAAATGAAATTGCTGATTAGACTATGGTTATAACACTCAGTGCCCCAATCCTGCAGCCAAATTTCTGGGGACAAACACGTGCACTTTAGCAGGAACGAGCACTGAGAGGTCCTCTGTAGTGTGAGGACAATATTATCAGATGTCCTTGGAGGTTGGTGTAGTCCCTCTGCATATGGAGGGAGTAGCTGTGCACATGTACCCTTGATTTTGGAGACCCCCTTGCRGAGGTCTCCAGGTCTCCACCTTGCAGAAGCAGAGCGTTGGAGGTTTTCCTCCCACCAACACGCTTTGAGGCTGTTTACTGCATATTCACATTTTGTTCCCAGAGCAGTCAAAATGAGTTTGGCCACTGGCTTTTCACAGTGAGTAGGGTTAAACATAAACCTGCCTTGGACTGCCAGGAAGGAAAAAAAAAACCCACACCGTTGTGGTGCCTGTTCGTAACAGATATTCCCCTGTATTCCTCTCCAGCGCTGAGTGACAGCAGCTGGAATTTATGAAGCATGCTTGTGCTTTGCAAGTTCCCTGTTTTTACGTTCAGGAGAGAGAGAAAATGTCTCTGCTTTGTTCAGTTTGTCAGGCTGCTTCCCCCTTTGTGCCCAAATATGCACTGTGTCTTACAAAAAGTCCCTTCTTAAATTACATCCCAAAAGGTGAACTGGATATGTGCAAAAGTCATTTCTCCTTCAAACAGTATGCCACACCTGTATGGGATATGTGACCTTCTGATGGAGAAAAATGACCAAAGGTGCCTGTGCAATTCCCACCTGAGTTCCTGCACTCAGGAATTTAAGGTGGCTGCTTATTGCACATGTATGGGCTGAGCCCTTTTGCACGCCAGAGTTGACAGAAGGTTTCATTTTGATGGCTATTGCAGCGGGCAATACAACTGAAACTGGACACAAAGTAAGTCAAAAATATACCTATTGTATTTTCATTACGTATCTGTCCGAACCCACAGGAAATGGGTCTACTACTCTTTTTTCCTTCCTTGACGTCACTCCTCATTTCTAAGCACATGCGCGCGCGCGCGCACATGCGCGCACACGCGCGCATATTTCTACAACTGCAAATGAGTGAAAGCCATCAGGCTTTCATGATGGGAAGGGAGGAGAGAAGGGAATCCATAGCTCAGCAGTATTATTTCCCCTACTTCCTTGCAAAACCTCTCTCACTGGAGTTTCATAGGCTCTCTCCTCCAAATTATTTATGGGAGAGGGGCAACCCACCAGACGCTGTATGTGCCATTATCCCCAGCTATTATCCAACAAGTAGTTAATGTTGTTTGAAGCAAGCATGATTCCTTCTGAGCTCCTCTGTGGCTGCTACTGCATGCCTAGGGCCTGGTTGTACTCCCTTAAAGTCGATGCTAAAACTTCCCAGCCTCACAAGGTGGTTGTGAGGATAAGTTCATTAACGTTTGCAAGGCCCCCAGATATCATAGTGCTGGGAGTAATATAAGTATCTAGATAGCTAGTTCTCAAAGACAGCATCTCTGAGGGTCAGATTCTGCACTAGAAATTCCCTTATGCCCATCAATTAACATTTGCTCTTGAATATGTATGTAACATGATGTTTTCCTATTATACATATTTAATTATGACTTATTCTCCAATAGCTATATAGGCTACGGAAAGAAACATCACAGAAGCTAGAGTTTTGCTGRCTCCCTCAAGAAAAATGAAAATCTGGAAGGGTCTTGGGTTTTTATTTTTGTCTGAATAGCTCCATCTGAGTTGCCATTTCTCCAAAGCAAAGTGTGGCTCATCCCCATTGTGACTTTAAACGTTTAAATATCGCTTATTCCCTTATGGTTTCCATTATTATTTATTTCTGTCGCAAGCAGAAAGATGTCTGGGTCATCCTTTCAGCCAGGATGAAACATGCAAAACAGGACAAAGAAAATGAACAGTAGTATTCCAGAGAAGTTTGCTTAGGGGCGTATGTTGGGCAATCTTTTGACTGAGCTGGAAAGTCTTGAATCTTCTTGAATTCTTAAAAGCTTTTCTCACCTTTTTTCAATGCAGTGGGTCAAATTCATTGCTGATGAAATTCCATTGGCCCTGTTGTCAGTACTAAAATCATAGAGTGTTATAACACTTAAGCATTTCCTTATTTTGAAACATAGAAATGGAAGTCAATAGAAGCAATTGTATGCATAAAATTAAATACACACTTCAATATATTTAATTGGATTGATGTTTTAATCTGGTTTTATGACTTTAGTAGCTAAACAGAATCATTTTGCTAAATTAAAATTAAATAGAATTGTTGAGAGTGCAAATTATTGCCAGATACAGTATCTGCAACTGGCATGAGGAACACACATACAATACAGTTGACTGTAAAGACTCAACTTCTTAATTAATTTTCCTGAGGCTTAGCCTTTCATTTAAAATACAGCTGTTCCAGTTCCAGGGAAAAAAAATAAAAACCACCCTTGGAGACATGGCCCAAATGTAACCAGCTCAGCAACGTTGGTTTGAGTTTGCAGAGAGCCTGAAACCACATCCTTGRCATATGAATTTCTCCACCAAGTTCTGTGTATCCTGAAGCCAATAAGAAGCGTGCTGTTTCAAACAGAGACATAGCTAACTAATTTGTCATTCATTACAGCATGTAAGAAATGCAAGTGTATTATGAAGGTCTGAGCATTTTCAAAGACTAGATGGGGCATCTGCTGGGGCAGTGGATGAAGAGTAGACCTGAAGACAGCAGGTGAAGCTGGAGACATTACGTTGAACATGTTGAGCAGCTCATTATTTCTTTGTAGCTAGCTGTAACTCCCTGCTTTATGTCTTGTACTTGGGCTCTAAGTTCTTTCTGAGAAGGACTTTTTGTTCTGTGCTTGTACAACACATGGCAAAATATCCCTTACTGCGCCTAGAAGGCCCAAATCTAATACAAACAMTAAATAAAAGTAAAGACACTATTTTCCCAAGGGAATGGGCTTAGCTTTCAAAAGCTTAGAAACCGCCCCATTTCAGCAAATACATAACTCTCTATTCTAAAAACATTATACCATTTGTATTTTTTAAATTAATTCATTCCATTTGATCACTTTCCTTTCAAATAGTTTGGCTGTTAATTGGATGCAGGCAGGACACACAGACAGAGCACTCAAACTTCCCTGTTGGCTCTGCATTTCCATGTGGATATTTTGAGAGACAGGCATTGTCTGTTAAATGGGAGTTGTGAAACACAACTATGCTGGTCAGTTTTAAAACTTTTCAGTTGCCTTAGGTAACTAGATAATGTTCCCTTGGTTTTTTGCAATATTCCCTAGGTATTTGCTGCACTGTATGCCAGGGAAGAAAGCCCTGGAGGGAATATTAAGGTCAGGACGAGATGGAACTAACAATATACAGAATATTTCTGCTGCACATAGCTATCAGTACAGCGTTTGCCCTCAACTTCCCTGGTGTGCCTTAGTTACCATTGCTTCAGTATTCCCTGGGTATCTCTTGTGTTATGAAAGTCCCCTCTCTGCTGTGGGGAGGGGAAGAGCAGAATAGAAAATAGAATAACAATGGGAGGAGAGGAACAAAAACTAGACAGTTATTCATGAAACTGGGTTCATAAATCAGGAAAACGGTTCCCTGAGCCATGCTGCACCGTATAGTGTGTATGCCTTAGTGATCATACAACCTATATGGCCAGAGGATCCCCAGCCCTCACCCAAGCCATAGCTTTGTGTAGTTGCAGGACTGACCTGGAAAGATTCATTTTAAAGTGGATCTTTGCATTTTGTGTGACCAGCTGTGCGGTGTAAGCTGTCCCATCTTTGCAAAAACCCTGCAGCCACTGCCGTGCAAGCTGATCAGGTTGTCGTTAGGTGGACTTCTTTGTGCAGCTCATCGTTTAAATGTGCTCTTCATTTAATGCCTTATAGCTTTCATATGGCGTAAATATTTTTGCATCAGTTGAAGAGAACTGTAAATGCTATTGTCAGTTTGGTACAAAGGTTTGCGTTTGTTTGACTGTAGTAACTCTGCTTCTTATTTCAATAACCCAGCACAGTAGGGACAACATTCTGCCATTACACAATAAAAAGCTTTTCCAGGCAGGACTGACACACTCTGAAAAGCAGAACGGATAGTGCAGTCTCATCCTGATGAAATTAGCAGGGGAGAAATATGAAATTTCCACCTTCCATTACAGACATTCATGGACATTTGGAATCTGATCTGAGTACGAATCTGAATTATTTTTTTTCTCTCCTCTCATCTTAAAGCATGGATATTTACTATATAAAGCACAGTATTTTCTAAAACGAAACAAGTGTTGTATTAGGAAGCAAAGAATGCAATAAACATTTTACTCCCAGGTCAACAACCATATAACAAAAAAACTTGATGAAGTGCCCTCTACTCCTTTTTTTTATATGTCTGCAGGAATAAAAACTGCTTTACTTTTTACGTCGGCTTCACTACTTTAACCCAAGCTGATGGCAAGAAGCCTAGAGAATATTGCTAGCAGCCTGTTCTCTTATGACACCCACCCTTCATCTGGATGTAATATCTCAATATTGCTCCAGAAGATTGGATTTTATTTAGTCTTTTAGCATGATATGAAAAAGTGAACCAAATTCTTAGATGGCAGGGGCTTTGTCAATTAGAGGAGTCTAGTTTACTGGGAGCCAGCTGAACGGCTGACTTTATCATATGCTGCAGATTAATGAATGCTACTGCTAGTCAAGAGAAACAAGAGGTCATCCAAAGACTACTTTGTTTGCTCTTTTGGTACTTTTAAAAAATGTTTCCTAAAATACTTTTAACGCAGGCCTCTTCAGTGCCATAAGGAACACACTTGCCAGTTAATCTGTGATACACACCAGCACCAAGGAGCTCTCCTACTTTTCAGATTTGGGTCTAAAGAAGCTTTTGTGACATCCTAGCTGGCCAGGGCTGTAATTTTTTTGACACAACTCCTGTTAGGAGAGCAGAGAAAGAGAGATGTTTTCTGCTCCTTTCCACTACCCGCCTGTTACTAGACACCCAACAGTTTTGTGGTTTGGCACCTGCCTTTATGCTGAAGAAACTTGAAATTAAGTCCTTAGAGCAAGGTTTTGAATGAGGGTCACTTACTATACTAAAGTAGCGTGAAAACCATCTGTTTGGTTTTTCTTATACTGAAAATTTCTAAAGGTCTCAGGTTCATTCTGCATCGCAGTGAAAACAAGAGCTGGAACTTCAAATACTTCAGCAAACTGGAAATGCATTCATTTTTTCTGGGCAGCCTTTGGCTTGAAGAACGATCATACAGTGTTTGCACTGCAACTGAGTGGTCCCATGCTGCCAACGGTACAGCAGGTCACCGGGATTTGGGAACGATTGATGCCTTCCAGGATGAGCTCTTTGGAAAGCTCCAGGTACCTGAATTCCCTGCTTCCTCTTATGGGAACAGTGTTGTTTTTTAAACTCCTATCTCTTGCTCAGTAGAGGGCAAATTCCTGCGCCTCCCAGGGCAGGAGGAGCTTCTCCCCACTTTGTGGCTGAAATCGTCCCTCGAAGGCTCATGGATTCACAGCAGAGCTACTGTGAAGGCATCATTGCAGCCATGAGGTAGCAAAGGAGAAGGCATAAAACCACAACTGGATGTATAAAACAGCAGTTCTGCAGCTCTGACAGAGGCAACACAGAGAGGATCCTAAAGTTGCTCGTCTCTGAAAGTCGCTGGGGTCCTTTCAGCTGTTTTCTTTATTTCCTTGCCACTCAACAGAGCAGGATCCCAGAGGCTTGACTCCCTCAGGTGTGCCTTCCTCTCCCGTCCCATCTTCATATTAAAAGAATAAAAGGACTTAACTCTTTGTAGCTAAAATTAATCCAGAATCCCCTACCCTTCTCACAGCCAGCTTAGCTAAAAAGACACTCTGACTATAAAGATGCAAGGGTTTCCTTTAATTCTCCAAATGCAAGAACAAGTCTTGGCTGCAGTGGAACATTTCTTTTCCCATCTGGATGCATGAGAAGTAAGAGAAAAGTTTCTTTGCACTTCCAAATGAGAATTTACCTCTTAACTGGCCAGATACTTATGGAAGCAGCTTGTGAAAGGAGAAGACAGTCGGCTCGCTTTGCTCCATTCCCACTATTACTAAAGGAATAGATAAAAAAATAAACCCATATTTTATCATTATTTTTACCTCCCAGTGTACATCACTAAAAGGGTTTATATGCAGTCCTCTTAATTGGCACAGCCCCTGCTGGAAATAGAAACATGCCGATGAATTGCTCGTTCAGATTAGGCTCCCAGGAATATATTGTGCTGAGAGACATTCACTTTTATTTCCTGAATTGCTTTAACGATGAGCACCGAGCAACACTTCCTCCGCTCCCTCCCTCCCAAGTACCCTGAGCTGCAAGGCAAGGCAGCAGTCAGAAGCTAACAGCGGGCCCCACAGCTAGAAATATCTTCACATAAATACCAAAGCACACCTGTGAACAACTGTGAGTGGGCCTTCAGATATCATGTTTGCCAGCTAAACACATAATTCTCAATTAAGTGAGCAATTACCCATTATTGTTTAGCCCTTGAAATGCGTCGTGCTGGATCTACTCCCTGGCAACGATCCCAGTGAAAAAGCAAGTCATCTCTTTAAGGTACAGATTTATATTCTTCRGTAGTAGGGTCACTAATAACACTTTGACAAAGGAGTCACAGGTAAACTCAGAAGGCTTCAAAAGGCTTTGAACACCTTCATCTCCTGCTGTAGAGAGCATGTGTTTCCAGAAATCATGGTTTTCCTTTTCTTCAAGCTACCTAATCACTAGAGTGTCTTCTACAAAGTAATATGGCTACTTTTTGCTATTGCGAAGAGTGGGAGATGAGTATAAAATTTAGCCAGTCTAGGCTCTAGAACAGGGGAAAAAAAATGCAGTGCCTCTAAGAAACAACCTTCTGAATAGTTATAGTGAAAATGAGCATTATCGCCAGGGAAACTGGGACAAGTTCGTCTTGCAAGGCTTGTTCAATAGGCTTTAATTGCAGGACAGATAAGGCCTTGTTTTCTTAAAGAACTGTAGTCATCGAGATTTTAATTGAAGATTAGAGATCCTTAACTGATAACCCCAGACAAAGATTTTCTGGCTTTCACAAAATGAAAGTCAGGTTTTTTTCAGCTGGAAACGAAAAGCTTGGTGCCAGACCTGGGTAACTTCAGAATAACTGGTAGAAAGGTTTGAGGTGATTCTTTCTTGTGCTTTGTGAACACTTCCTAAAATATTGAGAAGAACATCCAGAAGAACTTGAATTAAGTCTAAACCCCAATTTGCTATCAAAAAAACTATTGACAGAAGATTTTCAAACAGTCTCAGCTGCAACGCAGACCTGTGAGCATTTATATGCAGACCACAGCTGTTTAAAACTGTATACGTGGGATAGATGAAAGGTTGACTTCAATCTAATGGTATTTTAACCTGTAGTTTCTGGAAACCAGATATTTAGGTTGGTAGGTTGCTGCTTCTCCTCAGAAGAGGAGAGTGAATTTCCACAAAGTGAATTTCTTAGATAGCTTTTTAGCCCCTCAGTCCCACAGAAGAGAGGCAGAGGGCAGTCCCCTGTGCGCAGGTGGACTGAGGATGACGAGGATCGTTAGGCTTTGGAAACTCTTTGAGGTAGGACTGGGAAACAGTCACATTTCAAAAACTGGTAAGAGATGAAGAAGGGAAGTATTGTAAGCTTTGCTCAAAGTTAACTTACATGTTGGGTTAGGTTTTATTCAGTTCTGTCTTCAGCAGCACCCAATTTGGGCAATACAAATCTGATGCCACTCGTGATGGATTGCACATAGGACCAATTGGAGCTTTACTAGCTTTAAAATTGATAGTACATAGACCAACGGCGGTGGTGCAGTTTTTCATTAAATGAAATGGAAAAGTGATTTAATAATTCTTTCTGTCTTAAATTGCTTAAAAGAATTTTAGACAGTTAAAAATTGCATGGATTTTAAACCATATGTGTGAGAGTGGAAAAAAATAAGGGGTTTGTTTTTCCTATTTTTAATATGAGCCAGATGAAACAAAAAGATTGTTTCCTTGCAAACTATAGGTCAAGTACCTATGTAGGCTTTGAGATGGCTCTGTAAGTTATCATGTTATCTTTCTTTCTTGACAGTATACCATTATGTGGTGTATCATTTCAGCATTTACTATCTTTCATGTCCTTTTATCTTCACACTAGGATTTCTTTCTAAATTCCAAGCCGTGCATTTGGTTTCATTATATAACACTGGCTTTTACAAAACATTGGCTCTTCATATTCTTTGGTTTCATATTTGTCGGCATCAGGCTGAAATAGTAAACCCGCTACGTCTATTTTATCTTGTTAAAGATAAAAACAATATGGCAAATGAACTATTTGGGGAACACTACTTTCAAATTAAAGGAGAGGAAAAAGTATTAAGTGTCACCACTGAGTTGAACTATATTGAAGTCTTGAACTGAAGTGATTTTTTAAAAAAATTAAATAAAAAGGTGACTCAAAATGTTACAACTGTCATGCAGGACTGTGTTATCTTAAATTATTTATTTAACATCTGGTAAATATTATCCAAGCTATAGTACAGATAAATTGAATAAAAGAATACCAATGCCAGGGGAAAAGAAGAATTGCTTAATACTGTAAGTATATAGAACTGTTCCACAAAGCAGTTCATTCTCTCTCTGCAAGGGGAGATGAGAAGCATGGTATTGGGGTAAAATGCATCTGCTTCGTTTCACCCTAAGTATGAAGCTATCAAAGCAGTTTCAGGGATTTAATTTAATCTCAAACACAAATTCTATGAAAACAGTCTGACAGCGACATGAAATTTTACATAACTTCTTTTACCCCTCCCCCTTTATAATGCAGCTTCCCAGCTGATTCATTTTATTTTATCCTATGCGTATTGGGGATCAGATTGAATTTTCTTTGAGAAAAGAAAATAATTAAGCCATCTATAAAGGTTTGGCTGGGCATGAACATAGCAGCGCAGGATAGAGTTACTTGGAGGGGGGAAYGAGGTCAAAGAAAAGTACTGCAGGGGAAAAAAGAAAGAAGCATCAAGTTCTGCGACTTGGGGAACAAAATAAAAAGAGGATGGAGTATGAGAAGGGGGAAGGGACCTAGATTCCTTGTCAGTTTGTGGGTTACAAATGGAACAAAAGGCTTATCTTAAATATATACAGGTTTAGAGATTTTTTCTGGAAGCTATTGAGAGCTAATTAAATTAGGGTCGAGCACTGAGCATTTCTCTGGTGCTTCCATGGTCAGTTTCTGCTGAGCTCTTCTTGGTTACTTGATACCGCTTATGAAATAAAGAAGATTGATTCCTAAATATTTGTTCCTATTCCCTCTTTGTGGATTACATTATACCACTTTTCATTCTTACAGTCTTTGCTTAAGCTGCAGGATATAAGGGCCCTATTCAGACTGCCAACTATAGCATCCAAGATTAAGAGCCTGCTATCGCACCTAAGTTCAAGAGGGTAATGAGCAATTCAGACCACCTAGTGTCTACAGCTGCCAGATCCTGGCACCTGCACTCTCAATGGTGAGGAGAAGTCATGACACCCTGACTGTACATGCATAACTTAAGCATCATGATTATTTCTTCCCACCCCACTGCTCTCTCACTATATTGAGAGACAAAAATTGGCAGCCTGGGCATCAGGCACTGCCTTCCTCCGCAAACAGACATGATAGCTGACATAGATAGCCCTAAGGGCCTCTGATGTTGCTCCAAAGGACACTGAAGTCAACGGGCAAACTGTGATTAACTATACTGGCATGAGGATCAGGCTATTATCATCTGGAAAAGACTTCCAGTTTCATACTGGTTTTAAAACCTGGGTCTTAGAGGACCGAACTTTATGTAATAGCACCCACCGTCTGCTAGTCAGTCCCTCCTCCACCCCCAGCTTCTAGCCCTGCTAGCCAGCCTCCACCTCCTCTGACATGGGCAGAGAGGGCTCAAAGATGTTATCTACCCAGGAGTTGAAGAAGAAGGGGTGGATAGACAGGAGAGAGAGACACAAAAGTGTGCCCCTCCCAGAGGGACATCTTGCGGCATGGACACGGCAGCATTATTAGACACCAGAGAAGACACACAGAAGGACCCACAGGAAACCAGGCTTCATAAACTCTGCTGCTCGCACAATTTTGTGCGTAATTGAAGCCATACCCTGGTCCTCAACTCCACCCAGAGCATGCATACTTGGCTCTCCAGACTGGGGTTTAGATGTGAGTGGGAGTCTTTCCACAGCCTCTTCCTGATGGTCTTCCAGCTTAACGGATTGGTGGAGCTGCTGATCACATGTTGGTTTGGACACGTGGAACCCACGATGCCTTCCTTTCACCCATGCTGTGGCCATATCCTCTCCTAAGTGAGCAACCGTCACAGGTCTGGTTTGGACTGGACGGTGTCTTGGCCTCTTTATGTACAATGCAGCTTTCTGCTGCAGTTACATTTACCCCTGGGAAAGGGCAGGATCCAAACATCCTAAAGAAGAACCAAAACTTCATCCATGTGTAAACTGCAGATGCAAGGCTGCATTTTATCTCCCTAAAGATCGTGCTAGCACCGGTTTCCATATCTCCCAATCTACCATTTTTTATAGAGGCACAGGGTATTGTGTCCCCTGCCCCTAAGACAATGGCTGGAACGGGTGCCCAGGCACCTAGTAATCACTCAGGCTAGTGACTTTTGTTTCAAGACCCCAGGCTGTGGACATCAAATTGGTTTTCCAGAGCCTGCTCTCCTGGGCCCTGACACCATCAGTGAGCAGGCAGCAACCACCACTCTGTGCTGGGCTGCCCCTCAACCGGGGGGGAAATATCTGGCCATGTGAGAAGAACCTGGTGCCTAATCATTACATGAAAGCACATAAAGGAAAACCAAAGGCCAAGACACGAACCATGAGAAGTTCATCTGGTTAGTTCATGGGCAGTGTGGAAAGTTTAAACCCACTCACAGTTTATGCGAATGGATAATCATAAAGATTAAGTGAAATGCCACTGAAATCTGTAATTCACAGAGCCAAAAGCCTTTCTCTATAGTTGTTCCAAGGTAAAGCATTGCTTGAAAGAAATAATTTTCTACCATACCTGGATTTTTCTTGCAAACATGGTTAGTAGCAAATCTGAATCTGTCAGCACAGTAGTATAATTTAAATAGTACAATTCACAGCTGACAGGGGATTTCCACCGACTTCACTTGGAAAATATGTCATTTGCTAACTCTTGTTAACAAGTAGTAAGGAATCTGTTGCTTGCCCAGGGTCACATGAACCAGCAAGAGACATTACTGAGGAGAAAGAGAAGAGAGAGGGGTTGACAGCAGTGAGCCGGATGTAGAAATAAAGCTTATAAATTTGTGTAAAACTCAAAGGAAAGGCCTGTTAGTAAGTTGCTGACACCCCAGTTTATCTGAACTGGCTATTGCAATGTTATTGGAGGTTCTTATTCCAAATGCTGGCCAAGCAAAAACCGGAAGATCTTGAGATGACTCTCGGGCTCATCTGACTCACATTAGAAGTGAAGTCTTCAAAAGGCTCCTAGTAAAACTCAACCTGGGCAAGCACAGTCAATGCCTTCTTGAAGGGGAGAGGCAGCAGGATGGTTTGGCACCTAAACCATTATACCAACACTCTTATGTGGTGTATTGTACCCACCATAATCTTAGGCCCTCTTGGAATGGCACATGCTGCCTCTGCAGTTCTCAGATTAGCTTTCCATGACCTGGCATCAATGCAACCAGATAACGGGATTCCTTGCCTCTTTATGGTCTCAGTCACAAAATGATGACTTGAGAGAAAGTGGATGGCAAGCTTTCTGTAACATCATCATCCTCCCAGTGGATTGCTAATGAAATGAATAAGCAGGATTCTTCCCTTGCAAGCAATGAAGCAAAACCACCCTTCTTTCATGCAGTTTCCTTTATTTACAGGGATAGCATCAAAATCCTGTCTTCTTAAATGCAAAAGAAGCATCAGCAGAAGGCAATTTTCTTGATCAGAAACCTGTAAACCTGCCTTTCTGATGAATTCAATGTCCAAGGAGCCCTGTCTCCCCGCTCCTTCCCCAGACAATCCTTGCACCTACTTCTCTTGCTGACTATTTCTCACTCTCTTTCCCCCACATGCTCAGATAATTGCAGTTAAAAAGAATGAATTCAGCAGTCTCCTCATCAGTCTTGGAGAATTTTTTTTCGGGGAATTAGGTATGTGTCTTTATCATGCAACCCAACACCGTAAGTTTTGTTTGAACTATCGATATACAAGAGAGCACATAGTTTTTTCTTCAGTTGGCTTTGAAAGAAGAGTGTTTCTCATGATTTTTCAGTAAACCTGTAATTGTTTATAGATCAAAGTCCCATTTGATAACAGCTATAAATATCTTTCAGTATAAGACTGTTAATATTCTAGCATTTTGGTTTTTTCCCAGGGGAATTAGACCACATTTTCCATAAATCTAATCAAAACTTTTCCCTTTAGTCTAGGAGTTTGTCATGATAAACTTTTTCAGCAATGCTTTTGATAGGTGATGTCTAATGTGTCCAAACTCGTGCGACAACATGAATGATGAACAAGAATCCTCAATAACTTTCATAGACCTTTCCATAACCTAACAGATCTAGACGGGCGTTTTTTCTCTGATTATCACCGCTAGCTGTACCCCATCTTTCACCTTCATTTGTAAATGGGATAGGTCTATTCTTTATGGTGATGAATACTGAGACTGGGAAGATCTATTTACTATATACCATATACTGGGAAGGTCTGTATACAATTTACTGGGAAGGTGGGGATGCATCCAAAAAGCTAAATAGGTTTCAGAGAACTTATTTCAAAAGATTTTTTTTCCATTATGGACAGTTTTTCTTTGTTGTTGTGCAACTGCACTATAAAAAACCACACTACAAGGTCTGGTTTGTAAGGTTAGAAATGCGGTCTAGAATTAAGACCACTTCCCAATTTATCCCTCTTTAGATCCAAACTGAGTATCTTTCTAAAAAAATACACAATTGGTAAAAAGCATGTATGAAGTCGAATGAGGGAGTAGGAGTCCTTATTTGGTATTTCTCTCAAAACCAGAGGAAATTATCAGTACAATCCCTTCTGGCCTTAAACTTTCTAGGCCAAAGATAGTGGTTTTTGGGAATGCTGCAATACCTGCAAGGTAGGATTTTCTAAGTGGTCTAAGTGAATTAAGTTTACAGAAAATATGTTTTACTGGTTACAAAGGTGAATTTTCAGTTGGTACAATTTTTTTTTCCATTTTTATTTTTAATTAAAGAAACAAATACAGGAAAGTAGCAGCTGGACTCTTGTTACTGACTTCAAAGCCCTTTTCTTTACAATTGCTCATGAATATACTTAACCTCAGTGTAGTGGCAACTGTGATATAAACCACCTGAAGATAATTTCTCCCCATAGAGAAATAGTTGATTAGTCTTGAATAGTTGGTAATATTAGGGACTTTTTAATGTTGCTCATAAATCCTTAAAGCAAAACCTCATACTTGTAACTTGTTCCAACTTCACTCACAGGGATCACATTTTTCCTCCAAAATCATGATTATTAAGAAATCAAAGGTTTCCATAGATGTTTGTGAAGTTCATCAAACTTCTATTGCATTAGTATTGCAAACTAACTATTACATTGCAGGCCAGTTGTGTCAAGTAAATCACACAGGTCAATTTGCCAGAACAAACGTTACAATTCACAAGACAAAAAACCGAGCACACAAAATACCCCAGGACTAACTGAGGTTACTAGTAGGTGATTATGGAACGAAAGTGCAGATTTTGCTGGAAGACACGTTCCTATTGGCATAGACTATATGTTACTGAAGCTGTTAGATAATGTTGTCTAGTGCTTAATATTTTCACTAGTGAGCTTTCGTTTCTTGAGTCTATTCACAAGTTTGTCTCTTTATTTGGCTTCAGGTGAAGTATTTAATCTGCTTACCCATCTTATAAAAGGACATACTTGCTATGGAGGGGGATGCCATGACATTTAAATCACAGCTTATTTTATTATTAGGTAAGCTTAGAAGAAAGTTGGAGAAGTGCATAGAAATGACAGACCTTATAAATAAGTCTGTCAAATGTATTTGAGTCTGAAATCAGTTAGAATTCTCTCCTGTTCTCCCCAATAATTTACATCCTTAGGTGGATTATCATCGTAAGTCATTACAAAAAGCTTATCTTAGAACAGAGGCTGGAAAGATTTTTCAAGTGCTTTGTAAGAGAAAAGACACAAATAGATGATGAAACATCATGATGGTGCTTGGATTCTGAATATTACCAAAGAAATAGAATTTATTTCACTTCTTTAAAATGTATTCCTTATTTAGCATCTGTTAATTGACAGGAATTTTACTCTTCTGGTAGTCTTATCTTCTCCTCTGTGGAGAGATGTGTTGTGGTGGTTTCCCCCTACATCTTATGGAAATGTCTCTTATACAAAAACCTGAAGACATTCATAACTATGTCTCCAGATGCTGAAAAGGAGTCCAAGCTGATGTTTCAAACTTCCCAAGCAGTACTTTATTAGTTGTATCCCAAGTAAGAATATATTTGCCTTACAGAGGTGACAGACCTTAGAAGACTTTGAAGCAGGAATGTTCTTTATGACACATACATTATGTAGAGATGTAGCATTGCTACAACTGCAAGTTTGTTTATCTTTCTCAAAAATCCAGTAATCACTTCTGCATCTTCAGATTTGTACCAGCATATTCATGGCAACGTTAGCCAAATACTTAGCTTTTAACCCTGGTGGCATAACAGGATTTTAGCAGTGGGCTAGCAGATTCAGAGGTGAAAATACCCATTAGTATAAATATGTAGAGTAAGAAATGAAGACAGGGATTTCATCTTTGGCAAAGGAAGGTAAAACAATGACTTTGCTTAATTTTTTTTCCTGCTCAGCCAACCAAAATCCAAATTCCGTGTCTTGTGAGAAGGAGAAGAGGACTTTAGAAAAAAATGATGTCCTGATTTAGCAGATCCCCATAGGGAGAAGGCGTGTACCAGGTTAGATCTGCACAAGGTGGCTGCTGGCAGCAATGCGGGAGCAAGTGTGCTGTTCTTGCCAGTACGGTTCCTTAGCTTCCCTGCGAGAACACCATGGAAAACACAGTGCAAATATCTTACTGTAAGCAAAACAGATGACAAAACAGCTTCTCACCTGCTGACAGCCCCTTCCCCAAAAAGGAAGGGGTAAGGGGTAATTATAGACCAGCCAAATTAACATGAATTCCTGGAATGAAGCTAGAACAGAGAGTCAAACAAAATCCTGTTTCAAGCAGATTTTCCAGGTAAGCATTTGGAATATAGCAGAAAGATGAATAGGGTCCTAGGTAGTGTATAGCATATGTCATATGACATATCACAAGTATGCCAACCCAAGCCAACTGCTTTCTGTGGTGGGGCAACAGTCTTTGTGGATAGGCAAGAGGTTGTTATTGTCATATATTTTAATTTAGTGAGAGTTTTTAACATGACTCCTATGATACTCTTGTAAGAAAGCAAAATAAAAGTTATATGCACATAACTCCTAACGAGGCCCAAAAAAGTATAGTCTGGAAAGGGCTGAGGTGGTTCAGCCTGAAGGGAGGACTGAACAAGTGAACAAGAGTTCGGTCCTCAAGTTTTCGTTGTGTAAAGGAGTAGAATAATCTCTTCTCCATGTCCATTGTGGACAAGACAAGAAGTAATGGGCTCATATTTTAATTATATAGTTGGGTGTTAGCAAAAGCTTTGCAATACTAAGGATAATGAGGTGCAGCAAGACTGGATTGTCCCTTGTGGGAGGTCTCTAAAACCAGGCTAGACAAACATCATCAAGAATTGCAGACGGGTCACTGATCTTGCCTTGGGGAAAGGTTCAGAAAACCTCTTGGTGTCCCTTCTGTCCCATGACAAAAGAATGTTCTTCTTTCCCAGAGTAAAGCCGTTTGCACACCGGGACCTACATAGCAGGCTCTCCCTCCTCTTTCTGTTCAGATGACCTCTGACATTTGCCCACCAATTAATCAATTATGGTCTGAAAAGTGAGCATATTGCCGGAAAAGGACTCCTGGGTAAGCGACACTAACAGAGTATATGAAAAAGACACTCAGATGCACACACAGATGCAGAGGAGAGCTACATCCAGGTGCTCCCTTTTGAAGTCTTTGCAGAGTTTTGCCCAGTCCCGAGTAGCAGAAATAAAGTTTCCTGTAGGATTTCTCACTGTTACCATGCTTAAAGGCTCAGCAAATAACCCTGCATCTGCAGCCTGCCCACTTCTTATACCGAGGTGGACCGTAGCTAATATGGACTGCACAGTCCATGTGTGAAACACATGTGTTCTGTCCCAAGACTCTGGGAGCTGCATAAATTACACATGTGAAATATGTCAAGCACATGTAGACATGCCCTGAATCCTCATGCATTTTTGGTGAGAAATAACTCTAAGAGTGTTT
Source organism: Phoebastria nigripes (assembly GCA_035582835.1). Lineage (NCBI taxonomy): Eukaryota > Metazoa > Chordata > Aves > Procellariiformes > Diomedeidae > Phoebastria > Phoebastria nigripes. Next base: position 515,040 of record JAYKAV010001554.1, read on the forward strand.
ATTTCAACTATTTATTTATGAGGAGGGACTGTGGGGGAATTTGTGTAATATTCAATTTGCAGAAAATAGAAAATTTTATTTATCACTGTGCTGTCCAAGTTGTAAAGTTGGATGCCAATATTTCCTTCCCTTCTGTGAATTTTACTCCTGCACATTTATTACTGTGTAGGATTGGAAACTCTTGCTGCAAAATGTAAATTAAGACACCACAGTGGGAGCTTCTGGAGATAACGYAACCCTTTAGTCATCTGAATGTTGCTTTAGGCTGTATCTCTATTTATCAGCACTATTTACTAGCAGACATTTAAAGCAAATGGGAAGTGAAGTGTCTTTAATCTTTCTTGCAACGTATCAGTTCGGTTTCTTCAACATATCAGTAGAGAAGAAAACAAATTAGAAGAGCCAAGCTTGAATTAGTACACTAAATCCAACCCCCAGTTCAGCAGGACTCAAAATCTGAAGCCACTATTTATACCTGATGACATAGGACACCGAAGACAAACTCTAAAAAGGTGAGTTTCACATTTGATACTGGATTTGGAAGTCACTGAAATTGTCACTGGAACAAGCACAGGTTTTTAACTACCAGCTTTTTCTGTGCATTGCCCTCATAATGGAAGGCAGGATTGATGGCTTCTCTTCAAGTTGGTGCTGCTTCTTGTTGGGTAATTACCCTATAGCAGGGTAATTATTTTTTTTCCCAAGATAGAAGAAACAGGCTGGAATAACATGTAGAGCAAAGAGACCACTGTGTGTAAAAGAATGGTAACATTTGGAAAATTGCAAGTTTTGTTTTCTTTCTTTTTTCCCTGCATTACTCAGATTTCCACCAACTCTGACTGATAACATAACTTTAGCCAGAATGAACTCTGAATTTGAGATTTTGGTCTTTTTTAGCTGAATTTTATTACAAACCTGAGATGAAATACAGGGTATCTGAAATGTCCCTGCAGGGTAGAAGGAAGTCAACTGAGACATGGAGCCAGCGTAATCCCCAAAAGCAAAGGGGCAGTCCTGCTCCATGAGTCCTTTAAATTCATTAAAAATGGCTGCTGTTACAGAAAGAGTTACAAGCACAGCACTTTGTTTCTCTGAAACGTCTTCTTATTCTTTGTTTCTTTCACTTAAAATAAAAGTTATCCATTCTGTATTGACCTTGTAGTGCAGGGCTTCCAGTGTCCCCTTGCAGAGTTTGGGCTAATACGAAGAACAGCTGGTACCACTAATACTAATGGATTTCCTGGTTTTAGTTCAAATACAGTAAACTTTTAGTTTAGTTCACACTAAATCTGAAGATAGGTTTTTCATATTTGTTTTTCTCCAGTAAGAATCATAGGCTTTAAATGTACTTTTAGAAATAAAAATGAAAAAAGGGAGAAAGAAAGTACTTTTTAATATGCTGGCAAAAACTCTGTACCATTTTCTTTCCTCCCTGCATTTTAGTCCACTCCCATGAAAGATCCTAATCAGGACCCCAGAAACGACCAGATGATTTGTGAGACCCCAGTGAAAACATGTACTGCAACGAAAGAATTTAAAACTTAATTATATACATTCAAGAAATATCTGTCAAAACTGCTTCAAACTTTTAATTAACTGTATATGGAGTGTGAAGGGGTCAAACCGGTATTAGCACAGCGCTGTATGAAGTTTCATTTCCCTGTAAAATGAGAGACTGCAGAGGAGTGGGCAGAGACCTAGGGCCAAATCCTGCTGGTGCTGAGTGACAACGTGAGACTGGTGAGAACTGGGGGCCCTTGGTATGTCGGAGAGAGGACCAGCCCTTTGCAGGACACAGAGCTGTCAGGAGAAGGCTTTGGAAGTTGTTTAGCACATCAGAGATTCAAGCAGGTAGGAGGCAGAGAGATGTTTTAAAATTCAGCTGAGACATTTCGGTTTTAACTTGCTTATAATTTCTTGTGTTTAATAACCTATATCTAATTTAAAGGAAGGAAGGGAAGACAAGGTCCCTCTTTCTGCTTACGGAGAGCAATGATATTTACTTGTTCCTTCCCTCGATTCAGCAAAAGATAGGCTGCAGATATTTTTGGTTTAAAGAACAAGAAAGAACAGCAAGAACATGTTTGTGTAGGAACGCATGCCCACATTGCTAGCTAGTGAGTGTCCTCCCAACAGCACAAACTGGCTGGCCATACCTGTGGTGGGCAGGGTACTCCAAGCATTCGAAATGCAGAAACATGTGTAAGTCAAGTTCAAACAGTTTGTTTTGAGTTAGCTATCCATTTCACAATTAAACAACTCTTTTTTTAGTTTTAGCACTTTATCCCAGCATCTTTTCCATCCCATTTTGGATTAATTCAGAGATGGGCATTCAGCTGAACAAAACAACTAAGTTCTGAATCTGGTAGACCTTGGCGCAGGGGAGCCTCGTGTCTCCCCATGGTTCTCCATGCTCAAAGCTTTGAAACCTTTGTTTGACAGAATAAGCATGCAAGAGGTTTTTGCAGCTTTATTCTGTAGGTCCCTATCGTGCAGTGGCTATCCCCCAAATCCTGCTCAAGCTTCTGGTCATTGCACCAGGRCTCAGGAGAATATTGCACCAAGCACAAAATTTTCATGAATACACAATGATTGGTCTAGCAAATCTGGGGCACTAATTCTATATGTTTATTTTTCATGCACAAGGTTCCTTTCAAACTCACCAGTCTCTGCAGGTACCTCTACCACCATTCACATAGCTTTGTGATGGCACCTTATAAATCTGTGGGCTGTGGTCTCCCTCCCAAACACAGTAGGGTTCACCTCTGGCCAAAGGCACACATGCTGACGTGGTGAAGATTAATTTCAAGTCTAGAAGAGAAAACTACCTGAATGGAAAGTCAATAAAAACAAATATGTTCTCTATGGGATTGAAACTGTTGAGGAAAATTTTAGCGCCTGGAAAGCAATTCTTTATGTAGTCAATAAACTGAATATAAAAATGATATAGTAGTCTCAAAGCATAAGGTTGGTCACAGTAAGTGTGTTCAAGGTAAGTTCCACTAAGGGATCTTCAGGGAACTCTTTTTAGCAGAGCATTGTTGAAACTGAACCAAACGATCCTCATCCCATATGAACATTGTATTCCTGCCATAATGTCCTTATGGATAACAGTCCCTCAACAGCTTTAAGGAATTGGTTTACTTAATGTGAATTGTTCTCATTGGAACAAATCTGATGATCATTTCACAGGCTCGCTAGCTCAGAGTGGAATGCGGGTTGGGATGAGATATAAAAGTTTTTGCATTCCTCATCTGTCTGTGTAGTAGATCCCCACACTAGTAGGTAGCAAAGCAGTTTTTAAGGTAGTTTTGGCTCTGCTTTAGTAGAGGCAAGAGCAGCGTAGTCAGTCATCCACAGCTGGTCTGGTGGGTTTTTCTCACAGCAAGCTCCATTTCCACAGGATTTGAACCTTTGCCCCCATGTGAACAGTTTGTCTTTCACCTGATCTCCCAGAGAAGACCCCTCTTGCAATTTTGCTCTGATTATTTCTTCTGGTTTTCCTTCTTGCTCTGCTGTTTAGCACCAATGAGAGAAAGACAAAATGATAAACATCTGCCTAACATGAACTTGAACTGTAGCCAACTTTGATTCTCGTCAACATTGATTTTAGTGCTCTGATTATAGCCCAAATCCACTGCTTTCTTTTGATCTTCTTTCTGAGTATTTCTCTACCTTGATACACTGATGATGAGACAGTATTTTTCTTAAGCACCAGCAAACACTTCATTTGGGTTTCTGGCATCGGGCATCCTGCCGACATGCATTAAAGGTATCGAATGTCTCTGCTTCCCAATTGTCAGTTCATATTTTGGTGTTTATTTGCAGAGACTGGTAAATGTGTTTTTCAATTATCAGTCACCCACATTTTGGTATCAAAACACTGTTTGGACTGGGTGTTTATTACTTCCTGCTGTTCATTCACACAAAACAGCTATTTTAATGGAAGTAAGTATGGTGCATGATCAAAACCTAACAAAAGCAGTTCTAAAAAAATGATGCATGGATGTGCTAGACCCAGCCATCTACTAGCGACTGCATATGAAATATTTTTGTTCTGAAGATAGATTAATAGTCCTTTAATCTATTTACTGCCAGTACACTCTCATATTTTACTACATCTTTTAATAAGCAGCTATTAAACTCATATCTGTGCACATGTTGACTATTTAGGTAGTTGATCCTTGAAAATGCCATAACTCTTGTTTATACACAGTCATATCACTTTTCCTCTTCTTTGTAGGCATGGAGACACTGTAAATATCAAATTTGTATGCATTATCTTTGATCTGTATTGTTGCTGTTTAATATTAGGCAGGAATTAGGAAACGTTCCAACTTGTGTGAATACTGCAGTATGATTGTACAATGAGAAACTTATTTATAGTTCACTCATTGCTAAAAAATAGCATCTGCTAAGTTAAATCAGAGAAATGTGATGTTCCACTCTTTACCCCAATACACTTAGCAAAGAAATGAGCTACGGTCACTGTGTAGTGTCTTTGGGAAGTGCTGACTTTTCCAACAGCAGCAGTTGCATCTGTGTCATGTTAGTGTACACACACAAAATGTTGTGGGTTTTTTTAAGTTTAATGACCTTTAAGATCTCTTTGAAAAAAATCTTAGGAAACTTTAGGCATTTAAAAAATTCCGGGTCCCAGTTTTGCAACACAGCAGCCTTTTAAATCCAGACTGCTCTGTCTTCACCAAATAACCTTCTGGAATTGAAGTAGCTGGAGATTTTACAGAGAGAGAAGAGCAGTTCAGAACATGTGTACTCAGGACTGAGCTGCAAATTGTGTTCTTTACCTCCATGATTTTTTGTCCTCAAAGCACCATCTGTAGGTCTATTGCTAAAGGTTCTCTTCATGGACCCACTTTTGCAGTTTGTTGCCAACATCTAGGACTCCCTAAGTGTCCAACTATTTGGGAGACACAGTATCAGGAAGCAGAGGAGGAATCGTCCTACGCAGGCTGGAAAGGAGCTGCTGAACTGCTCTCAAAAACTGGCTCCATCCCAGAGGATGAAAACCGGTGTGATGGTGCATTTATTTGAGTGTTTCAGGGAAAGATGAACACGGATTCTCCATACAGCTGGACAGAATCACTTGTAAGCTGCAGAGATTTACCCAGCAGTGCTTTAGGAGGTTAACCTTTAGGAGGTTAATGCACCGGGGTTTTTATGGGCTTTCTGCACTGGAGCAGATTTCTCTCATGGAAGTATCCCCAGAAGAGAAAACACAATAACGCTAGCTCCTAGGCTTCCATAACTGCCTGCCATCAGGAACAAGCGAGAGAAACTGCAGGATCCAGTGATGATGGAGTAGTGTATTAGAAACATGTCAGACCTTGCATGGGAATTCTCTACACTTCTCACTACCTGCGGTCTGGGCAAACTGGATATAATTTGAGAGTCTCTTCTGCATATTTTAGAATAGCCTTCCTACTATTCCTACTGTTTCAGACTCTTTTTCTTTATTTTTCCATGCATTTCAATGGTTCAACAGTGAAATAATTGTGAAAGCAAACATATTTAGCAAAGATTTTAAACCCAGTGGTAACTGTGCTTAAAAGACTAAAGTTTATCTTAAGCACCTCATAAATCCAAATAGTAACTCAGAAAAATATAATTTTTATCTACGACTTTAGGGGTTTTTTTCATTTCACTTTATTCCTGCCTACATATTTTGCAGTTATTATAGAAGTGGAATTTTAAATATATAGAAAAGCTGACATATTTTATTTAAATTGTCCCTTAGTTTTTTATCTTTAAACATGTTTGTTACTTTTAAATTTTTTCCAGGTCTAGTATCATCTAATATTGGGCATCTGTGTGTGTACCTCATACATATTCTTAAGGCCTATAAGTGCTCTGAATCTGGGCTTTTATCCTTCTTGTCCACAAAATTCTCATGGCAAACTGACTGTTCAGTGAAGCTGCATATATAATATTCCTTGAATGTACTTCTGAAAAGAAATGCATAATTTTTTATTTCTGTGGTGAGAAACATGGCTTCAAAAACAGTCTAAAGCCAAAGGGAATTCCAAACATTCATGCTTTAAAAAGTAATTATTTTCTTTTTAATTCATTTTTAAAATGATCACACAGGATTCAAAACTGAAAATGTAGTCCAACTTAGCTGAGCAGAGAGTAATAAATGCCAGATTTATAAATGAGGCATGTTATTAAAAACATAACTTTAAAAAAAATTAAATTGACAGAAATGTACAGAGACTAAGTCTGCAGAATAGATTCAAAATATCCAAAGTACTTATAAAATATGGGATCATCACCAATATTGCTTTTAAGTCATACAAGTAAAGAAAGTGAACTGGTTCTCTTTTGTGTTACCAAGTGACAACAGAGGGAAAATAGTTGAGAATTTGTATAGTGATTTTGACTATGTCATATTACAAATTTGAGAGCTGATAGGGGAGATCATCTTTGTGCACCAATTTGTATTGTCTTTCAGTGTAGAACATCATGAGCTGTTCAAAATTCCAATGTAATTATTTCACTTAAGAGTGTCAGGCCTTTCAAGGGTTATTTTTTAAATAACTGATGTGCAAGACTGCCCTTGGAGAGAGCACACGACGTCCAGGAAGAGGTACACTTAGAATGATCATCTAGCAGTGTGGGACTGAACTGAATAGTGCAAGAAATCTTTCAAGCTTGTGTTTCTTAAAATCAATAAGAAGTTTGTAGGCCTCAGGTTTGCACGTGTATCTCTTTGGATTGTACCATTTTGACCAAATGACTGAAAAACACATCCAGAATACTAGTTGGATAATCCTAGTAGTTTATCTCTAAATTTTGATCCTGTTCTGCAAGAAGAACTCCAACTGAACACCTCCAAACTTGTAAGCCTTTACAAGTTTGGGGCTTTAATTAAATAATTTATATTTGATATATATATTATTTTAATTGAGATATATTATTTTAATTAAATAGTTTATAGCAAATAGCATTAATTTTATTGCAATTAATAATCACATCTTTTAGCTCAGTACCTAAACATCTGCACAAGAGTAGGATTGCATTGTGCCAGGCTCTATACAAACACACAATAATAACCCATCACTCACAACCTAAACAGACAATGGAGTGGAAAGAGGAACACAGAATGACCAGTACAACAAGCACCATAAACATCTTTTTCAAACAAAATACTTTTAGAGGCCTGGAAGGAAGAAGGTAGTTACATGGAGCTGGGTCGCTGGCTGACTTCCAAAGAAAGAAATAGAATATATGGGGAAGATGAAATGAAAATCAAATGTAGACAGAATGCTTAATCTTTTCTTTTCTAGAAAAGATCAAAACTCTTTTCTCCCTAGCAACGGCTAAAATTACACAAATACATTCCTAATATTAGTGGCAAAGTACTTATAAGGAATTACTGCTTTGTCACAAGGGTAATATATTTTGTTGTTGCTTTGTTTTATTCATTACAGTACTGTCTAGAGAACCCAACTAACAGGCTCCACAATATTTGAGCTGTTTATAAACAAACTGAACCAACTTACTCTGTGTAGGCAAGAGGGAAGAACTGAGTAAATTCAGGACAGAAACTCAAAATTTACAGTAGGCACTTTGTTAAGATGTTTTTCCACTAAAATGAATTACTCAGTGAAGAAAAACCTTTGTACGTAAGCCATGGAGAAGAGCTCCTGCATGGAACACAGAGCTGAAGGTTCATTTTGGGGTGGATAGTGAAGGTGTAACAGAGAAATACTCTTGAGTATTGTGTGAATAAAGAGAAGGGTGATAAATGTGTAAGGAACTTATGACATTGAGTGACTGGCTGATGTAAATCAGTGTATTACATTCATTGTAAATAAGTGTGAAGTGATGTATGTTTGGAAAAAATAGTCTTGGCTATGCAAAATCACTGGCGGACTCTCACTAATCATTACGAATCAGGAGCCAAGGAATGATAGAGAGGTCTATGAAAACATCAGCTCACCACTCAGGGGCCAAAAAGCAAATAAAATGCTAGGAATTATTAGAAAAGGAAAAGGCAATGAAACACGCCTCGTCATTATGCCTCTGTGTATCCACTGTGCTCCCACATCTTAAATATTTTATGTAGCTCTGGCCCCTTATTCCCACTCCCTTCATTTAAAGAAAGCTTATCCTAGAACTGGAGAAGTTTCAGAGGACATTAACAACCATCAGAATTACAGAATGACTAGAGAAAGGATTGTTAATCTGAAAGAAAGATGACTGAGGAGGTCTATAAACTCATGGAGACCTGGACAGGATAAGTAGAAGACAGTTGCACATGGTTGTTTCCAAGGCACGTTAGGAAGCCAGCAAGCGGCAGCTTCAAAACAAACAGAAGGCAGTGGTTCTTCATAAAATGCACAAGGAAGCTGTGGGAACTCCTCGCCTCAGTTAAAACCAGATGCTTTTTTACACAGTTTGACCCAGTGCGGTCATTCTCGTGTTCTTATATGCTAGCACTATTTTACAGTGGTTGTAGGTGCACACAAGTTCTTTGTATCACCAAGGATAAGAAAAGGAGTAGGGAACCAAACTTTCATAAATCCTGAGATAAATATTGACTTTGCAATGAAAACGCAAAAGCCAAACTTTCTATTTAATTGAAAACCCAATCTCTGCTGAGATTAGAGCCTGTTCCAGCTATAAGTCTTGAAACTTCCTTTGCATTTTGTGGTGCATTACCACTACATTATATATATATCCCTTATACTCAACAGGCAGCAGCTAGGGTGTTGACTGCCATACAGGAGACAGTGACCAGGCTTTAATGCATTTCATCACAATCTCCCATGTCTGTGTACCATTAAAGGAACACCCAGGACTTAGATCCTAATTCAGCGCACTCCTAACTTTCTTGAGTAATGTATCCACTTTCTCTGTACTAGTGCACCAGCTGCTTCTTTACTATAGTTGGAATCAGAACATACATTTCATCTACTCGAAGGCCTGAAGGCAGTAATATTTAAAACAAAGGCTTAACTGCTTAACTAATTGCACATTCTGTGTGAATACTCTCAACAGAGTAGCAACAAGATCAAAACAATGCTATTAAAGACCTGGTAAGTGTTAAGGGAAGAAAGCAACAACACAACAAAAGCTAGAATGAACACTCACAGCCGCTTGCCATCCATTCACTGGCACATTAAAAATCTTTTAGTCTTGCAAAGCTATGTCACCTAGGAACCACAAAGTACTTAGCAGTAAAATTAGCAATAATTAGTCGTACATGAAAAGGCAGATCCAAAATGTGTTAAAAATACCTCCAAACTGTCAAGAAAAACATAGAAAAAAAAAAGCCTGGTAAAAATCTTACTTATAGGAATATTACTGAAGTCAATAAAACTACCTTGCGTGAGTAACCATGACTCAAATGAGTAACCTTAATCTAAAGTTTGGAACATAGGTGCTGAAAGTTAGACTCCTAAATTATTAGGATAACATATAAACTGCCAGATACCCCCCACTGTTCCAATTCCAACATTCAGAAAAAAACAGATCTCTTCCTTAGCTACCCCAGCATGTTCTTAGGTCCTGATGTAGATCCTACTGGCCAAGCATATACTCTATTAAAAAACAGACAGGGCACTGCTACTGTGTGCTTCTTAGTTCTCCACAGACAGAAGGACACATGGTCTCACTCTAAAATGCAGAAGGCTTTAAGAATGATTTCTCATCACACCATGATCTGGGTAAGTCAACAAATCATGAAAGATACCTAAAATACATGGAAAATTAAAATTAAAAACATGGAAATAAATACCTGTAATGTATCATAGTCCAGTGTCTTGCCTGTAAGATTATTTCAAAGCTGAGGAGGGAATTCTGTCTCCTCCACCCCGCCCTTGTCCCTCCCAAACGAGAGTCCTATCTACTCAAATTAGGAGAGCTTTCACCTTGAGAACGTGTCATTTTAGAAATGGRAAAACTGCTCTGGGGCGATATGCCTTCCATGACATCCTGGTCAAAAAGAGAGCACTGTAATTAGATAAATAGGCAGACAGACTGCAAGAAAGCAAGAGACAATCTCAGAACATACCTAAAAGGGGGAGGAGGAAAAGATTATAAAGCATAGAATTTTACATACTTGCTGTCTTTCAGGTTTTCTGGCATATACAAGTCACTTTTTAGAGTGACAAATGGATGCACGTTAAATTTAAGGACAGCTGAAGCAAGGTAAGGGTACTTTACTCAGCTTGGGATTTCCACCTGTTCTGCATATTGCCACGTAGCTGTCTCTGCAAAGAAAAAGTGTCGCATAGATCCCAAATGTCAAAACTAGCTTTCCATATTGTACTCATCTCAAGAAAGCACCGACCCATCACTCACAATACTAACAGTTAGCTGTAGACACAACATTGTGGGCACAAGATGGATTTGCCCAAGATGAATTTGGGCAACTGTAAGCATCGTGGAAGAATACGTTTGCTTTGTTTTGTTTCCTTCTGTAGAAAAGAATATACAGTATGAGAAGTTCTGCTCAGAAAGCACAGAGTATTCTTCATGTCATGGATTAAGTCAAATTTTCTGTAGACAGGTTCTGAGTCTAATTCTAATTCTAATTTCACTCTGGTATGACTCTTGCAGTTTTTGGGTAACTTGTCATACAAGTCAATTACTTCAGGCTGTCTATATACTTAAAACTGTCCCTCAGGGACACTGGAAAATGTTTCTTTTTCCCCCTGTCTTACAACAATTTTTTTCAAATTCCTGTGTGGAAACAAGTCTAAAGGGGATGTAAGTTTGACCTGGAGATCTGGTTGGGGAATTCTAAGTTAAAAACTTTGGGGAGGAAAATACTGATTTTTTGAAAAACTGACTGCTAGCTTGGGGTGGTGAACATTGATGAAACTTTTGCATGGACAGCTTCATGGGATCCAAAATAGAATTTCTAGTTCTACTATTTCTAGGAGACCTGAAAACCAAATCTCTCCACAGTATTTCATGAAATATCAGAGACTCAGGTTCAAGATTCCTCCTCAATTAGTTAAAGGACTACATATCAGGGCTGAAAGAGGAACACCTTAAAATAGTTAAATAGCACTTCAGTAGTTAAATGGTACTTAAAGGAATAGTTTTAGATGTGAGAATGACAGAGCAGGATCTCCAATCTGCCCTTTCCTCCTATAAGTGGCCTATCTATGCACAATAGTGTCCCCTCTTCTCAGATGGGCTGGAACTCCATCACCGATCTAGTATTCATGAGGAAAACTCTCCTGCTTTTTGTCCTGTGGTGGTTGGAAAATGGAAATGTAATCTCACGTGGCATTATAGAGTGGGAAAATCACATCTTGCTCAGATCTAGTGTTTTAGCTTTGGAGTTCCGGAGTCCGTGGGAAACAAGTTCTGAGAATGGGAGCATTTCTAGATTATTTTTTAAAGTTTTTAAAACACTAAGCAAAGTGATTCAGCTAAGTCAGGAATGGCTATAGCGTCTTTATAAAAAATGAAGGTTCTGTGGAAAGGATAGCTACAAAAGAGAAGATAAATAATTCTTGTTTTAATTAGTGGCTAGTATACATATTATTCTCAGTTATACTCTTTTCAAAAGGTTTCTAGCAAATCTTTAGAAATAAATTTTTCACTATTCCTGAAGGAAATTTAGAAGTAGCTAAGTGGTAATGTTAGTGCAAAATACATTCTGTGAACTGCTTTTGCTGAAATCTGAACATTTTAAACCTTTTCCCATGCTGGGTAGTGAGAGAGATCTCTTTATATTAATTCGGACTTCATAGATGTCACATGACAGGAATACATTCCAAAAGCTAAGATACAAGATTACTCTTTAACCATAGAACAAACCAACAGGAATTTTAATCAAGACAATATCCAATAATGACTGAATGTTTTTGGAGGGGATCCAGAATACACATTTGGGAATTTTAATCTTAACCACCTTTGAATTTTGTAAAAAATATTTTAAAGTTTGGGGAATATGCCACTCCGGCTGATTCCAGAAACGAGCCATCTAAGGTATTACAGTGTTTCATCTGTTCAGACATTGAATATTGCAAATCTGTTTCAGTAATTCATACCAGATAAGTTCACAATGAATGAGCCTAAGTGAAGAAACTTGTTTCCCTTAAAGTAGGACAGCAAGTCAGAAATGGAAGAAAATATAACTAAGCCAAACATTTTTTTAAATGTTCCTCATATTTCAGAAAATATTAAGGCAGCTGCTTTTCTTTATTTCTCATCAGTTGATTTAAAATTACTGAAACTGTACTGTTTGCAGCACTGTGACGAACTGAAATTTCTTACACTCTGTATGTGTTTCCACATGTGTATAGATGCATTTGTGTGTCTGCATATTTATTATGATTGAAGTGTTCAGAAAATTTCAATCACTGTTTTATGGAAGGATCATGTTATCTTCAAAATATATGTGTTAGTATATCGTGACTTTAATGCTCCAGCCCGCACATGTATTTTTTTCTTACTGGAAGCATATTACAACAGGCTTCRCTGAGTTCTCTAATATGCTATTGTATGACTTGAAATTTTGACAGTACTAAATTACATATATTATCATAAAATTCTTGGCTTATCTTTCCCCCAACTTCCATTCAGAGTAATTTTATATGCAGCCAATTTAAAACAATTTAAGAAAATTAAACAATTGAATTTGCTTATTTTAAGCTAGCATGATGTCGCAGTTGAAATATCAGTATCAATGAGAGATGAGATTTTAGGCAGAAGGAGATTTAGGCTTCTTAGGATGAACAAGAATGGGCATTTTAAGGAGGTGCTAATCTTCCCTTTCTAAGACTAACCAGCTTCCAGCTATTTTGGGACCTGGTTATGATGGTGACTAATATTTTAGTAGAAAAGTGGCAAGAGTCTACAAAGTGGGAAAAGTATTCATAGTTTTGTTTCTTTTTTGTATTAATATAAATTCCTGTTCCTTTGTTTTCTTCTTGTAGCCAATCACACAACTTAATCTCCTCTGTGCAGTGAAAGTTTAAAAGCCTAATTCTGTAAGCTATAAAACAAACTAAGCACAGAAAGGAATTTACAGTATGTTAAAAGAATAGGAGAAGAGGCTAATAGAGTTGTATACATTTCAAGGATAGATATAATCAAGTGTGTACAATATAAAGCAGAAGGTTCATAATGATTGAAAAAGGAGAAGGAAAAAAAAAAAGCTATTTTGTAGTAGCTGCATGAACTCTGGCTGAACCTTGCTATTTGGCAGCCTCCAGTAAGGACAGCCTAAGATGAGGCATTAGAGTTTGAATCTGAGAAGCTGACATCAAGCAGACAGCAAGACATGATATCTTATTTTCCTGAGCTATGCTGACACAAATTGAACTCCACTTATTATTTTCTTATGCCAGTAAAGTTGCATTTGGCATTTAAGCATTTTGCTTGCAGATGTTGGAGTGCTGGTTGTCTTAATTTAAATAATTTGCAGATTGTTTGGTAGTATTAAAAGATAGAAACTCATTCTTCATATGAGTCCAATTTTATAAGCTTTATTTTTTTTCTGACCTTGTGCAAGGTAAGAATTTGATATTAAATCCAAGTAGCCCAAGGGTACAAGCCAGTCTTCTGTGTTATTCAAAACTAGGAGTGGAGAAAACTTGCCTTTGAGCTGTTTAACTGATTCAAATAAGAAGAAAAGATGAAAATTCTTCACAATGATTTGAGCTAAGGAAAATGAAAGTGTTATTTCTTTGTCAGACAATACAAATCATAACAATAATACACATCATATATGAATAGCAAGTAGTTAATGCTTCTAGCATATTCCTCATTCTTTAAGGGAGTTATACATCAACAACAACATCTAGACACCCCTTTTCATAGAACTAAATAGATAGGTGTACAGTCATCATTACATCTGTACATCTACATCTGTAGATATGATGCTTGAACTTTTTCAGTTACTGCCATACAGAAGTTATAGTTTTTCTTTTCTTAAAAAAGGAGTCTTCTTTCCCTCGTACGTTGCGTTGCTTTTATTTGCTTGTTTGTATTCCTAGGCAAAAMGTTCTAAGAGAATACTAGTGATTTTTTTGAGAAGAGAATAAGATGTCAGTTTACATTACAACCCTCCAGGGTAAATGGAGAGAATTCATAAAGGGTTAGAAAAAAATGTAGTGCTTTATAATGAAATGTACTTCATGTAATTTATGACTACACAGTTAGAGCGTAGTCTTTCTTTTCCATTTTTCCCATGCTGTCTACAAATCCTTAATAACTGTCTAGGGGAAAAAATATTTTACCACTTATTAAGAAACAATGAAACTTGTTTTCATTTTGCCAAAAGAGTTATCTTTGAGAAGTACATGGCCATGTTGTCAGATTATGCTAACGATCTAAGAAAGCGTGGCTGGGACTGAAGGCTAGGAGATCAGATGAAACCGTAAGTCTAGTGAAGGCGGTGAGAGCTTTACCGGTGGTATCAACAGGGCAAGGATTTGTGGGAGTCTTCTCTCCCAAACCTGGGTCTTCTGCATATCACTCATTTTCCTTTCTATAAAATTGGAACTAATAATGTCTATCCACGTCCATAAAAACGTTGAAGTCACCACGTGGAAAATGTTAGGCATTACTAATAGCAAGAAGATCTAGAAGTATTTGTGACAAGAGACAATTGGGCCTGCTTTGCTTTCAGACCAAGTTAAATATCACATATAGACTGTCTATGCAAAATGATTTACCTAGWTTGCAGTGAGTTACTTATGAAAAATGTGAAAACATATGTCAAATCATAATGTGTATCTTACCTAAAGCGATATTTTAGTGTGATTTGATAGATTGCCCAGAAAGTCGTTGAAAAAATTTCTGTGTCTGTTGGACTACCAGGGATTAATGGGAGCAATTAAGGAATATACAGACATTGCAGAGAAATTAAATTATTTCTTTGCCTTTGACTTCACCACAGAGGATGCTGGGCGACATATCTTCTCTTTTCTGGAAATAAAGATGAGATACTGTCAGAGGCTGCAATATCAACAGAGGACATACTGGAACAGAAGGAAAAAATTAGAGAACCACCAGTTATTAAAATAGGAGAGTATATTTCCAGGGGTTCCAAAGGAGCTTAAGAATGAAATGGTTGAACTGCTAAAAACCCTAAAATTCAGACTCATTAAAATCAACTACTCTGCCTGATCACCAGTGACTATCTTTAATAAGAGAGCTACAGATGATCCTGGGAATTGAACACCAATTTCTTTTCTTAATATCAAGGGTATTGTGAAACAAAAATAAATAAATGAGAATCATAATAGAATAAAGACAGTGTCTACCTCGCAAAGAAAAACATGCCTCCCTAATCTATTAGAGCTTTTCAGGCACATTGCTCACAAAGAAAGAAAAAATAATTTAAAACACCTTTGACAATGTTCTGTAAAGAGACTATTGAGAAGTGGCCAAAGAAAAACAGGCAAAATTATTTCAAAGATCAGGCTCATCTACACAAGGTCTGTAAGCACTACACAGTGGGTTACTTCTTAACTTCTTTTGCGGGTGCACCTAATGAGCAATTTGGAAATGGGTTAAGCGATGTTTCACCAATGCAAACCTGGATGGGGAAGGGAGGAGCTAAGCAATCTGTTCAATAAATTAATCAATGATAACCAGAAGCCTGGAAAAGTTATAACAAGGAAAGATCATTTTATGTACTATTGTTTTATGTAATTAAGTAATAATTAAGACCTTGGATTTAAAGCACCAATATTAATTTAAATGTAGACTGAGGAAGYAGAGATTTGTACCATTCAGACATCCCCAGATTGGAACAAACATAAACATCCCTGGGGCATATCATGGCTTTTATGGATTTTATCTTCTAGCAGGACTTTCTCCATGCTACTATAGTCAAAAGGAGCTACAGCTAAACCCAAAATAGAAACACAGAAAACAGCTATGATTTCTGCATTAGAGATGAGCTTAACTGAAAACAAGCATACTGACAGAGACAGTTTATCTGAACAATATATAAGAAAAGTAAACTTGGTATAAAATACATTTCTTCCAGAAAGCCAAGATGCATGGTCAGTGCTACAATATCATTGATCCATTTCTTCCTCTTGCATTACTTAAAGTCACGCCAAAATATATTAAGTTGCAAATCTATTATTAAACTCAAGGCAAATTTGCTATGGGCTTTCCCAAATTTTATTCTGTTTTTACTTTTTTTTTTTAAGCGTACATATGCTGTACTTTGCAGTCATCTCTGGTCAAGCTTTCATATATAGCATGGAGCTAATGAATTACTTCTGTATTCAGTCACTTAGACTTCATGAATCAGTCATCTCCTCCTGAAAACTGCTCTGGTCTGGATCTTTAACTAGTGTAAATTAGCACTGCGCCAAGAAAAAACCAAGGTGATACAATACTGTACAAAAGTCAAGGACCTGGCACTGTATTTCTGTGGCACTGTTACTATCGTGCCTTTTATAAGTGTTACAGATCTTAAGGGTTATATAAAAGTAGATCATCTACAAAGATAAATTTAAAATTTTCTTCTTATTTATGAAAGCTTTCCCCTTTGTTGTCAAATCTCCCTGTTGACCTAAGACAGTGCCCTGTGAATAGTGCAGTTTGGGTAATACTAATTTCTTTTAAGTGATTTGTGTTTGTACCTTAGGAAATAATAAATAATAGGAAATATATAGAAACTGAAACACCTTTTTTTTYYCCCCCCCTCTAACATAATCTATGTTTCTATAACTTTGTAATCAACCTCTTTTCTCCTTTCTGAGTAGCAAGACTCTACTTCGAGCCACAGGCTTTTATGCCTTGGAAACCTTTTTCAGTAGTTTGCAATTSTCCAAGCAATGAGTTAGGCTGTACCTTTGTTATACCTCTCAGGTGTAACACACCAAGCACAAAACCATGGCAATGCTAGCAGAGCTAGCCAAGAAAACCAGAAATACAGAGGGAAGGAACCAAAAAGAGAGCCCCTGTGTACCCTGTTCTTGCCTTTAGGCGAAAACACTGCAAGCTGCTCTGAYACCTCCATAACACTATGTATGAAATCTCTGATGTAGGGCTGTGTTCGAGTCTAGCCTCTGTTTGTTTAGATTTCTAAATATCATAAAAAATCAAAGAGATTTAATTGTTGGAGTACCTCAGAGAGTAGTTGCACATTATAGTTTCTCTGGTAGCAAAGCCAAGCCACTGCCCTCTGAAAGCCCCCGCTTTCCCCCCACGTCCAGGAGGCTGCTGCAGGCAGGAGGACCACAGCCCTTTTCTCCCTCCCCATCCCCAGGACATGCTGCCCTCCCCACTGCCCATTTTGCCTATCTTACAACTTGTATGTGATCCAAGACAGAAAATAATCTCTGACATCTTCTTGTACTTTTCCTTGAGGATCATCATCTCCAAAACCAATATTATTAGAGAATCCATTTTCCCTGCGTGTTAGTGGTGATCTGCTGCAGCTTCAGCGTTAACCTGAATGCCASACGTCTTTGTGGTAGGGGGGAATGTGAGGGTGGGATAGAAAAGGAACAGACCTTTGCCAGAGAGGTGGTTGTTTGTTTGGAGAATTAGGGAAACTGAATACTGGGATCACATTCCTCCCAAGTTTCTACATGCAGTTAATAAGCTGCAGGGAAATATTAATATTCAGTAAAAGAGCATTGCTTCAGGGAGGGAACTGGAAATGTTAATAGCTATTGGTCCAAATTCTCTCTCACTGGACTCCACAGACATTACTAAACTTAATCCAGGGAGGAATTTGGTCCACTGGGTTTAATTTAAGTATGTAATATGATGCAGTGTTGGGGAAAAAAAAAACCACATCTATTTGGTGTAGGTATTTTAGGGATGTCTCTTGTAAGTTCAGAGAGTTTTAAGTTCATTTTTGTTCAGCATTAATGTGACTGCAGCTAGAATGTCATGCTCTGTTTTGGTCTCAACAATTACAGAAAAGGCAGGATGGAGCTAGAGAATAAAAAGAAGGGACACAAGCAGACGATGTGAGACCTGAGGATCTATCTCATAAGGAGAGCCTCAGAGAATTTGGGGAGTTGAATCTGTATCATTCACAGGAGAGGTGTCAAAGAGGGGACACATCTACACTCTACAAACACAAGTCTTATGCTGATATTAAAGTGAAAAAACTTAGCGTGCCTAAAGGCATCAAGGCAAGGAATTAGAGGACGGCTAAAACTTTAATTTTAGAGAAAAACTTCTTTATGGAGGGGGAAAACTTTATGGAGGTTGAGTCCCATAAGCCTCAGTTGCAGTGAGAGTCTCCTGATACTGGAGCCAGACCTTTACCAGAGTAAAGGTGAATCTGATGGGCACTGTTATGCAGTATGTAGTACTTTCAAGTGAAATTTAGCAGGTGTTTCTTTTTTCCCTACTGGACTATATCCCATCAACCTTATTCAGTCAAGTAATCTCCCTCAAATCAGTGGGACAACCTTTGTGAAAAGGCAGAACTATTTATTCTACTGGTGGCACAGACCTTTCCTGACGTATAATGGCAAAGAAACAGAGGATTTATGGCTGTAATATCATCTGAGTTCTGTATCCAAAATTTAAAACATGAAGGATAAAATATGCTTTCTCTGTTGGAGAAAAAAGGCAGAGGAATTACATTCTTGGCATATACGTTAGAAATGGCAGCACTGATGAGATTATATCTGTTATCTTCAAAATTGCTTTAAACCAGAAGCTTGGGTAACAAAGGACAGAAGTTACTTTCATATTAGCATATATGTCATGTTTAATCAATCAAAAGAGAACTGTAATTACTTTACTCTCTTCTTAGCTAACTTTAAAGAAAGGAAGTCATGAACCTATAAAGTAAATGTCATCCTGTTTAGATAGTTATAGTTTTATAGGTAATTTGTTGCAGATTTTATGCAGATAATTTATAATTATTTCCTTTCATGCTCATCTTTTAGCCTGAAGTCCAGTTTTAAGACAAACATAAGGACTGCAGATGCAGGGAAAGTATCAATGAAACTACCTAATTTTTTTCCCAAATTTGGTGCACACATTTACAAGTTTATCAGCCACTGTGCGGCTACTGAACTTGGCAGTAGTTTGAACTGCATATGCAATACTAAAGTGAAAAGTCAAGTCGTGGTAATAATTAGTAGGCTTGGTTAGACGACCTATGACTTTCAGGAGGTATTTGCATGAGAAGGAATTCATTTCTTCTCCCAGCCTGAGTCTTTGGTATCACTTTGTTTTGGATGCTATGCAATAGGTGGTTTCCAGTACATTGTGCTGCTGCTGTGAAGGAAACAAATTGCATAGTCATTTGAGCAGGGAACTTTAAATTGTCAAATGTGTTGAACTGCACATACAGCAGCAAGATGACTGTGTTTGAAAATAGTCTCAAATTGCCACAGCTGCTTGCCTTTAGCATGTTTCCCACCACAAAATAGTCTGTATTTTCTGCTTCATGGGTAAAACCTCTATGCTGAAAAACTCAGTAGTCGTCCTGGGAAGCAAAACAGAAAGAGTGTATTTATGCAAGACAAGATTTGTTACAATTGTTTGCTGGCATTATAAGATAATTTAGTTTTCTCTTGCTCTTTAGAAACCTCTTATAGAGTTAAGAGGCGGAAAACTAGTATTCGTAAATATTTTAAAATGTTAAGCCAAAATGTGGATTTGATTTGTTACGAGTATTGGCAGTCTGACTGTTGACCATTCTTTCTCTTCCAACCTGCAATAAATTCTACAAAAATATATTATTTCATCACTCACCGAACTGAACTGATTAAAATATGCACCAGGGAAACACTCCCTAGCCATGACAGATATCGATTAGACTCTAAAGCATTGTATGTCTTTATGTTATTAAGGCACCCTTGTGTATAAGCATAGCAATCTCATAGAGGTCTGACCAATGACATTGATGCTTCAGAGTTGGTTTTCTCTTTTCAGTTAAGGGCCAAATATCAACACAAACCTATCAGACTAGTAAGCTTTCTGTCGACAGTAACATACAAGCAGCGATACATCTAGCGCTCTGTCCACCTGCCTCTGGCTTCCTGGTCTGAAGTACTAAATAGCCATTTACATCTGGGTTGATTAGGGAAACCTTTGACACGAGTCTGGAGTGAGGCTTAAACTTCTCTTTCTGGATCCATAGGGAAAAATGCTTAACCAGCTTTAACCTCTCTGCAACGGCTCCCTTCAGGCTGTTATGAAACATGAATTCATCTGACCTCTTCAAGGTCTGTTTATATCTTCCTGTCTGGGAGATCCAGTCATTCCTTCCTTCAGCCTGCTGCAGACAAATGAATATCTCATGGTACTGTCATATAAAAAGCTACTTAAAACGTTTCAAAGCCAAAAGGGCTGCTAGTTTATACTCTTTGAAAAATCAACAGTGTCTAAACAGCTCCATAATACACAAGACTTCTGCTGCTTGAATTTATTTCTTTCCAGCTCTGGGGTTTTGTTTTTCTTTTTGACCAATGTGTTATCTCAGTTAACAGTATTTTTCATTTCTATGGTAGTAAGGATTAACTTGTCCGGCCAGAAGATGCTTCAGCTGCACATCCAATTCACTACGTTATGGGACTGATTTGTCAAAAATGTTAAGCACCCTAAAGTCCAAGAGCAGCACACAATACCTGGGAGTCCAACATGCATGTGCCATAGGTCTGGTGCCCAAACACAAGAAACTGGCATTGGCAACACAGAAGAAGATAGCAGCCCTATCGACCAGTTGCCAAACAACAGATTATTGCCAGATGCAGGGCTGGAACGTGAATGAAATTAYTGACTTTTGCTGCTATTGTGCTTTGACCTTGACAGTAGGACCCAGGAGAGGTGAATCCTGTGCCATTTTCTACCATCTTTCTGCCACGCTGCTACCGGCCATTTTCTGTTGTTCCACTCCAGTCTCCCGCATCACCTTGACATCAAGCCTGAGCTGCGAGTGCTCAGCAATTCTGCAAGCTGGGCATAAGCCATTTTGTTTTGTGTTACATTTGTTGAATAGAAGCAATAGAAGCTGATGCCTATCCCTGTATGGATATGCTGGATGGGAGAGGAGAAATGATGATAGCAGAACAGGAGTAAAGGCAAGGGGTAGGATAAAGATAAAAGGTAGGAGTAAAGTGTGCTTCTGTTACAGGAGGGTAAGAGTGCAGAATGTGCAGGGAGGTCCTTCCTTTCCCACCTTTGAGGGTAAATCTATCATTCTTTACCAGCTCTGGCTGGTCCAGTCTAGGCTGGGTAACTGAAGAATGCTAACAAAACTAATTTAGGAATTGATGGGAGGGTGTAATGAATAATTCCACACGTTGGTGAGAAGACAGGATTGTTGAATTAGATCCTTTGGGAAGGCTGGAAGAGAGTGGAGCTGAGAGAGGGTTACCATGGTGTGAGGAGATGGGAACAGTTATGGAGAAGCCATGAGAAGGTGTGAGATAAAAACAGGTTAGAAAAAAGAAAGGATAAAGAGTTAAGAAGAAGCAAAGAAAGTGAAGGAAGGAAAAGAGAAGTTATCAAAAGAAAACACAGAGGCGTGGCAGAAAGGCAGAGGGGAGGAGAGTGAAAGCTCCAGATTATGAGAAAGAAGGAAGTACTAGTAAAACAATAAATACCTGATGGAGCCATCCCCTGGGGCCTCCTCACTGCTCCCAGACCTCTCAGGCACCCCGACTGCTGGTGGTCTATGTCTACAGAACTGTCTTAATTTTTTTATCCCCATTCTGCCAACAGTGCATCATCAGTGCTAAAGAGCACTCAGTATTTATAAAAATCTATAAAATTCAAGTCAAATCAAAGTTTGAGGGAAAAGAGGAGTTAAAAGGAGCTAATCAAATTAGTAGCAAAAAATACTAAATAATCAAGGATTCTGAAGTCATACAAATACTTGAGAGCCAAGAATGTAAAGAAAGCCCATATTTATTACTTATATATTCAGTATAACCCCACATATACATTTAATTCAGCTACAATGACATCATTTTCACTTGAATCTTATTTATATGTAGTAACAGTGTCTTGTTAAAATCTAAGTTGTACTACCTTAAAAGAAGCCTATTGACTCTAACTTGTGGATTATTAAATATGAATAGTGTAGTTCCTAGCAATAAAAGAAGCATTATCTGAGTACAGGAAGTACTTCAAATATTTTTTTTAAATGTCTTCTTTTTCTTTTTTTTTTTTTGTTTCAAGTTGTGCTATTTTGACTAGGATAGCTTATTGAATTATTCTATGATTTTACCTCTTTCCCCCCTATAAATCTATACATTTTTTTATTTTCTATAATTTCTTTGGGGGCTGTTTCCTTTGTAACATATGAGAATATTTTAATTTGGTTTTCTCTACATTCCAATCATTTGGGGTTAAATTTTCTCTAATAGCCTAATCCCAGTCCAAATAAGTTTAATGAGAAAACTCCAATGTGATAAAATGGAACCACAGTTTCCCTCTTAAGCCTGCACAGCAGACTTTTCTGGCATAATTGTGTCGTTCAAGGGTAGAATGAGGTGTGATCTGTGACCGGCATAAGCAAAAGCTTTCAATGCCATTGCAGGTAAACTGGCAAAAATACCCTATTGCCATTTCCACCCTACTTTGGCAAGCCTGAGAAAAGTTATAGCATCGACAGTGGAGTTTTGTTGCTACAAGTTGCTTTTCCAGTATAATGGGAGGATATTTCAATTCCAGCAAGGCCTTCCAAGCGTGGGCCTGGACTGAATTACGCTCGTGTAAATTGAGACTAATTCCGCTGCAGTCTTGCAGCAAAGGTCATGTTCACTCTTGGTGTACACCAGTGAGCTGGAACGTTGGCCGGAGGAAAGGCTGCTGCAACTCTGTGTGCTCTCTGAGCAAAAATAAGTCCTGTCCTCCGGCCAGGCTGCTGTAGCTCTCACTCAAGAAGATACGGTGTTCATCAGGCAGCCATATTCCCAAAATGCAGAGCCAAGGCACTCCGTGTGACAACCTCTTACAGGCATGCCCGTCTCACGTGCTTTCTGTTATGCCTCTTTTCTTTGATCTCCTCTGCCTGCAACAGAGAGGGAGATCAAAGAAAAGCTGAGCTCTGCCTCTTATCTCTGCACTCCTGTGTCTTTTCTTTCCTTTTTTCCTCTTTATTTCTGACAATTGTAGGGGAAGCAAGACACAGCGGGAGTTCCTCTGTACCAACCCCAGCCTCCTCCGACCCCAGCCCAGAGCGCTGTAAGGAGGCTCTTGCACTATTGCCTGAAGCGGTCGACTGCTGAAAAATGCTAGAGGTGGTAAAAGCTAAGTTTTGTAGTTTAGCTTCACAGGAGCAGTATCTCGATTCTTAACAAGGACACAAGGGTGCAAGAAAGCATTTAATAATGTTGTAGGCAGTTCCTTCTGAAGAGGCAACTGTAGCTTTAAAAAAGTCCCAGTGATTTAGTTAATGAGTATGAAACTAGTACTTTTCTAGAACAACAGAAGTCCTTCTGAGCTAATGGTACTGCACTTATAAAAAAGCAGAAAATATAGCCATGCTGAATAGCAGCCTTTCTGTGACAGCTGGAGGAGACCTAACCAAAGCCAAATCAGTTCAGATTTATCAATGTCAACAGTGTTTTGCCCTTAACTCTTACGCTTTACACATCTTTTCATATGTCTTTTCTCATTAGCCACATGGAAGAAACATTATTATAATGTTCCTACCTAGACGGTCTTGATCTTTCCAATTCTCTATTATCCATAACTTCCAAGTGAAAGAAATTAATCTGGAACTTCAAAAAAAAAGCTTACAAAATTTGTTTTCTGTTTTGTGGTTCTGTATGCTCACAGGACTTACCATCACTTCAGTTTTCCCAGGGCTGTGGCTGTTTGAACTTTATCCAGTTCCCCTAACTGACTTGAACAGTGTGTGTCTGGACTTCCCTCCAAGTGTGCCTACGCTGGCACCTTAGTTCTGGTCTGGAGCACGCTTTGGAAGCAAATCTGGTTGCCCTCACCTACTGTGTTTCAATTCATAGCATGGAGCAGTCCCAAGGAATGCCAACTGGATCTCTGTTCGTAGGAGCTAAGCTGGAGCATGCAATACAGCAGACCGAGCACACTCCAGCCACTGATTGCTGTTACACACTCACTTCGGGTTTCTCTAATGCTTCTGGGTTGATTAGGTCAAATTCAGGATCAAGAGCTGCATAAAAATACACTTTTTTGAGGAATAAATGAACCAGCACATTAAAAAAAAAAAAGGCAAAAACAAAAAAACCAACACATTACTTTACACTGGTGAAGGATTCAAAATAAAACTTCACCACCTTTCCAACCACATGAATAAGCTTTTAAAAGAAGTCTGCTTGTTGGAGAGCTGGGATACACATATTAACAGAGCTTTTCTCTCCAGTGTACTGCTTTCATATTTTCAGTAGCAAATGAACTGAGACTTAAACTGAATGAGCTGTTTAAGAGTAATATGTCTCCCCTTGCACCTGCATACGTTGATGGCTATCAGTGGAGCTCCGTAGCTGGAGTTTTGGTAGCACTGATTCTTGTACCATGATTATTTTCTTTAGTAATGCATTTAAAAAGCACTAGCAGTCTACCAATGCTGCCACTCAGTATAGCAATTCATGCTAAGCCTGAGACACTCTCGTTTATCTACTTTACTGTTCTTCAGAGCAAACAAGCGTCGTGTAATTCTACCAACCTTATTTATCTTGATTTATGTGATTATGCATATGGTGCTAATTCTTGCCTTCAGCTGTATTTGTTCAAATTACACACCCTTCCCTTAAAAATGCTATTGTACTTTTGGAGATTGATCTTTTTAATTCCATGTTTACATCCATTTTCATGCTGTTCAGTTGACTTCCTTTTTGTATTTCTAGAGCAGGAGCACTTACTATAGTAGGCGTGAGGCATATACACAAGCCTTGAATCTATCTTGCTATCACTGCCTGCCTTTTAATACTCTTCCTGAATTTTTTAATCTGAAATATGAATAACAATTTAATGCCTTCTGGAGGGGGAGAAGGGCTTCCATAAAAAATATCATATTAGATGAGTTGCATGGCAAAAGGATTTGTGATTTGAATTATTACTGAACCTCGCTGAGTATCCTTTCACAATCATTTGCATTTATAGTGCTACAGGAATAGGGTCTTTATGTAACAGCTACGGCATCAGAACCCTGTGGTTTTGGCTGTGGGCTTCCACAGCTGAGCTGTTTGTGGAAGTCAAAATGCTGGACTAGTTCAGCCTGAGCACATTAAGGATGGTTCCTCGAAAGCATGCTGACAGCCCCCATCAGTCTATTTTTTTTCTTTTAAAGATAAACKCATGTTTCTTCTTCATGTCTGCCAGCAGTTTGCTAACCAGTATGTATCCACGTTAGCCCTAGCTGGTTGAATCCTTCAGCCAATTTTGTTTCTCTGTCTAAGCTTATACACAGCTAGGACGGCTGTGTGTGTTACGCTTGAGTGTCGGTCTCTCAGACAATAAAGTATTTGTGGTCTAAATGCAAGAACAGCTGGGATGGCGAATCCTCTGCTTCTCTTCTAACTTCTCCATGGCCCTGTGTGTTCACCCTGCACTTAATTCAGCTCCTGAGGGATTCAGTGACAAAACTCTTGGAGCTCATGCAGGTAGACATCCACAATTAACTCATTGTTTCCAGTGGAGGTAGGTCCTCAGATGATTGCTCTGTGGAGTAATTCCAACTCCACATCTCCTCATCCTCCCTCTCTCCATCCAATAACCTTGTTGACATCTTAGCTATGGGTCTGCACTTACAGCTTAGGTTCAATGAATTATTTTCCATTTCTTAGAAGACTTTTTCAGAATGTGCTGGTTTTGGCTGGGGTAGAGTTAATTTTCTGCATAGTAGCTGGTATGGGGCTATGTTTTGGATTCATGCTGGAAAAAGTGTTGATAACACAGGGATGTTTTCATTACTGCTGAGCAGKGCTTACACAGAGTCAAGGCCTTTTCTGCTCCTCACCCCACCCCACCAGCGAGGAGGCTGGGGGTGCGCAAGAAGTTGGGAGGGGACACAACCAGGACAGCTGACCCCCAACTGACCAAAGGGGTATCCCATACCATATGATGTCGTGCTCAGCATATAAAGCTGGAGGAAGAAGAAGGAAGGGGGGATGTTCAGAGTGATGGCGTTTGTCTTCCCAAGTGACCATTACGTGTGATGGAGCCCTGCTTTCCTGGAGATGGCTGAACACCTGCCTACCGATGGGAAGCAGTGAATGAATTCCTTGTTTTGCTTTGCTTGTGTGTGCGGCTTTTGCTTTCCCTATTAAACTGTCTTTATCTCAACCCACGAGTTTTCTCATCACTTTTACCCTTCCAATTCTCTCCCCCGTCCCACTGTGGGGGAGTGAGCGAGTGGTGGTGTGGGGCTTAGTTGCCGGCTGGGGTTAAACCACAACAGTGTCACTGCATTCTTTGACATATTCTGTAAGAGTGATCTAGACTTTTTGTTCCTGTGCATACAGCCTGTGTTGGATTTTACGGAAATGTGTCTCATTTAAGTAATCCAGATCAGCCCCATACAGCACAAACATTCTTATGTTCTCTGTCATGAACCAGACAGCTGGCCATTTACACCTTTCCTAGTGAACACATCAGGAAAGATCTCCCAGTTCCTCACCTGGAAGGTGCTGGAGTGCACCTTGATAATATTTGGCAGTAGACCTTTAGAGGAAAGGAAAATCAGGGCAGGGAACCATGGGTTTGTTAATGGTCATCTGAACCAGTAGTTAGATTTGTTTGGATAAAAAATAAAAACTGAAAACTTTTGACTCAATTTGGTTTTCCAGCAGTCATTTCTTCTCACATTTCTTTTCACTTTTTTGATAAAATACTTCCGGTGAAAGCCCAATTTTTGATGCAAATGAGATAAATTGGAAAGTTTTTAGTAATCTAGACAATGAATAGCATTGCTTAAGAAAGGGGTAATTGCACGTTTACAGCTGCTTTTAGAGGACCTGCCCATTAACTGATCCTTAGCCTGTTTAATATGAGCACCTGAGTACAGGCTGTACAAGTGGACTGGTTTTTTAAATTAGAATGTAAGAGAAGACTACATCAATTTAGTCTCCGTGAAATAGATATTACTTTCATTTTAACATTTCTTGTGCTGTCTCATGGATCCATCGTGCTAGATGTTGCACAATTACAATAAGACACATTTTCCTTGCAGAAAGTCTTGGAGGTAGCTTCACTCTTGGGACCAAGGAAGGAGAGAGGAGATTTGATGCGAGTATCTCCTGCTCAGCTGGCAGCCTGATCCCCAGGAAAGGCATCAGCCATTTTGGGAGTCACTTTAACTCTTCTCCCACCCCAATTTTGGGCAATAGCAATCCTGAAAGCTGTAAGAGGGAGAATCCATCTTCCATCTCTGCTCTTTCACACATTTTCTCCTTCTTCCCTTCTACCCTGTCTCCAAAAAGCCTGTATTCTAGGAGAATTATTTCTGGTACTGATGTTCTAGAAGGAAGAGGTATTGTTTTGTTGGGGTTTTTGGCAGGGACAGATGATTTCTTCTGCCTCTCTTCTTTTTGCACCAACCTAATTGCAGGGCAAATCTCCCTCAAGGAAACAATCAAAGGGTTCTGTGTTGTGAGCATCATGTTTGCAGCTTTACTCTCATGAGTAGTCCAGCTGAAGTCAACACAGGCAGAACTTACGCACACGTAAGCGTTCACAGGATCAAGCAGGATAAAAACAAAAAAGCAGACAAAGCAAAGGGGAGCGAGTTAGACATACAAGCGCAGTGGTCAGGGTGATGATAGGCACACATGTTGTTAGTTCCTTTCCCCCTCCCTCCTGCCAACCACTAAAACAAGCAACATATGATAGGAGGAGGAGAGGGGTGAAAATCCAAATCTGTACTGGAAAAAAAACCACCCATCTGTAATAGATTCATATTTCATAGGTCTTGTTTAGGCTTCATTTACACTCTCAGAGTGAATTTCTCCCTATTACGGAGCCTTGTGGACCACTCCTGCTCCATTTCAGCACAGTGGAGGGAAGCGGCGACAGTCTGAACTGGAGTGCACTGCCGTCTCCTCATTTAGGGAGGGAGAAATGTTTCTTTTGGCAACCAGAGGTGCGCCTGTGCTCCAAGGTCTTCAGTGTGCTTAGTGAGGATGCATAAGTAATGATCCCTAAATTTGAATTTCATGAGATGGCTCGACTTTCTGGTAGGTGTTTCTCAGATTTGGAGAAAAAGCAAATATGTTTTCAATTTCCAGTGAAAATTAATTCTGAAAAAGATCAGTTTTAGTCAATTTTGATTTCACAATTTTGATTTAACAATTTTATTTTGCTTCCTACATCATCTGAAAAGCTTTCCAGAAGCATATTACTGACATGCTACATCTGGTATAATGTCATTGAAATCTTCCATTTTTAATATCTTAGTTATTCCTAAAGGATGTTCCTATTCACTACTGATAAAAAACATCTTCATCTCCTTTCCTAGATCAAACTCTCTCTTGTTTTGTAATAAGACAGTATAAGAACATGTACTTGAGCTCACAAATAAGTGAAGTTTCTCTGTACACTTACAGAGTATAGATCTAGTATACAATTTTGTGAAGTGAGAGAACATTTAAATTTTAATAGCTTTATTCTGAAACAAGGCTTCAAGCACAAATGTAAACAATTCAGCACTCGAAGGCCTCCAATATGCCATAATAGTTTGTTGTGTGCCTAGAATTTGTGTAGGTAGACATGAAAGCACATATTAAGCAGCTTTACCCACGGCAGTGTCACCATAAGGCTGAACGGTTGTAGGTGAGTCATGGAAATTCCCTGTCTYGTTGTCTGTAAAATGGGGATAAGCTGTTCATTTCCCTGGAATGCTGTGATCCTCAAGTAACGGATGATGTGAACATCTCTGTTGAAATACTGCATCATTAATTTTCCATTGCTCTTTTGCCAACGTTTGAAGACATTTAGATCTATGATGGTTCAGACTTTAAGGCACTAGCAGTACTGCAATAACTGTTTTCAATTTTTTTAAAAAATCTGCTTTCCTACCTTCTTTCAAAACATTTGCAACTTAAGCCTCAAATGCATTCTTACAGAAATAATTGATTATGTTTCCTGTGCTTTGCCTCTCAAAATAATGTTGTACAGTATTCAGTAATTAATTCAAACAGAAGAGTACTCTGTCCCCTTTGTATTTTGGAAGTGGGTTCCTGGATGTTGTTGCACTGTGACTTCTTGGCCATGAGTCTCCACTGCTCTGTAACCCACCCAGGCAATAACACCTTTGATCCCCTTGAGAAAAAAAGGCAGAATTCACAACTAGAAGCCTTTAAAAATCATTTTGTACAAAAGTAAGGGAGTATACAATGAACTTAGTTGAATTGCTGGGTTTCTGTAGTCTTTGCTCCAGATTTTAGGCATTCATAAGTGCCCCTTTCAATCTGAAATCACATTAAAAGCAATTATTAGAGAGCTGGTGGACTTTTTCTAGACTTTTTCCTCCTATCAATAACAAGTAAAATTCAACTGATAGGAGATTGCTGAAATCCTTTTCATAAAAATGAAAATAGATGTATACATATTTTTAAATGGGTATGTTAAGGCATCTGTACTTTATCTACTTTTCCAACAGATATCACTCTAATAAGCTGTTAGGTTTCCTTTGAGCAGAGCTCTTCACACGCTCTAGCAGTGGGCAAATATTAATGAAACACATCATCCTAGGAATGTCCATATTATCACTTTTGTTTTAAAAGCTGTCCACAGTAATGAGCTCAACATAACCTTTTGCCCCTCAGATTTCTACAGAGTGATCCACCTGGCAAAGAGTTAAGTGCAGACCATAACTACACAATACAGCCTGTAAGTGTCAGCATCTTTTCCTTGCAAACTGTGCGTGCGTGTGTGTGTGTCTGAGCGCATGTTTTAAAGACCTTGCCTAATCACACCTCACTTATTTTTAAGTAGAACATGTGGTTTAACTTTGCACCCACTTTTCTACTAGAAGACTAAATGTTAACACCCAGGGCCACCTGTCTTAGATTAGTGAATAGTTTACTACAAATGATGGAACCAAACTGATGGGATTATACTTGGTTCAGAAACACAAAATTGAGTCAAATAGGCTTTTGCCTTTTATTTATTTATTTATTTCAAAGTACGGAAGATGACACTAAAAACAAAGGGAAAATGCGTCTATAATGCTGTAGTTAAAAAACATCTGACAAGTTTTGCAGACATGTTTTCTGTGTGGAAGGACCTGAAAATCTCATGTCCACTTGACAAGAGCATTTTTGTCATTCCACAGTGGCAAAACAAGTGCAAAATGTGAAGTGGTCTGCACATATGGCCTTAGAGGGCACTGAGGTTTGGTGAGGGTCAACTTTTTTTGGATCTGGGCAAATTTCATGGTCCCAGCTGTCCAGATGATTTGCAGAGGACACCAATATACTGAAGCAACCTGCTGTGAATCTTCATCCAAACAGGTTAATGCATGGCAGGCACCCTGTATGGTCCTCAAAAACTTCACAAAAATAAAACAAACTTTCACCAACACTAGCTACCTTGAGGTTTCCTCTTCTGGTCTTCTCATTGACTGGATATAAATTACATGATTCTCCTATGATCATCTAAAACTCTCTCCTTCCATACATATCTATTAATTCTCAACAGTGTTAACACGGAAAGAATTATATTTTTATGGATACTGTGTTCTTTAGATGCTGAATTAGCAATCCAAGTACTGAGGTACTGCCATGATTGCATTTGATTTCTTTACAAACATACTATTAAAGAGGCAACAATAGATTTCTTTCTTACCGCTTTCAGCCACTGCCCAAATACACACATGTATGTCTGCATACTTACGTATGCATTCATACTAACGCACACATGGACACACACATACTCACATTATTACTTTATGCTTGGACTGTTAATTCCCTTTTATCTCTATATGTGTCTCATAAATTATTTTTCACTTGTCTGTCATCCACCTCTGCTTATCAATACCCCTCTTTGTCTGATTAGTGTTGTGTGCTGCTTTGGAGTAAATATATGGAGGGGGAGGAAAAAAAAATGGAATTAATACAGGTCAACTGACTGCTTTTCTAGATTCCTTCATATTGCCTGTTGCTCTGCCCACTGAACCTTTCTCCTTTCCCAGGGTATTTTTGTGGTGTCAAATACTGCAGCAAGGTTTTGTCATTTCTTTGGAATGTGCACTGCATTGTTGTTGTAATATCGTTGCTGTCGTGTTTTCAAACCTCCATTTTAGATGTCTTTGCTAACACAAATTGGGGTAATTTAAAAAGCAATGTACAAATAACTTATTTTCTGTATTTTATTATTATCACTTAATTGCTGATTTGCAGACATGAATGGAGCAGCAGCATCAAACTCCTGTCCTTTTTAACCTCCTAGTCACAGGGGACTCGCGGTATTTCACTTCATGCTAAAAAGTGGTATCGTTAGTTTTCATATTCGATTATCCAAGTACAGGCTATTTTTCTGACATAGGAAAGCTCAATGTTTGATTGCAGGCACACAGAAAATTAAGATACAAAGTATCAGCACAAAATTGGGCATTTTGAACCACAGTGCTGCACCTTATACAGTTTATAATAATATAGTAATCCTGGGAGATATTCAAATATTCTGCCCTGTGTCTCGGCACAGAACATCGTGGGGCTCTCAGTGGCGAGCTGGCAGACACCGTCCCACTGGTGACTGGGAAGGGATGGAGGCTTCTGCCAGTTAAATTTGGTTCCCAGAAATTCCTGCCACCCCCCCGTCACTGCCACTTCTCCAGCTGTCCCGCTCCTCCATCACATCGCAGCAAATCCTCCACAAAGGCACCAGTGGAGAAGTAGCCTTTTATCCTAACTCCTCGTGCTGCTTTGCCGTACCTCTCTGTGCATGGCTGCAGTGCCCCTTGGGGAGAAGTTAGTGTGAAACCATTCCTTGCGCACACTCCAGGCTTTCCTGCACTGATGAAAAATACTGCATTAAGCTGCTTAAACAACACACCAGTCACGGTTTGCGTCTCCAGACACGACCCTTCTCAAAAGCATATGACTGAAATGGTGCTTTATTGATTGCAGCTCTTTGATAGAAAAAAAAAGAAGTCACAAATAGACTATGAATGTCAATAAATACAGTATGGGAATTGTGAATTATTAGGGACATCAGGTTTCCAGCAGATGTTTTTGTCCCGTAACAGAAGCTGATTTAACAAGTCTGCTTACAGCTGGCCTTGGAGCCCCACAGAGCTGAGTCAGCAAAGCCGAGCTTTGTGGGGCTGAATCTTCTCTTACCCTTCACCATCAGCCATATGAGTAAGCTTTAATGATTTGAGAGAAAGCCTGAATTCGTGCTCAGCACCATAACAGAGAGCGTGTGGTGGTATCGTGCAGGAGATGCTGAGGAGAGTGGTTATGTTGGCAAATTTAAGATGCTGATTTCCTCCTTCTGGGGAAAGGCTCCCATTTCTTTCTGAAAACAATCTGTATTTTGAATATAGCTGGAGCTGCATTTGCAACAAGATGCCTGCCCTGCAGCTGTGAAACATGCAGGTGCATAAATCTCCAGCATTTATGATAAAATCTGTGTCGTGGACGTTTTCTTATCACAGCGGATCAGAGAGAGGAGAAGGAGGAATGGCTGAGGAAAGGCTGCTGACAGATTCGAGCTGCTTGGGAACACTGGTCACTATTTAAAGAAGGCATCCGAGTCCTGCACTCCCTAGAGCTGGTAATAATTGTGCCTTTTGCTTCCATGGGAATAGGCTCAGGCCTTTGGCTGGCAAATGTTTGCATATAGCCCAAATCAAGTCATTAGTTGCCATGTGTCCAACCTGTATTTTAAGGCCCTCCAGCTGAAAAGTCCATTTGCATATTTATCCCAGCCAGGAACATGGTAATTAAGTCTGTGGCATTGTACACAACCCCGAGGAAAGTCTGCAATTCAATAGTTCAGAAAGACTCCTGCTGATTTCAATGGGGTTTGGAGCAATCACAAACTCGGAGGGTGTTTACTGGATCCTGGACAATCCCAGTATTTGCAAGAATGATTAAATTAACACTTCAAATTATCAACGCCTCTGCGATGTGAAAATACCAGCTCCACCTTTTAGACCAGAGAAAAAGCATTACAAAAGGGATGAGGTTTGCCCTTTGATATGGTCTACTCCGTATCACTATACATCATACAAGTACACCCAGCACTTGTGCTTGTCTCGGCTCCCACCAATGCAGATCATCGCTGTTCGCAGAGGGGTGGGAGAGCGATGAGATGGGCTTGGACCTGAATAATGTACAAGGCTGTCATCACAGCAGGTAGGGGAAAATGATTACGCTGGAGCTTAACACAAAGGCTTTTGGTTGCAGTTAAAAGACAATCTTGTTAAAAACAAACAAACAGCTATAGCAGCAGGATACTTAAAAGGTAGATAGGTCTTCCATGTGGGGGAAAAAGGTCTATGGTAGGTAAAAGACATTTAGCAGAAGTGAAAATCCTTAACAATGTTTTATGGAGATAGGCCAAAAGCAGTTCCTGCGTCTGGAGTTTTACGTCGCTAAAAGAGATATAACAATCCTTTGTGTAATTCAGAAAAAAAACAGTATGAGCTGAAATGTTAACTGCACCCATGATTGCAATTGGGATTTTTTTTTTCCCCAAAGGTATGAATCACATTTATTTATTTATTTATGTTTGTATTTTCAGGGACAAATACTTATCTGCTGTAGATCTCCAGAGTCCCTTTGATTTCAGTGGAGGTGTATGTTGTTCAAGGGTCTGGCTGTCTCCTTCCACAGCATACTTGTGAAACTCCCATCTTTCAACAGCAGCCTAAGGCTCCACCAGACCTTCAGATTGTCTGGTCTGCTTTAACCCCAGCATCTCCTATGCCGCTGGTAACTGTTTCATACACATAAAACCATGTTAAAACCGAGAAATATTGCCAAGTATGATAGCCATCTTAAAAGTAAATTGAAAATATTAAGCCTTTTGAAAGGTGGTTCTGCCTTCAGCCAAGGTTTAGGTGGTTCTACGTTCAGCCAAGGTTCATGCACAGCCATGCCTACACCTTCGCCCAGCTCCTCTCGCTCACTGGCTCTCAGATTGCCTTCACCATCTCGGGTGGGCTGTGCAGAGGAGAGGAGGTTTCATGGCATATTGCATCGCTGAATGAAAAGGGGAGGGAAAAAGAGACCTTGCAGAAAGAGAAGAAAGACTGACCTAGAGGCAGCTAAGGACGCCTGGAAGAGACAAAGATGTTGGGCCTGATTCAAAGCCCATTGAAGTCAATGGAAGCATTTCAATGGGCCTTGGATCAGACCTCTGCAGTGAAATGAAATGGAGAAATAATGAACGGTTTTGGAGACAAACAAATCGGGAAGTGGTGGAGGTAGATGGCATGGCTGTATAGAAAAAAGTGGTCTGGCAGGAAGAAGAGGGCCTGGGCAGTTGAAAACTCAGATAGGGGTTGGCAGCTAGCAGCGCTGGAGCTTGGCAAATGACCTAAAAATACTGAGAGATTTGTTTCCTTGGGTTTTGTAGCGTGCGGTAGCAAACAAGGCCCAGAAACGCAAAAGAGAAAAGAGCAGCTGGCTGGCTGACTAGAAAGCAGAGTTAATGACTGCAGCCAAGGGGACCCATCCCAGGGGATTTCCCTTCCCCTGTCCACTTCTTGTTGGTTTTAGCCAGGAGTTCATTTTTGGCCTCTGAATAACTTTCCCTGAAAATAACACATTCTGGGCAGGTCCTCATGTAGCAAACTGTGAATGTGACCTAATAAATTCTCAACTGCTCGGCAAAACATCTAGGGCATTTTTTTTTTTTGCAAAAAATAAAATTATGTAATGATTTGCCATGTAACTGTTAAATCCAGATTGAATTCCAGAGCTAAACCAAACCAGCCTCAGATCCTGCTTCCTCATCCCAGTAGAAAATCCTTTGCCTAAGGTTTCTGGGAAACGGGAACATATAGAAAAAAACCCACAACAAACAGAAGTATGAATTTAATTACCAATACTATGCTCCAACCTCAAAGGGGAATGAGAAAGATAATTGCTTAGG
The DNA here is from genome assembly GCA_035582835.1 of Phoebastria nigripes. Classification (NCBI taxonomy): domain Eukaryota; kingdom Metazoa; phylum Chordata; class Aves; order Procellariiformes; family Diomedeidae; genus Phoebastria; species Phoebastria nigripes. The sequence goes on from JAYKAV010001554.1 coordinate 550,008, forward strand.
GTCTCTGGGTGGAATCCTGTCCCCATGGCCAAGACAACAACCAGTCTAGCCAGCATCTCAATGACAGGAGAGCAACGTGCAGCGTGTTTTCTAGTGTCAGTGATTCTGCGTAGAGTCATAACAGGTAAGTGAAATGGTAATTAAAAATGGAAGGAAGCACTGGCCGGAGGTGAGAACAGGTGGCACGGGGGGGACCTGCATTTTGTTGGGTATAAAATGGCAAGATAAAAATATACAGCAGCAATAAAAGCGATGTCCTCATGGGGAATTTTTTGCAGAAAGCTCCAGATAGAGAAATAAGAATCTGAAAGGGAAAGGTGGAGGGGGGTTTTTCCCCAAGCTGCATAAAAAAGCCCGGACAATCGAGAAAATGCAAACAGGTTGTTACAATAAAGCAAAAACGTCCCGTGGGGAAACAGATTTGAAGTGGCAAATGTGCTTGCGAGGGATAAGTGTGAGCTTTTGAGAAGGAACCGCTGCAACAAAGAGTGGAGGGTATGGTGCTTTCTGATAGAGGAGGGCTGCCGGGGATTCCCAGAGCCAGGAGCCTGCGTGCACTGCCGGTGCCAACGGCCGTGCCGGGACAATATCAAACCGCTGTCAGTGACAGCCGCGGGGGCATCCCGCTTGCTGTCAGTGCGATGGGTTGTTAAGCTCAGGGATGTGAGAGGGGACAAAAAATCTTGCTCTGACTCGTGGACCTCTCCAAGGGTGGAGGTTAGAGGCAGTGTCTCTCGGAAGCTGAGGGGAAACAGGCTTGAGGGTGACCTTAGCTGCAAAGAGAAAACTAATTTGGACAGAAAAATCTTTTAGAGAGAGCAGAGTCTCTTTGGTCCTGTGCTTGTTTGGTTTTGGTAAATGGACACGCAGCATCTCTGAAATATTTCATCAGTGTTACAGATGGCTGTCTTGACAGAAACGCACCCTCCTTTTAGCTTGGAAAGCCAAGGTTGATTTGGGCTTGAAATTTACCCAGTGGATTTACCTTTTCCGTATTAAAAAAACAGACAGGAAGCATCTTAACTTATTTAGAAAGCAGAGAGACTTGAAGTGCTAATACAACAGATGATATTTCTCTTTGACTGGGGGAGGAGGGACTCCCTTCTTCTGAGGTTACAATTCCTTGCTGCCAAGCTGCAAGGGATCTTTCCTTCATGCAAATAAAACGATACAGGGATATACCTGAGGACTCTGCTCCTGAGTGTTTCAAGCTATTGTTCCTGTCTTAGATGTGTTTGTTTTGGAATTTTTGCCCAGTTTCCTAATAAATTTTGAACCTATTGTCTTATGTCATTCAGATTTAATACAAAMCTATCAGAGGCAACTGCATGTTTCTCTGTCCCATAAAATGTCTTCTAACAGGACAATAGTATTTCTTCATAAGATGATAGCTCAGATCTTTTGAACCTGTTCACTGATTATTTCTGTAACAGCTTATTAATTAGTATTCCTATGTTTGCTTGTTGCTGTTAAATTGCTCTGCAAGACAAGGATTATAAGAAGGTGCATTTTATAGATACATAAACTGCAAATAGACTATTTTAGTATAATTCTATTAAAAATCCAAGCAATCAAGAGGCAGAAATCTGTAGGAATCATTCCTCACACAAATCATTTTCAGACTAGTTTTAAACTGTAAGACACCAGGGGAGAAAAATGTCTCCCTGTATGTTTGCAAAATACCTACTTCAGTGCAAACCGTATTTTGACAGAAGTCTTTGATCTCTATCAAAGTGCAAATGACTAAAAATTAAACATGAGGAAGAGCATAGGGGGAAAGTATTCAGCAAAAGCTAGACAAGGGGGATCTTCTTCTTCATTTGAAATGTCATTTTAAATTCTCCCTTGTAGACTGATATTAGGAGACACCACGTTGGTCCTGATCCTGCTTTGTCCCTTTCCTCCTCGGTCACCTGCAAGACGACATAGGCAGTAGAAATTAGATTAAATGATGTCAAGTGGGGCTAAATCCTCCAACTCTCAGGCACCCACCCACCCATGCACGGCGGTGATGGTGGGCATCTGCGTGGGGCTGTGCTTGACCCTCCGGCCCTTGCGTGGCAGGCGTGTGCATCAGGAATCAGTGTCCAGGGAGGGCTCCAGCAATTCATGAATGTATAAATAAAAGAGATTACAGACATTACAGGGAAAAGTAAGAAAGGACCTTTGATATCTAGGAAATAAATTGGGCTTAATCCACAACAGATTTAACACTTGGTGGCCATAAACTGTCCTTTGCTATAGCTATACAAGCGTCTTAGCTTATCATGTGTAAATCCCTCTTTTGATAGCGAGCTAATGAAAATACYGGTTGAATATTTTAATAACCCATTCCTCCCTGCTCATGAGAAGGCTCTGATGAGAATAAAAACAGTATTATATAGGTGAAGGGCAGCAGGTGAACGCTTTATTCCCTGCCAATGCCAGCCTCTACCCCGGATTTCAAAAGCACAGTAATGCCCTAATGTCCTGATTTACATTTAAATCTTTCAGACGTTTGTATATATTCTCAACTTGGAACAGTGCATATGATTCAAGCTTAGCCCATTTGTATATTTTGGCAGACTTGTAGTGTTAAATAGTAATTTTAAACAGTTCAATTAACACATTTCTCCATTTTCTGTTCTAAGAAATATGAACAAATGAGCAGTCCCATGAAGAACAGAAGTCCGTGTTTATGCTGAGAGCTTTCAGCTTCTAAACCTGCTCTATGGTCAAATAAAAATGTCACCATTTAACACATAGAAATTTAGTGAGATTCACATATTTAATATTAAGCACACACTTAGTTTCTTTACTGATATAGCTTCTCACCTCCTTGCCAGCTGGAGGCCTTGGAGATCATGTTTTTTGGCTCCTCCATGTGCAAGGCCATGTAGGGAAGGCAGAAAATCAACACAGTCCCATTAGCACAGGCTGCGTACCCTTGCAGAGGAACAGGACACGCTGGCTTGGCAGAGTGCTGCATGGATGCACGGCAGCTAACCCAGCATACCAGCTTGCTTTGGGTATCTCTGAATGTCCATGCATGGGGGCGTGGAGACAGCCCCTTAGCTTCACATGATATAATTTGCCATATTCCTTCGGTGGCAAAGTACTGGTCACAATATTTTTGAAAATGCTGTAGAAAATTAAAATCTCATTTTAAAAGGCATATAACAATAGCTTGTTGGGATACTATCTCTCTCTTCATTATTATAGGTCTATCTTTATAGATTCAGCACTTTCGGTGTTTTTATTTCTAATGGAATATAAAAAATAATAATAGCTTTTAGGTGTTAAATGCTGTTATTAGTCCCTGGCTCACAACGAGAGCTTTGCAGGAGGATTTGTTCAGTTCTTCTTCAAATTGCTGCAACATTTCATATTGCACAGCAGATTTGAACCAAATCGAAGTAACGGGGGCTAATGGGAGAATTCAGACCTCTTGGTCTCGGGAGGCAATAGCCGTAGCRAGGGGCTGGTTTGTGCCCTACATTCTGGTGTTACTGTTCTCAACTACGCTGCAATGGTTAAACTTTCTGGTGCACGAGAGCGCAGGTAACCGCGCACAAAGCACAGGGTGTAAAATGAACTCTCTTGCTGATAGCCATCTGGAGATCACAGACTTCAGCTCACTCCGACTTATTTTTAGGCACCAAGCTTCATAGTCTTTAAGGGCAAAGAGAGGGGAGTAAAAATAGGCCAATTAGTATAATTTCTAAAAAAAATTCCTTAAAGATCTTGAGCAATTGCAAAGGTGACTTTAAAATTTAAGAGGAATGAAAAACAAATGGGCTGGGTAGGAAATTTGGGGCCTCTAAGAAGATCGCTTAGCCAATAAATTGCCTTTTTTATTTGAGTATCTTTGAAGTATCCTCCCTGGAGGGACTATCTTAAAGCTAGCTTTAGTTAGTAGCATTGGGTTGTTAATGGCTTCCGAATGTACCTTCCCTATTTTCTAATCTTACCATAGCCTCTCACCTTCCCTGCTAGTYTTGTTATATTTTCACTCTTTGTTTGAAGAACAAACTTAAAACTGTGAAAAGTTTTTTTGTGTAATCGCGAGGTGGTATGTGGCATTATTTCAGACTTGCCATGCTCTGTTCCCGGGTTGTCACACAGACTCACGTTAGTTCGTCTGCAGCGTTGTGAATTTTAGGAAAAGATTTCAGTCCTGCTTGGAAATCTATGTGTCATCAACTCGTTGGACATCTGGTTTCAATTTACAATGTATCTGCCTGAGGGTACATATCACCCCCAGAGTAAATAATAATAATAATGTTAATAATAATAACAATATCTATAATATAGTAATAATAGATGCAAATGAAGTACATGTTCTTGAGTTTCCAATGCGGGAGAAAACAAATTAGAAAATGAATTGCCTGGAGGTTTACATTTACATTGCACGGATGGTTTACATTTTAAGCAACATGAAAACAGACTGCCTTCACGGAAGACCATGAATATTTTGGGAAGATTTATTTAAACTGAAGATTTGGGGAAATGTTAAAACCAGATGAACTCTATACACGGTAAAAGTGCTAGATCAAGTAATTTGGTTCAGCACCAACTGTGGGTCTAATCATATGAGTAAAATCTATATTTAAAATCAGGTATGGGTAAATGTCTGCAAGCCAATGGTGAAGCAAAATGTCTTCTGAAGCTAAGTGCAGATATTTACTAACGAAGGTTAGAAGAAGATGGCTGGATGGAACTGCACGTTTGGGGGAATTTTTAGACTGTCTGGTATTCCCACTTGAGTCTGTTTTGTAGAAAGCAAAATCTTTCATGGAAAAATACCAATTTGAATAAAGCTTTTATGGGAAGTGAGAGAGAGAGAGAGAAGTTAGTGAAGACACCAGTGATCATTAACTCACTCACATTTTATACTAAAGAATCTTTACTTTTATTCCAAAAAAGAGAAGCAGGGACAGCTCTCTTACAGCCTCCACGAGAGTCTGTTGACTGCAGCTTTCACCCAGCTGTCAGAAGTGCAGGTTCAAGCTGCTCCTCCAAAGCAGACACAATTGCAAATTGAACCTCCGGGTCTCATCTCCTGGGCCCTCACTATGCGGCTATTAAATATTCAGGTGTGTGTTTTCCTTCCTCTTGTTTTTCATAAAGAACTTCAGGAGGTCTCAARGTCCCCTTCATGCAGACTGTGACGTAGAAACCTCACAGGTAAAATTCCAAATTCACAGCAAGACAGAGAGCAGCAGCAGAAACTGCAATAGCATCTCTTCCAACGCTGCAGGTCGTTGGGAGTCACTGGGAGGTGGACAATACAAAGGCTGGTAAAGAACAAATGCCTTTGGGTGTCCTGGCTTAGGGTGGTTGAGCATTGCCTTAGAAGATGGTCAGGAAAAGTAATAGCTGGGTGCATGAGGTGCTGCTTCTCAGAACAACTCCTCTGCTGTGGGACACCAGTTGGTTCGTGAAGTGAGACCCTAAGTAGCACTGTGATCACAGTAGGAATAAGCGTGACTTGGGTTTTATGCAGTTTATACCTAGATGTGTACGCATGTAAAAGGAAAGAAAAAAAATTTAAAATGTTTATTTCCATAGAAATATACTAAAGGGAAAATTTAGGAAAGGAAATCAACTCAGAATATGTTTAAAGAAATGCTGACAGAACCATGGATAGTGTTCACATTTCACTGCCAAGTAAAATTACAGAGCAGGAACGCTACCAGGGAAGAAACAGTCGAAATCCAAGTTGCAAAAATCTATTCAAGCTAAAGAAAATATAATTTGAAAATTAAACTTATCCCAAGTGAGGCCAGGAAGGAAAGGATTCTGGAAGGTGGGAATATACAGTGCCATCTCCGAGAACTGCAAGAAAATTGGAAAAACAAGTAACAAATCCTGAAATAAATTGAGTGCTTCAGAATAGAAGATCACTTTCAAAAATGAAAACATGAATAAATATAGAAGAGGGATGAGAACCAGAGTAGCATTTGAGGTCATTTTCCATCAGACTGAAAGGTTAATACCTACATTGCCATGTTCCTGTACACGTCATGAAGTTTAGACATCACCAGAGACAAAATACCTGAAAACAGAGTACATGAACAGCAATACAAATAGGAAATGTCCTTGATGCAGTCAAATATTTAGTTGACTTTGGGGAAATTAAGATCAAACATTAATTCTCCAAGAAATGATGCAAGTGTCTTCTRGAAATGAAACATGAAGCAGATGTGCTCTAAGTGAATGTAGTACTTTGCCAAATAGCTAGTTATAATGGCTAGTTTAAACATACAAAAAAAAAGTACCAAGATAATGTTGGGCATCCTGAACTAGTTTATCTTCAAGAAAAGCATAGGAGGAAATAAATGCAAATAAGTGTGTTTTAATCCCCCTATGAGAATATAGAGGTATCACTTGTGAAAATGAATTGATTTACTGTACTCTAGCTAAGGTTTTTGCAAAGACTTAAGAGGAGATGCAGGAAGACTGGTGGATCTCTTTTATATAGACTTTAAAGAGATTCTTGACAAAGTTCATCACAAGACCCAATTAAAGACACCTGTAAGTCTGGATTACAGGTTTGTGTGTAACTGGGGACCGTGGAGGAGACAGGACCATGGAGGAGGTTTAAAGGTCCCAGTTTCACCATGGCATGGTTCTGGAATGGGAGCATAGTTGTGGAGAAGGGCTGGTGTTATTCACGCGATGAAAACTGAAATTAGGCAGCCAGCCCTGGCAGGGAGGGGTATGAGTGCCTCTGGGTAGATCTCACAAAATGAGGAAATCAGACAGTATTCTGCAAGATGAAATTCCACTTATTTACAAATTCATTTACTCTAGAAGGTACAAATTAAACTATGTATCCACTCTTCTGGAATCTGAATTTCTTGTGAATTTCTGAGGGAAATGATTTAGGCATCACTGTGGACAGCTCAGTAAAGACATCTGCTCGAATTCAATACATAGCAGCAGTCAAAATTTAAATTAGATGTTAGGCTGCATTAAGAAGTGAATGGCTATAATACARAAAATATGGTWCCATTTATAAATCTGTGAAACAGACCTGGAGACTGAGAGCTTTCAGTTTGTTCTCTTGATCTCAAAGAAAGAAAAAGRAAGAAAGAAAAACCAGAAGTCTCAGGTGGCAACAAGGGATCATAGGAGTTACAATGAGGAAACATTTAAAACTGGAGTCCTTGGGAAAGAGACTTTAATTTCTGAAGAGGAAAAAACAAGCATGCAGGTAAAGGTAGAAACATATGCCGTAATGGAAGCTGAAATGGAAATCAGATATTCTTACATTGCTCTTTTATACAGAAGCATTTCTACGGTATTTGAAAGCAAGGCATTTCTAGTTAACAAATGCAGGCTTTAACAATTCTACTTTATATTGGAGATCAGCTAGAGCTGCCAACGTGAGGTCTGGTATTTCAAATGTTTTTGGTCATTCAGTGTTTGTAACAGGAGGTAATGTTTCAGGAAAACTTCGATTCTTCTCACTTTTAACACTTTTCACGTTTCTAGGGACATTTGCAAAAGGCTGATTTGTATAAGTTCAAAAACTCTCTTTAATTAAAAAGCCATCTTTGTGAATGCAAATGAATACATCAAAAACTCTCAGAAGTCCACACAACTAATAATTAATCTAGATTTCAAGGACTCTCTAACACTATTACATCATGAATACCTCCCTCATTCAAGAATGGGCATCCTTCTAGCAATTAAAAGAAAAATTTAGAAGATAATTAGACACAATTCTCATCACAATATTTTACACAGGTATATGATTTTGAAATTAGGTCAAGGGAGGGAGGGAAAATGGTGATTCATTACAGAGGCTCTAAGAAGCAGAATTACCTCATCATAACTTCTAAGTAATCTGTTTTTCTAAGTTGTCATTGTAACGAACCGCCATTGTTAATAAATTAGGAAACCAGGGAACACCTTACAGTGTATGGATAAACTGGGTGCAGTCTGACATCTGTCTTTATCAAAAAGGTACCAATAAAATTGTTGAAAAGTTCATACTTAACAAAATATGCAGTCTATACATTGCTTATATACTGTGGTGATGGGCCATATAGAAAAAAGCTGATTGCTCCTTAAATGTCTCATTTGCACAACAGCAATTACAGAATAAACCTTGGATACCAAAGCAAATATGCCAAAATATATCAAAGTCCTGCACTCCCTGAAATAATAGAGGAAGGGATAGATGTAATTTATTTTAATGGACTGGCAGAGGTAATAAAGAATTTCTTAATGTCTTTCTTCTCAGATTTAGATCTTTATGATACGGTTTTTATGAAATGGAATACATAACCCAAATAAAGTGAAACCAGATTTAATGAAATTTCCTATCAATAACACTTTCACAAGTTTGGGTTTTTTCCTTCAGTCTGGGTTTATCTGTTCTTAAAACCATTTGCTGAAGTTCACGCAGCCTTATAGYGGTGGTAATAATAGCTACTCTACCTGGATCATTCTCTGAGCGATCAAAAGTTATTTTCTATAACTGATAGTATGGTCTGGTGGAAGATAATATCCAACAGCTCAGGCAGGTCTCAGGAGTACTGATATCACAATGCTGCTACTGATTTTGTTACTGATTTGGTGTTTGACCTTAGACRTGGCATGTGAGCTAGTATTAAATAGGTGTAAGTAGTACCAAGAACACAGAGTTTCTCACAGCTTTAATTAATGTCTACAAAGAGCTTGAAAAAAACCCTGATGAAACCTGCTAGGYTTTCTAGAAGTCCAAAGTATTATTGTTTAAATAGTCTGAAGCTTTGACAACATTCCAAGCAAAGGTGAATACACATAGATAACAAAATGTCATTTATATTTGGGGTATGTTTTCATCAGAAAGACTGTTTAACTTTTAATTTTAATATTCAGAATTTTTAAATAAAAAGTTTCTGAGACAAATATTTTTATAAGTACACAATACACATTATAATGTTTGTATAAACATATATTTACTGCATTCTGCCATTTTATCTATGAATATTGCATCAAAATTTTGGGGAAAAAATTCATTTCCTGTTCTGAAGGAAGAGTTTTAAAACTCTTCTGTATATTCCACTGTATGGTCGTCCTGCTGAGCATTTAAGAGATTTCAGCAGTAACTTGATAGGGCACTTTTTGTATGAGCAGCTCCAAGATCAGCAAGGCAACCTAGTATGTGACAAGATGAGTATTAAATGTTAGTGCCAGGTGTCTCATTTCCCAGGGCTGAAGCAAAACTGTTTCCGATACTTTACTGAAAAATCTTTTAAAATCTCTGTTGTGATCTGGTCTGGATCATAGGTCAACAGGAGGATTCCGAAGTGGCTTACAGGGGCTGAGTCTTTGGTAGTGAAATGCTAAAACCTCCAAAACCATGAGGAGACCTGAAGAATCATTCTCCTGGCTTCACTTTCAGAGCTGCATTTGCTGGCAGGCAGTTGCATTTAACAATCTGGAATTTTACTACAAGCTCTAGGCACATACGTGGGTTGGTTTTAAGAAGCCAAAGACATACTGCAGCATCAAGAGTTTCTGAAGAAATGTGGCCAAACCACACTAACACTAATAACAAATGAATTTCAGTGCAGCCTGGGTCCTCATACAACAACCTCTGTCTCTGCCCATGCTCCCAGAGGCACCACCGTTCCTATGCCCCGCACCAGACCAAAAGGCTGTGTGTGCAGCCATGCAGGGTATGTGAGGTCCCTACAAGGGCTTGTGTTGGAGTAGTTACCATGTGCAGAAGACCACTCTGACACACCTGCCACCAGGTCTCCCTAAGCCAGCTAAAGGGATGCCAGAGGTATTCCTGCCCACCGTGCAGATTACCTCGGGTGTGCAGACACCGGTGATGGTAATATCTCCCTGACTCTCTCCTGTCTCTCAAACCACACCCTCCAACAGCCTTCCCAGGGAGAATGCTTGTAGAGCACACTTCACCTTATGTATTTCCAAACATTTTGCAAAGTGGCTAATTAACCTTCTCAAACACTTGTAAGCAAAGTAAGCATCATTGCATTCTTTACTATTTTCCCTACTACTTATCCTTCTGCCCTTCATCTCTGCTTTCTCTGATGTGCCCTCTAACAGCTCCCTACCAAGTCAGAGACAAAAAGCTCAGCCAACCTCTGTTCCTGAGCTTCTGCTCCTAACAGGGCAGCACACGTAGGCAAGCCGCCTTACAGGCGTGCAAAGATGAAGATAGATGGACCAAACATACATGATTTCTGATGGGTGCTTATTTTGCCTACTTTTGTTTTACAGATTCTCTATTGAAGACCGTTAATGTTAAGGAGAATAACTTCAGAGAAAGCACTGGGTGTCACGTGGGGCAGGTTGGTGAAACCTCTTGCTCAGGACGCAGCAGGCATCCAARCTGTTAGGCTGTATGAGCAAAGAGATTGAAAAAAATTCAAGTAAGTTTCTGGGAGTAATAATTGTCCTATACTTAAAACAGTTAATATAAGTAGCAGCAAAGCTCCTTCATGGAACCAAACAGCTGAAACAACAGCAATCTCCATCCTAAACACAGTCACGTTTTACGACCCGAAGGAAAGGCAAGCACTGGAGGGGATTTCACTGACATTGTTCACGAGCAATTTTGTGTCTGTATGAGATGAAGGAAATACCAGAACAGCTGGAGAAGTGGAAAACAGCAGACTCAGAAGCATGTTAGTGTCCAGAGAACAAGCCAACAGAGAGAGTGTTTAGGACCAGCACTAGCTCAATGAGGTGATGAAGAAGTTGTTGTTGGCTAGACAAAATGTTATTGAAGCCCGAGGTGTAACAGCTGTCCTTCATTTCAGATAGCCGTAAAGAAGCAGTTACAGTCACTTATGAAACTATAGCAGTCTCCAAATCAAACCCAAGAAACATGTCATCACCCAAAAAGCAAAGGCAAGTGCCTGGCCATTGAGGAATGTGAATTGTGTAGATACAAAGGTTTGGTAGGGTGAGGAGAGGGAAGCAGACGACATACAGAGAAGGAGCAGAAGTCAAGCACAAAGTCCAGAAAGAGGGAACGAGATTATTTGCCAGAGTTCGAGGTGTGGGCTCGAGGCATAGGCTAAGGAAATATCTCATACTGTTTGATTTCTTTGTGTTCAGGAAAATTAGACTTTATCAGCCTTCAAAAATATGCAAATCTGTATGGAAGATGCTCCCAGTGCTTTCGGTTTTTCCTTCTCTCTAGAAAAATCTCATTTTTTTAGCCAGCTGCTTGAAACCAAAGGAGGAACCATGTGCATTATTCAGAGAAAGCTGGCTTTGTGCTCATCTCTTCTCTTGCTCTTGATCCTAATAAGGCACCACTCTATGACACTGAACACAGAGAATGCAGAAATATGAATCAGCATGATATCCCGCTCTGGGATATTATAGAAGAACTGCGGAGACCCACAGTAAACTTAGAGACTGTAATAACACAAATAGTTACTTCACATCTTCAGAATCTTCCCTGTGCTTGAGAAACACAAACCTGAGGAATCTGTAGAAGGATTCCAGTGAAGCCAGGTGCTCATTAACAGCAGGAAGCAATATGCTCCAAAAGAAAACAAAAAAAAGTCCATATCTAGGTCCTCCCCAAGAGATTCTCTTCCTGCAGGTACAGAGACAGAGGAAAAACCTATAGAAGACATTGTGAGAATGAAGATCTCAGCTCCCTGTTGCTCCCATGTACCCCACTTCAGCATCTCAACCAGTGGCATAAAAGACTTAATGGTCAAAAACTTTAGATCTCTTCCTTTGTTTTCTCCTAGGAGTCTGAGTAAGTTTGCTGGGAAACTTTGAGTGGAGTTCTGTAGGATTTGGATCAGGCACTCACGGGAAGGGCTGAGGAAAGGATCTTGGCGGTTTCAGTGTATAAGCACTAGGATGGTAGTCAGAACAGCCAGGAAATGAAATGGGGTAATGATGCACCTAATAACTTACTGAAAATTCTGCAATAGGGAATAGAGCCAAAATCTCAGTAGAGATGTGAGTCTTTATTTCAAAACAGAGCAAGAAGCCTCTTGGCAAACTTCCCAAATGCAAGGTGTGCAGCTGAAAGCATTATTTCCAAACAATTCCATTCCAGAAATACAGATTGAATGGAGATTATCACAGCTACCCCCAGGGCATGACTAACCAGGACTGGTGAGGTAGATCAAGCTGGTGAATTGCTCTAAAGACTGACATTTCAATAGCGTATTGTGTGATAAGGGCCAGATCCTCAGCTGGTGTTGGCAAGGGCAGCTCCAGGGACATCAATGGAGTTGTATCATTTTATGCCAGGGGAGAATCTGGCCTGTGGTATGCATGCAGAGATGATTCATAGTTTAATACCAGGTAACACAAGGCACTGTCAGAAAGACTTTAAACTAATATACTGCGATAATCTAATCTTGTTGTCTCAAATACAAACCACTTCATCAACCTCAGATTAAGTCAGTATGGGCTACATCTTCCCAGTCCTTTAAGAGGAAAAATGCAGTAATTTACCATCTGGTTATAATGTGAGGGTCACATGGAAAGAACAAAAGTCTCCCAATATATAATTTTTTCTATTCTAGAAGTTTTGGGAAGTGACTCTACTGTCAAGAACTATTCGTAAGAAAGGTATAATGAGGGGATATGAAGAAATAGTCATTATTCCTCAGTTCAGTAAGCTTACATGGTTCGCAAAATAGGGTAAAAGTTTTGATGGAATATTGCTATTGTTCAGCCTGTGATACATTGCCATTTCTAATATTGCTTCATTCACTTTTTCATTTTATGTTTTTCATACAAGCTTGGAAGTCAATGCCGCAAGTCAGTCTGTAGCTATTTGGGTCAAACCAGAATCCCAGGATATTTGGCCTCTTCCTTTTGTGCAATCCTACATTGCACAAGAATCCCTGTCCTCCCAACTTCAGTAACTAAAATTTTGGGGCGACTTTCACATCTTAATAGCTTTCTCAGAATATAGTCAGATAGTGGAAGGTTTTTTTTCTTTACCACTGGGAGAGTCTTTTTTTGGAAGCCAATGCTAACTCAGTTGTTGCTGGAGACATTTCTGTTTTGAAGACATCTAGAACAGACTATTGCAATATATTATTTCAAACTCTTTCTGATAAGCCCCTAAATAAGCTAGATAATAGTCATAAAATTAATAAAAGATAGCTGGAAAAAGGAGTAAAATAAGCTATTCTTCAGGTGGTTAACACAAAGTAAGGGGGTTGCAGGGAAACATGTAGGTTTTGCTTAGACAGCAGGAAAAACTTTCTTAATATTTGTCTAAGTTTAACATAATCTAAAAATCACTCCTCTGTTACCTTGGACTTATCTATAACCAAATGTGTAAAAATTCAAAGCCACCATGTATGACAATGGCTGTTGATAAGACTTTTAGGCGGATGCCATATTCCACCGAAGCTAATGAGTGCCCTTCACTTGATCTCATTTGGCTTTGGGATGCTCCACTTACCTTTTAATCAAAATCTTGTAGTCATAATTGAGCTGTCTGGGTATTGGAAGCATTAAAGGTGTGTCAAGACACTCTCTTACTAATCCAGGAAGGGACAGTCTTTTCTGAATCCCAGAGACACTTAATGGTTTATGGGACATGACTTTACTCTAGGTGTCATCTTTTAAATAGCAAGTAAAATTAAGGTCTGGCCATTTGTGATTATAAAAGATCATTAATTTCATTAAGAATTGAGGTGCTCAATTCCCTTGCATCTAATTGAATTGTGCTTAAGTTACATTTCTTTGTTTTTCTATTATTTCCCACAAAAGAGTGATTTAGTCTGATATTTAACCTGGAGATTAAACAATGGGGCATAATAGCCATAAAATGGACAGAGTCTTAAACCCATGTACACATCTTGCACAGCACTGGGTTTTTAAGTGTTTCTTTGAATTCCTTATTTGTTTCTCTATGATTATACTGGCTTAATCATGTGTCACATGGTATAGGATATATTATGTATATGTACATACATCCTATGTAGGTAACATATAATTCATCATACATCAAGAATAAGACAAGATGTCCAGAGTGGGTCCAGTCTTTGCTACTCACACTGATAGGTGCATCCATTTTGTTCTTTGAAACATCCAGATAATGAACATCTAAACTGAAACAATTAGATCCTAAGTTAAAGGACAAGCTATCAAAATATTTCTCAGCAAATATACGTGAATCTCTAAGAAAGAAATAAAATCCTTAATAAATAAATAATAATTATAAATAACAATATTTTACATAATATTTCTGCTTTTTCAGTCACAAGAAAAAACATTTTTTAGGCACAAGAGAAAGCCGTTGTGAAGGATTTTTTAAAATAATAGACTACTACTTCTAGGAAGTAGCGCTTACTCAAATTTGTTCCATTTTTGAACTTGTAACCTTTGTAGCGATGAATGCAGTGATATATAACAGACTGATCCAGCAACCCTAACTCATGTGAGTCAATGGGACTACCTGTATGAGTCAAGACTGCTTGTTCAGGCCCTTAGTGCCTCAATTTAGTAACCTGAGGAGAATGTCCTTTATATTTCGTCTAGGGAAATGTAGAGTATGTGCAGGTGTGCTCTTCCAGGATGAAAAAAGCAGTAAATAATTCTGACAAGATAAAGCCAGAGATAAAATTGTGAGTTCTCTTCTGATTTGTGCAGTCATTAGATATCTTAATTCTATCATGGAAAGAGTTGAAGATGTAAGTATACGCTGGTTTTAATTGCAGGTTAACTGATTGTACTCTCTTTGACATTTAAAAAAATGGAAGACAAATGTATACAATTATCTGCAGAATTAGTAAAAATATTTAGACTTGAGGTTGAATTCTGGCTTGTTATGTGTTGAGATCATTTTTTTCTACAGTTACCAAGAACTTTTCTGCATTTAGAGTGACTAAATCACTCRCAATCAATTTGTCATCCAAATTTTGAACTCCTTCCTCAGTACAGACTCTAAGGAATCAAGATTAGTTTTGATTTAATGATAACTGAATAAAGGCAGTGTACAAAGGATTTGTCATAGGATTTGTTCCCGTTTGAAGAAATACCTGTAACAACAGCCTTTAATACCTTTAATATACAGGTACATTGGATTTTATGTAAATCAAGGTGAAATGTGCCAATTTACTTATGTAGAGGAGTAAAATTGCATTTATTATCAGATAGTTGAGTAGGATATATCCAACCTTCCACTGTGATAGTCTTAAGCACATTCGTAACAGTACCTTTTTCTACTCAAGGAGAAGCTTGTTTCCTTCAATTATTTCCATGAAACAAGGACTCTACTACACCACATTTCAAGAAGACAGGTTGGGATCTGGCAGCTGGCATGGCGCTCACAGTAAATCTGGCACATAATAGCACTGAGATCATTACTGCAATTAAATCTCTCCATTGAAACTGGAAGTTGGAGAAGCTTTTGGACAGATACCACAAGCGGAGTAAGGAGCAAGGAGGACTCAACCACAGGAAGGTGACATGGGTGATCATGGGTGTTTGTACACCCATAATCATAAACAAATATCCACTTTAGTTCAAATGCCTGCAACCAAGACTGGAGATGGTTATTATAAAACATAGATCTTAGAAAGTGGACTGCAACATGCCTGTGTATAGTATTTATAAACAAATTTGATTTCACCTTGCTCATTTTCCTAGGCTATATCATGAACTGCTTAACTGCCTGTGATGACGAGTTCCTCTCAGTAGCTGTCTGCCTGATTTCAGCAAGTCTAATAGTTGGTGCAATTCACTCTGCTAGCACGTATGGTCATACACTGTTTCTCTAGTGTATGACTTGGTTGCCATGAGGTTGCAATACCTCTCCTAACCATTTCATTTCTCTCAAAACAATTAATAATGTATTTCCAGGTATCTCACTAATTACACTCCTGTAAGATTGCAGGATCAGATTCCTGTTAGACTTCACGTGAAACTTCATATTCTTCAAATATTCCACTTCCATGCCTGTTTGGATTGTGTCAGTACTCTGGTAGTATTCATAAGCAAATATGATTGTAATTTAGGCCTCCTTTTGTCATTGATGCATGAGAGATTTACAAGCATTAATAGGAGTTAGGATGTAAATCCCTTGCTCGACAATAGCAGAGAATAACCCCCTTCAGATAGATTCTGATGACCTATGAACTAAGGGTCAAGTGGGCCGTGCTGCAAATTATCTGACAGCATCAGACGCCAAACTCTTGGGAGGTGAAAAAAATAACAAAAAACTGAGGACTACGAAATGCTCAGTGCATTTTCACAAAGAAAAAACAATAGCAGCTATTCCTATAACTTCATGCATCAGCCAGTGACATAGCCACAAATTATAAAGAAGCAAAACAAAGATTCCTTCTTGCCTGGCAGCAAACTTCCTTCTTCCTCCAAAAATATACAAAAGCAGCTCAAAAATAAATAGTCATCACAATTAATTACCTACCCAAACTGAGGGCTGCACAATAAATCTTTAAAGTTTTCAAGTACATTTTCAGTATAAGGGAACGTTTGGAGAGTCAAGCAGCAGAAACCACAAAGTATGTCAATTCTACAAATAAATGATATTTTCATAACTCTGAGATAATCAGATTAGTTCTCCACTCCTTTTCCTTCTAGTTTTATACCTGTCTAACTCCATTGATTTCAATAGGGGTTTAATCTACACCACATCAGGTCTATATCAGTCCTACATCAGTTGTAAATTGATCTACACCAGTTGTAAGTTAGAGGAGGCTCACACCCAGTGTAATAGTTCACAGGCCTTATGGTTTGTTTTCATATCTGCCTTTGTATTTTATTTTGAAATCTTGTGTTATTACTTTTGGCTGTTGTAGGTTTTTTCTGTCACCCCACAGGTGTGCAAGGTCCTGTGCATCCCTGGATCAAGGGAAGAGATACAGGTCTGAACCAAGGGACTGCAGACCACTTCGGCTTTTATTTTCTAACCTCATTAAAAGCATTTTCATTTTTCGAACTGGACGCTGTTTTTGCCCAGAGAGTGACAAAAGTCCCAAATCCTGCAAAGATTTTCACACCTGTGAAATGTTGCTGATGAGCTGTCTGTGGGCACAACGCTTGACATTAAAGGAAGCCCAAACAAAAGTCCTGGTGGAATTTGGGCTGTGTTGGGTGAGACAAGGGTGGAAAGGAAGAGAAGAAAAGCGTAGGCATCATTTCCAAAATAGAGATTTTACATATGAGCACCCTCACTGGTGTGACTAACATCCCCAGAATCAGCATTTTACTCAATATAACAGGAGCCGTTTCAAATTTTAATTTGGTGAAATGACTTTGTATAAGCTGGTTGGACCAGGCCCATCATTACCAGATTCATCGATTCACTGTAATGATGCCTCAAAACAGGGCATAAGGAACTGCAGCGTTTGTATCTATTCCATAATTTGTTGAAAAATTGAACATTACTGAAGCTAAGGGCAGCATGATAAGATATTGAAAAGATGTAAGGGGTCGTTGGTTCTCATTTATTTGAAGATGATTCATCTGGCAGAAACTTTCTGTGAAATTGCAGATGGCAAAGAAGGGTCTAGTTCCCGAGCCACCAGCTGAGCAGTGAAACTCGGTAGCATTTGTTATTGATGTCTAAACCCTTTTCTTTGTGCTTGCAAACCCCTGTGCAGGGAGTTTGAACAATATGACCCCACTAGATGTCCCTTCCTCTCAAACTCCAAGTCTGCAATTCTATTAATTCAGGTTTAGTTTTGAGACTGTTTTGTCAACCCCAAAACAAACACCTTTGTTTCACACTATGTTAAATGCAACGTTAATTAAAAGATCATAATCATTGCTCCCCTTTTCCCATGGAACCCTTAGACAAGAAGAGGCGATCTGTGCCTGCTCTTTGTGTAATTTATGCAGGTAACTGAGGGGATACCTATCTTGCCTGGGTATTGCTTAGAATCACAGTTCATCGGCTTGGATTACGAGCACGACAGAGACAGCAGTCTGGGATGGGGCAGAGGTATAAACCGATGGGCAGAATGCACCGTAGGGGATAACGGGGGGAAAAACAATGAGGATACAGGAGCAAACACTGCATGATGGAAAACCCTTCGTGAGTTTTAAAGAGAAAATAAGTGCATCTCGTTAAATCTGTTTGCAGACATCTATACAACAACTGAAGATGTCATCTTCCATATTTCATTTTAGCTTTTTTGTTCTGGAGGCCACCATCAGCCTTGTTTTCTCTGAAGACTCTCTTGAAAACAAGATGCCAGATCTCAAGGGGCTTTCTGTTTTAAAACAAAGTTTACAGATAAATGAAGGACTGTAAAACATTTTAGTGGAAGGGAAGTGAATAAATTACAATGGCTCTGACCTGCTACTGTTTTTTGTTTGTATTTGTTCAGAGATTAGTGGCAGGGGAAGCTGGAAATGATTCTGTGYCACCATTATATTTCATGCGAGATAACACGCATTCAAAATTATGCCATCTTCTTTCTGGTACTAATGTGGGGTTAATTGAAAGGCCCATTTTTTCTTCTGTTTTTAAAAGGGACTTATAAAGATCTGCACTGGGTTCACATTGTTGCTGGAAACCTGAATGGCAGATTGCACTTTTCAGAATTCATGAGTCCTGTGGTTGCCCTGGAAAATATGCTGGTAGTCCATGTTGCATCTGAATCAACAGCAGGCTTTTATGTGGCAGTAGAAGGTCTTCAAGCTGGAAGAGTCTTTACAAAAGTGTTTCATATGCTGTGCACATTTACAGATACGGTGGAAAACGCAGCAGAGTAGCTAGTGAATCACCATCAGTTTTGTATGCAATAACATGGATGTTCAAAAACTGCTGGCCATGTTCGCTTAGCCAATTTCAGTACAACCTGAAACAATACTGCTTCCATATAGTTTGGCAGAAACAGCCACTTGGTTGTGCAGACATAATGTATTTGACTCTTCCAGGGTTTTATGGGATGAAGAGTGTGAACATGACTTTGGTTCTTTCTTTATTTTCAAGGAAGGAAACAAATCTCAGGTCATTAAAACTGTGTAGAAGTCCCTCTCCAAAGCAAACCCATTGGTATTTGAAGTGATCAGTAAAAACACCCGTTTTGAACAACTGAAAGAGTTCCAGGTATTACATGTATGTCTCATCTGACACAAACATTTGTTTTCCGTGGAATAATATACACTGACCATTGTAGAATTTGAACCAAACCTTACAGTCAGTACAGTGTAAATAGCAGCAGCATCATACTTCAGGACCCTATGCATTTTCAGTGACCTATGAAATTTATATTGGCAGTGGAGACTAAAAAAGTGGGTAGGAAAGAATATACCAGTCAGTATCAGTTTATTGGAGTACTGGTTAGAAATGAGCCAGCCTGGAGCTACCATCTAAATACCTACACATATGCATGAATACAAATGTATATGAATGTATATTTATGTATTAACTACATAAACATATGTATGAATGCATGTATACAGATACATAAGTATGTATTTATATGAAAGCAGATGCATGTGTGGAAACAAAATATATTGAAAGGGAAATCAAAGTAACCTCTGTGCTCTTTGGAATTAAGGAGAATCTAGGAAAAAGAAATCTAGTATGTCCAAGGAAGAAAGAAAAAGAACAGGAGCAATGGTTCCGTGTGTACACTAACARAAAAAAAAAAAAAAAACACCAACACATAAATTGATAAAAAAAAGAAAATAGAGGGTTTGAAGTGGAAGCCATGCCAAATTCAATTAATTTGGCTCTTTTACTGAAATCCAGAGCAACTCCCTTAAGTTTGGCTAGGAATAAAATTGAGTGCTTTAATAGCGGTTCAAGCCAGGAATGGAAACAATCTCTTTTAAAAAAAAAAGAAAAAAAGATGGTAGAGGCAAAATTACTAGAACATCAARTCACATATTGGAATGAATCTATAGGAGGTTTGGTTCCCATTAGCCCTGAAAACCAAAGAGGCAGGGTGGACTTGCTGACTTAAAATTAGTCCTTTTCTGGCCAAAGGTCCTCCACTGTGAAGAGCACAGTATGTGCCAAGGTCAGGAGCCAACAATATCGTTCTTTGCAAGGACAGGTAAGATGCAGAGCACATTTAACTGAGCAAGACTCTCCATCGCTGCCTCACACAGAGCTGTTTCCTTTCTCTGCAGAGGAGCCAAGTGGTGCTGGAAAGCAGGACTGAGAAGATAACCCAAGGCTACAGGCTGACTTGGCTGCATACAGCACTGACAGACAATCACGTCTTGCCTTAAAGGTATGCTGGTTTACCTTCTTGTGTTCCTTAACGCATTTGTGCATGACTAAAGAGTTATAGCACATAATGTATTAATCATATGCACTCCCATGCCTTACACGTACTGCCAGTATAGGCTGGGACTATTTGCTGTCCCCACAGATGAATATCAACTGTGACTTGGCAAGCAAATGCTAACRTCCTAAGCTTTATCAAACTGAATATCTGATTCAGTTCTTTCATCTGATGTTAGTGAGAGCCTGATTTAGCTCTCATTTAACACACTCAAACCTTGCCTTTTTAAAAGTATCATGCACATCAGTTGAAGAACAGAGGACCTTGAATGGATATCCTTTTCCACCAGTTACAAATKAATTTAAGAAACACTTTAAAGGTTGAAAATGTATTTTAAATAATCTCTCGGACATCCCATTGGCCATCATTATATGCACTTAGCTTCCAATAACAGTAACTAGTGCACGTACCTGTAAGTGTGAGACCCGCTTAGAACACTTCAAGTGATGATTAATTTTGCTGATATTTGTAACATTTCTCTTTGCAACTTTGACATTTCATAAGATAAAGTGGAAGGTGTTTATTGTTTAGTGAGTCTTGTTAAAGTTAAATAGATTAAAATGTGAAGTAAAAATCCCTTCATATAGCATAGATTCAGTTCAGACTGTTTTAGATCCTGTACACTTAAATCTGCTATACATACAGAAAAATACATATGTTTATAGAGAAGCAAAACTTTCTGACAGTGAAAAGCCTGCCAGAAACAAGTCAGTTCAGGCAAAGATACATGTGCATACTTTGCCTAGGAGAAATATTCTTGTCACATAAAAATCCCACCATTAATCAAAAATCACATTATAGCTTCTGGAATGAAGTTTCCTTTACTACTCTTTAATAATAAGTCTAAGATAAGATAAAATTGGTAATTGTACCTTCTCTTCTGATAGAAGATAATACTAAAGTGGTATAGAAATTTGAGTTACAAGAATATATTCACCCTGCTAATAGGCTTCCATTATGTAGTCTTTACTGATTTATTCATTACACATTTTCTCCACATGTAGAAAAATTTAATTGAAAGTTACTTATTACATTGTTACAAAATGTTAACTAGAAAGTTTTCTTTAATCAAATGATCGTTAATGCTAGGAGAGCTAGTTTATTTCAATAGTGCATTTATCAGGAGCAAGAATAACACAGGCATTACCAACAATAGTTTTACAGTGCTGTTTATTATGCGAACACTTTCAGGGACTAAACATATGCCGTTGCAGCTTGCTGGGATAGCATAATACTTTATTTATATTTATGACTTTTCTTAATCAAAGTTTTAATGACATATAAAATGCAGGCAAGGTATCTAATACGGTGACTTATCAAAGGAATGACATTACTAAGCATGGCAAGAGTTTGTAAAGTCAGATTCTGGCATGTGCATGTCACGCAGAAGTAGGTGGAAGCCAAAGGTTCACACGTCTGGGGCAGAAAAGCAACTTGGCATCATGTTCTCCAGCAAAGAAAGGAAGAGAGGGGAAAGTATACTCGAAGCTGTAGCTGTATCTAAGTCACTTTTGCAGATTTTGCATTCCTTGAAGGTGAGTTTTGATACCTCTCAGATATTACTGTATCCCCTAGCAATAACATCACCCATACCCTTGGGAGAATGAGGGCTATTCTTCTAACTGGAGCAGTATCCCATTTTCTTAGGTCCTATGCAAACAGAAAACAAAAACAAATCTTTTACCCTGAAGAGGTATAGGACAAGGCACAAGAGATACTCACAGGTGGACATGCTAAAGCAAAGGAAAATTTCCAGGCAGGCAAAGGCATTAGTGCACACAGCAGAGATTCCAATCCTGAAGCATTTTTTGAATGAGTTTTAGCTTTTAACTGGATATCAAATTTATCAAAAAGCTTGTAGGATAGTCCTGTTGGACACCAGATTCAATTCTTTCCAGCCAGTCCACCGCCCAACGGCTCCCACTGCTGCCACTGAACATCTAAAGAAGAGAAGTACAGACCTGCACTCTTGCGTAGTTGCTACAGACTGACAGAAACAGCCCAACTATAGGGTAGATCCAGGCACACTCCTTGAGTTTTTAAGACAGGTTTGCAAATATTTCCTGTAACTACGGTGTAAACATCTCTCTTATTTCTGATGACACACTGCTCAAGAACTGCAGAAAACTGAGTCATTAGGTACATTCGTAAACTCCATGGCTGGCAGAACCTAAATCTGACTCAGACTCAACTGTCAGTGTTTGTTTCCACAGTAAATTCGGTGAAAATCACAGAACCACAGAGCAGCTGGGAGCAGCTACTGGAAGAAGTCTGGAGAAATACCATGGCCAATTAAAGCACACGAATAAATGAGAAAAAAGCTCACTGTGAGTTTGGAGACATTAACCTACACATTAATTTAAAATAAAGGTAGACCTCATGCCCCTTGTTACTTCATATCAACCTTGAGATGAAGACACTGCTGCCCTTTAGTGTCTGTTAACCGTTCTGGGACCACAAAAACAGTGATTTGAAATATATGTATGATATAATTAAATGGACATGTGCGTTGAAATCTCCAAGCAATTTGCCATGGCCTGTGAAACAGTCACTCTGGGTCACTTCCAGTTTGAGCTGTAGTTGAGTGGATGTCCACCGATGGTGCAAAAGTCCCATGCAAACCTTACAAAATGGTCTTTCACAAACTGTTACACAAGCACAGTGATACCCAGGTGCTTTTCATCACTGCGGTGTGGTGCCATCCCCAGCATCAGCTGCAGCCATATGGAGCCGTCGTCCTCTGACAATTGCACTCTTGGCCTCCCATTTCTCGGTGTGTTTTACAACATTTCCARTGCACTCCGGGATGGGCAGACTAGTCTGATGGCAACACAGAAATGCAGTGTAGAAGACCCCAAGCAATGCAGGGCTCGGTAGCTGCATTAACCTGCCCCCGCGCCCTCTTCCTAACCCCACAGAAACATGAGTGRCCTTAGGAAGGTTTTATAAAAACTGCACTAACACAAACTGGTTACTTACTTCGTTTTCTGTAATTTGATGGTTTCCGTCTTGAGCTCCTTGCAGTAAACAAACCTGAATGGTGGTTATTCCTGAAGCTGCTCATACTCTGTGTGACTTGGCCTCTAGCCTGGAGCTCTGCTTTGCAACCAGCCCAAGGAATTACATAAGAAAACCACACGTGTTCGGTGATGTTACTCAATATCTGYGGAGGGTTATAATCGTTTAGAGGAGCCAAATTCAGAATTGATGAGTAAGCATCATTTAGGAGGCAAAGCCTTGCTCTGAGTTACACCCATCTGAAGCCAGMGAGTCAAGTTGCTTGCAAGTTGTGTTTATAATGGTGCCCCTTTGAGCAGAAGTTAGCCCAGGGAAGCTAAGCTGGAATAATTTAAAACTCTTTCCAACCCCTTAAAGCCAAATTCTTCCTTGCCTTAGACCTCCAGTGATGTCAATAGACATGTTGAGACTGTAAATCAGGCCAGAAGTTGGCCCTTGTTTGGTCCAATTACCCCATAATAAACTCCCTGAGGACTACTGTACTGATGTGTAATTTGCATCCTTTCTCCTCTGAAATGGTATATTTATGTTTATAGATTGAGTTAGCAGTTCTAAGGGAGGGGAAAGGCTGCCTGAATCATTTACAAATGGGAAAATCCATATATTTGAAACTTGGTATGAAATATTTGCTTTTGGGCTGTAACCTTGTATACTAAGCTGCTGTCTAGAGTAAACATTTACAGCCAAGTTGCAACAAGTTCTAAGAATATGTGATTTTCTGAGTGGAAACACTGACACATAAGGGTGGGACTTTCTCCCAGTAAAACACTGAGTTAATTGTAGGTTTTGTAAACATTACCAAGTTTAATCTTGAAATTAATTTTTAAATGTTCAGTAATGATTTTTAACCACGTATCAAGCAGCTGGTTTTGTGCCTGATTCCCAAGTTCTTAAACAGACAACTGTTTCCCTTTTAGTGACTTTGTCAGGCTTAACTTGGGATTAATTTGACTGCAGGTGTCAGATAAGCACAGTATTTTAGCAGCACTACCGAGAACCATGTGGACAAAATGCAGAAGCATGAAGGCATGTTGGTCAAAACTTTGAAAGATTGATGGAAGCGAGTTATGCTGCTTAAATATCTTTCTCTGTCCAGAAAAGCTAAACTTGCAAGTGAGGTGCAAGGTACGCTGCAGCTGTTATTTTGCCATGTTCCCTGTTAACATAGGTAACTGGACAGACTTTTTTTAATTGCAATTTCTCTGTCGACATAAAATCTAGCAAGGAACCTTCATAAATCATGCAGTGACAGCTAGTGTGGTTGGCCAGTGCTGAACACAACTGGACTCTTCTTTTTAAGCCTTTGCTGCTTAGGTCGCCTGCGTCAGCAGTGCTCTTCAACAAACATCTGCAGTTCATCTTATCGTTTGAAGAAATATATGAGTTTCTCCATTGGTGTGGTTTTTTTAGCTTCAGCTTCTTGATTTGTTTGAACACCATCTGCTACATATAAAATTCAGAGAATTTGTGAAATGCACATGCAGTGAGAAAATTTTAATTGTATTAACCTTTCTTTTCCGATCAAGATAACTTTTTGTATTCATCATCTCTTGATATGTTAAGTAAAGCAAATAGACATGTCTAATGTATCACTCAGGTTTTTTTCTTTGAGGTCCTCCATCTCGATAATACATTAATAGTTCAGGTACAAAACCAGAGTTTATTCCTTGCAGCATTTAAGAGGTATTTTAATACAGTTTGAGTTACACATCCAAAAGTAGCTTAGCAGTAGTAATCTCTTTTCCAGAAGAYTTGCTCTCATCTTATCACTCTGCACCTATGTGTGTATTATTTGCATCAAAACAAACAAACAAACAAAATTGTTCCTAGAATTAATCACAGGAAGGCAAATAACTTTGTAAACGACTCCAGCTCGCTGCCAGAAGCCCAGGCTGAGCCGAACGTTTGTCATGGCATGAGATTGCCACAGGGTGGTAGAAGTAGTGCGGTTCCACATCCACACCAGCACAGGGAGAGGGGAAGAAAAACTTTTGAAAGAAGGAAGGGGGAATGACTTTCCAGTTAGTCTAAACAGAGGTATCAAAAATAAGGTTTAGCTCATGGTAAATCCAGATGGTTAAACATTTGACCCATATCTAATCCCTTTGCCAAGCGTGTACCACCACCATCACTGCTGTCATAACACAGCACAGGCAGTTAAAATCGCTTCAGTTCCAAGAAGCAGCACACATTTTGGAGAAAATTAAATTTTAAAGCATGTTGCAGAAATAGAAAACGCGGTCTTGACAACATGTTATGACTCCAGCTTTGAGAGGAGCGGTATTAAATATACTAAAAGAATTCCTTGGGACTGCGGCTTGCTGCTGTTCTGGGCATTTTGTTATGATAATATCATACAAAACATCGAGCAGCGCTTTGATCTTAAAAGAGTATTTAGCTGAGACCTATTTATTGTACTTAATCATTTAATAAAAGGGTGGGGGCTTTGTTCACAAGAGGAGAAACGAATCAGAAATAGAAATTCTGCCTCTCTTGTAAGTCCTGTGCATAGCACTGATGAGTCCTATAGCATATTGATTATTGGTGGTGAAATATAAAGGGGAAGGATCAAGTGACACCTATGCAAACTAAATCCTTGGTTTGTGGCAATTACGTTAATGCCACTGATGTTCAGATTTACCTTCAAGGGAGGCTTACTTGAAACACAGAGGACTGCTCCTTTATATTAGAGAGATTATCAGAGACACCTTGATAAAAAAAAAAGAAAGATAAAATATTAAAGTAGGAAACATAGCATGTGTTTTATATAAATATAATACATAACATCCAAATACCTTCATGTTTTATGTTGGGATGAATGTAGTTATGTCCAACTAACAGACGAGGATGTGAGAGGAATATTGGGCTCAAGACCTTCAGGGTATAGAACAAACTACATACTCAAAAATGGGCAAGGTTTATGTAGTATAGTATCATGTTTTAAACAGTTCATAAAAGAAGCCCAGTGACAACAGAACAGTGCGGATGATATAAAATAATGTAAACCTTCCTTCAAATATCAAGCAATTTTTTTTCTGCCTCAACTCACTTTCCACAATAGAGTGAGTGAAAAATCCATAGAGAATAAAACCAGTGATCCCTTTGAGCAAGGATACAAATTTACCTAGATATGTCAACCACACAGATTTATGGGACAAGGAGTTTTTCACCCTGAAGAAAGAAGCTTTCTTGTCAGTCATCTATAAAAAAGCTGAAAATAAAGCGCTCAGAGTTATTTTTATGTTTTAGGAATTGCAAGAAATTTCTGTTAGGGGTTGTTGGGGTTTTTTCTGGCTTTTTTTCTTTAAGCTTTCCCATAGCCATGGAATAGTTCTCTTCATGGATGTATAAGAAACACTTGTGTTGTGCTGCTATTAATGGTATGATTTGTTAGTGTACTTTTATGTATGGAGTGTCTGCATCTGGTAAGGTCTACAACTGTACCTCCTTGACAGTGCCAGATGTTGTGAAGATAAAATACCTCCTGTGTGAGGAACTGCTGGAATCAGGCTCCATGATAGGTGTTCTTAATACAGTTTAAAAAGGCATCTGTCTTAAAATAATTTCAACATCTTACTTTTCTATTTATTGTTTTGTCAGATCTTTCTTGTTACTGGGGAAATATTTTAGTGCCCCTACTATCTCGATTTTAAACTTGCGGCTTCAGTTTCTCCCAAGTTTTTTTCCTTTTAGTTCTGAAGCCACTGCCCTAATGAAAGGGACAAAAGGGAGAAAAGGAAGAAAAAGTTTGTTGTGGGACTCAGCTGAGGTTAATCAGATTGGCCCAACCAAGCAAAAAAATTGGTCAGCAGGTATTTTTAAACCAGGTTAGCCACGAAACAGCATGCAAAATAATGAGTCTGAATTTAGCCAAGATTTGTTCAAAACATTGCAGTGGGGAGACAAGAGGGCTGATAGAAGGCAGGAGAAGAGCCCTGCTTTGCTATCATACCCCATAACTCACTGCATCATCGACCTCTTAAAATAGTAATGATACTTGACCCTTATTAGTATTTCTGGGCAATATATGAGCTTGAGTTTCCTTGGGTGAAAGCTAATGCTTTAGACCACCCTTTAGACCACCATTCTATCTAGTTATAGAACATATTAATGTTATTCTTGGGTCATTTAACTTACTCTCAGTGAAGAGTGGAGAATGGTGCTAAGCTGTAAATCAGCTCTGTCCTGCAATGGATTTGTGCCATAACAGATCATCTCGAAAATTCCAGCCTTGCCTGACCACGGTAAAGAGATTATGGTATGTAAAAATTCTGCTAAACATAGCTTGTTTCCTTTTTTTTACTTCTCTGCTTATCTGTCTTAGCGAGGAAAGGTTAAGACCCGTTATGGTGGACAGTGCATTGAAAAGGAATATTGCTATAATAAAACCCCCAGGGCTAAAACTTTAACCATATGTGGTTAAACTCTCCATCCTTTCTAAAGGTGAGCTGCAGCAGTGAGGAAATTATTAAACAAGGCCACTGATACTGTGCATAAAAATTATTTTTTTTAATCCTCGGGGAAAAAAAAATGAGTTCATAAATGTATTGTGCTTAAAAGGTATCCTCTAAGTGCCAGTGTTCACACCCCAAATGACAGTCTGAAGCGTTCAATGGCATTAGTCCATTTAACTAAATCCTGATTACTTGAGATGAATTCATTTAAAAAGCAAATGTAATAGTCCCTCAGCAAATATTTCACTAACTGTTTCTCAAAATCATAAATATTTTTTCCACACTGTTCTGGCAAACCAATAATGTTTACCTTTAGCTTCCTAGAAAAGATTTACAGATAAGTCCCTAGTCTGTTTTGCAGATGTGCCTTGGTGAATTTAACAGTAATATATACTGTCATCACGGTTGTCTTCAAATCTTTGAAATCACTTTTGCCTTTTACAATACATATTTAATTGAATGTCTAGCTAGTAGATATGTATATGTATCTCACATTTGTGGGTGGGCATGTGTGTGCCTAATGCATATATTTAGCACTTAAACATGGTACGATGAGTGATTGAGAAATGCCTTAAGAGAGAGATATTTTATACATGCACATACAGTTTGTAAATGTGTAATCTCCTGAAACGGCCAGAGACAGAGAGGAAAGTGGAGAGACATCTGCAAATTAACAAATCATCTATCTTTGAGGTCATTCACAAATTAGTTTTGCAGAATAAGATAGAACAAAAATGTAATTCTGACAAGCATTTGTTCTGGCTATTTATCACATAAAATTGTGTAACAATATTAGACACAGGAATTTTTGCTCAGCTTATTCCTTATAGTATTACCATGATTTCACAACTTGGTGCAGATGTTTCATACTGAATAATGCCCTTTGGTTGACATTTGTGCTCTTACTGTCGCACTTTTAAGTAGCTGTGATGCATATATTCCATAGGAACGCTACGGGGGCGACGAGGGGAAGGTAAATAAAAAACAAAACCTGTTTTAGAAAAGGAAACTTTAAAAATCTGTTCCCCTCATGCCTAAGTGGAGGATTCTYCACATTTCATTTGCTATTTTTTAATAGCTATTTGTAATTTAAATTATTGCTCAGTAACACAGGCTTTTGAGGAAACCTGAATATTCTTGGGATTTAGTTAGTCTTTGAAAGCGTAAGCATTTTCCTGCTGCAGTGAGGACAGCATGTCCCTCGGTTGAGATATACACTAAAATCTATTTCACATTGTACGTTTATTGCTAATTTTATTGCTTGAATGGAGCAAGCGGCTGTATTTATACCTCAAAAGGCTATTGTTGTTAAATTAATTGAACTGTTTCGAAGTTCCTTTTTCTCTGTTAATTATTTAAAAACAAAATCGAAAGTCTTAAAAGAGCAATTTACTTCTGAATTAAGGCTACAGACAATTTTATGTTAAGTAAAACACAAATTAATCTGCCACCACAAAATGAACCTTGTTCAAAAAAATCATACAATCAGTATATTGATTCCCTCAACGCATATTTTTCATTTATTGGTATTATAAGATTATGCTTGAGCCTGCAGCAAAAAAAAAAAAGAGAGAGAGAAAAAT
Source organism: Phoebastria nigripes (assembly GCA_035582835.1). Classification (NCBI taxonomy): domain Eukaryota; kingdom Metazoa; phylum Chordata; class Aves; order Procellariiformes; family Diomedeidae; genus Phoebastria; species Phoebastria nigripes. Next base: position 579,279 of record JAYKAV010001554.1, read on the forward strand.
TGAAACTGCACACAAGTATGGAACCTTAGCTTAGTTTTATCCTGGCAAAATATTTTTTAAAAGTATACTTTAATTTGGAATTAGTCACATTAATTCTAGATTTTTAATTCATTTCTTTTCATGCTGGAAGTAGTATCACTTTCTTATTTATACGCCTTTAGACAATTACCAAAGAATTTTCAAGAATTTATACTAAATTCTTTATAGAATATATGAAAAGATACCTACTGAAAGCATAGTATATAAGCATGTTAATCAAATTAATAAATTTTTCATTTGTAAGGCATGCTAGATGTTTGTGAATATATTCCAGCATGAAACTTCAGCAGGCTTTGAACAAGTTTGTTAAGGATCAAATTCCCTGCTGGTCTAACTCCACTGAAATCAGTGGAATTATTTCAGYGGAGAATTTGATTCTTCATTACTGTGTGCATTTTTCAAATTTGCAATAACATTACGCATGCCCTTCAGTTCCTTATGTATACAGAATAGATTGCAAAATTGTATTTAACTCTGCTGCAAAAAAAGGGGAAAAAAAGAAAAGAAAAATTTTGTTTCTATTATTTTCTGAGGTTTTGGGGCCAGTTCACATAAGACAAAATCCCCAGGAGGCTCAGTGCATATTCACTCTTAGGCCAGCATATCCAATACACCCTTTAGTCTTAGATTAAGGAATTAAAGCACTGCAAATGAATTTCACATCCAAAATCATTCAATTTGTCCCCTTTGTCTTCTAGAATCCTAAGCATATGGGACCATACTAAGTATAGCAAAAATAGCTGCTGCTATAATCATAATTAGTACCTATTAGCCCTTCCTAGGTGCAAAACCCCAGTGATGAGAGCACAGCACGAGAACCTAGATAGAAGAGGATTTGAAATCTCTGTAGTACAGGATTGTTATTGCTGCCCTTGCAGGTTCACCAAATGCACAGTGAGTGAGAGGGAATTGCTGGGCTTGGGAACCAGATCCTACGTGCCTTTCCCATACACACAAAGATGTACAGACTGAGATCTTTTTTACCTCCTTGCTGAGGCATTTCTTCTTGTCCGAATATGCTTTCTGTAAAAACCTGCTTATATGTATATTTTAAAAGGTAGCATTATGAATTTTTAATAGCTTAGGTATTAAAATCTATATATCAGGATGCTGGAGAGATTTTTTTTTTCTCGGTCGTAGAGTAGATAGCAGCTGTTTTACATAGGCTGGAACAGCTATTCAGTGACCAACTTAACGTCTGAAGTTTTTGCTGAATTATTTTGGTGGGTTCATCTTTGACAATACATACAGCTTAGATGCAGATTTCAGCCTCTTTTCCATAATATGTATAAGTTATAGGCAATTACAGATCTAAAGGACATTGTCAATAAAAAAACAAACAAACAAAAATCTGACATCCAAATCTGACATGAAGCTTTTCTGCCCAATGGTATTTTGGAAAATGTCTGCTTTTAAAGCCAGAGTGAAAAAATAGGTCTATTTACATTAGYGAGCCACAAGTCACATTTTCAAAAGCAAAGATTCTAAATTGTGCATGAAAAATCAGCGTGGACTTATATTTCTGCATGGAAAAATATGCCTCTTTATATAGGCAGCTTTGTATCGAGTGTAATTCGCTTCGGCAGCACGTGGGCTGCCCGAGCAACAGCAATACACGCTTGTTTAGATGGGACTGTTTGCATGATCAGGCGTTGAGCAGGGGAAGTGAATTAGACCCCAGCCTAACAGGGTCGTGCAGCCCAGCAATACAGCACAAGACTTTTGCATAGTGCAGCGGTCATCCGATCCCCAGAAACAAAGATCCCAGAAGCCCCCGTACGCGGGGGCACACGGACCCCGTCCCCCCTGCACAAGTTGCACCGCGTAGCACGGGGCAGAGCTGACACCGAGCGAGGACCTTCCAGCCCCCGCCTCCAGCCGGCTGGGCTGCAGTCACCGTGCATCAAAACAAAATTCCATCTCCCTGCCCAGGCTCAAACATTTGACCATTGCAAGTAGTTCTCAAAAATCTGAGGCTGTCATTTTGTTCAGGGCTTCATGTTATCCCTATTGACTTCAAGCATAAAATCAGGTGAGAGCCAGAGACAGCTCATAAAAGTGAAGTCACGTGCAATAAGAAGAGTATAGATATCATAACTTATGTGTGAAGGAAAAGGGAACGAGGTTATGATCATTGTCTGAGGAGATCTGTTCAAACAACGTAATAGAAAGATGCCCCCTTTAAATCAACATTAAACTTTTGCTGGAGGGTTACAGTTTACAGTTCCAGCATGATCTTTTGAGATGGTGTGAATACATTTAATATAAAGATGTCTGTACAGCCTCCCAAACGCAAGGCATATGTTGCACCACAAGCTCTGCAACTGCTTTTTTTTAATCAATAGCTCATAAGTATTCATTGAAAGATATGTTGGTATTCTACCCACAAAACTTACAGGACAATCGCCACAACTGTATTAAAATCAACATTTACCTTTGAGCCTTTTCTTCAAAATGACAAAATATGGGAGTTTTAAAGGAATTTTTAATTTGTTACAAGAGAAGAGTTTGGATATGTGCTATATACACTGTTACCAAATTTTCCACATAATTAACCCAGYGAAATCTGTTAAGAAAGCAAAGAAATACTGTGATTCAACAGCCAGGTCCATCACATGCATATGCAAAGGAGACAAGGGAAACTTTACCTCCGAGTCCTCCCTTTGCAAAGAGCTGCCCAGCCCCGACCCTCACCCACAGCCTGCTTCTCCCACAGCCAGCCCCTGTCCCTGCCACTCACTCTCCATCGGTTATCTGAGGATGCAGGTTAGCTGGTCACCTATTTTTCAAAGAAAAATATTTTTTTAAAAGGTGCAAGCTTTTCTTTCTGCGCGTAGAAACATTTTGATTGCCATTAAAGAAATGACTACCCAAAGCCTAGATATAATTAAAAGATTGGGTGTATTTTTAGATGCACTGACTGGTCTACATGCCTGAATATGAAAACATGTCATCTTCATTGGGATTTATTTTGCAGCTAAAATAATGCGCAACATTTTCTCCAGAGTCATCTCTGTTTAATTTATTGCCTGCAAAATAGATTAATTTCATTCCAATTTTTAATAATATATTGCACAAGCAAAAAAAAAAAAAGTAGATACTGAAAGGGCAAAATAACTGACATGTTGCATACAGACCTGGATACCAAGTTCTGAAAGCATGGACAGACTTAGACGATCGTGCTATATTAAACTCAGGAATTCACAATTCATACATATGTCTCAAGATACAAAAGTTATTACAGTGCCTATTTTTTAATAAAAAGATATGAAGGTAAATGGAGATGGAAGGCCAAAATTGTTAAAGGAATTATGGGAATTGACTGATCCTTTCTTGGCAGTGTCAGCTGAGGAAGAAAAGTGTCATCCACCCAAAATGAAATCCTCAAGCCTAATATCCCACTACTTGGGGATTTTTTTCCCCCTATTGCTAAACATTGGCTCACTATCCCGTACAAAACAAGCCTTGTCAACAAGATGAAAGCCCCTTCTTAGACTAACCTAGCCACAGCGAAGGGTCTGTATAAGACCCCCATTCAGCTCCCTCCATCCAGAGGTGTTCAATTACTCAAGCAAAACAGACCCGCATCGGAAGAGGTTGGTGGGAGCAGCCCTGTCCCAGCCTTCGGGCTCAGGCGCTCCCCCAGGAGCAAAGCCCAAAGGTCCACGTCCCTCCAGGGAGAGGAGGGAATTGAGATCTCCCTTCCCTGGCTCTACGTTTGGGCTACTGAGTAGAAAAACCCGACTTGACAAGCCATCCCTTGCTTCCTTATTTATTTCTTCTTTTTTCTCTCCCAACTCACTCAAAAATCTCCAACCAGCCAATTCAAAAGAATTCAATCTTAATTCTGAAGTCATCGCAAGATAACCAAAATGCATTTTTTAGCTAATTTCCTCCTTTCAGAAACAGTTTGCTCTGATCTATTCAAGGCCGCCTAGYACATGTTACTGGGCAGCTCTTCTAGTATTGAACACAATAATTTGGAGGTGGTTTTCAGCCTTGCCCCATGCTTTCCCAAGCAGCTCCTCCTCCCAGGTTCTAAGCTTTCTGCTGCCCAACTCAATTTGGCTGGTGTGATGGATTTTTTCCACTGCTTCAGAGTACTGTTACTACGTAGAGAGTCAACTCTGTCCCTTGTAACTTCAAATATCAGAAGTGATCTCTGAAGATGACTTATGCCAACAAGTGTGTTCTAGAGAGACACTGTATCACCAATTAGATCAGGAAGTTTTGCCTCTGTTTCATACTGTTTTCCGTATCACTCTGTGTGCAGTTCATCGCAAAGGAGCGTCTTCATGCATTGGGTATTTTCCATGTAGCTGCATTGTCCAAATGACTTGTTACTTGAATGATGTATTTCCCCAATGGAATAAAACAAAAATATACGGTACCACAGTAATTGACACAGTCCAGGATTTTGCTGCATTGTCATGTATTATAACTGTATATTCCTACTCTGCCCATGCAACTTATTCTAACATCAGGGTTTTAAAAAAAGGAAGGAAAAAAAGAATAGAGGAAAAAATCATGTGTGTTAACCATTTTCCTGCTTCTTCCTCTCCCCCCCTAGACCTAGGAGCCTCAATACCACGGTGCACACCCAGGCCAGGTCACTGTGTGGTAGCAAGTAGGGGCTTGGGGACTTCAAGAGCTGGCTATGAGCTGTGCTGATCTGGGCGTATTCTGGCTTGGTGCACCTGGTGACTACCATCTGCTTTGTTTAACTACATAGTAAGGATTTGGTTAAACCGAAGAAAACAAAATCCTGATGTGCATTATGGGTTATGGCTTTGGTTTGTTTGTTTCTTTACAGTTTGAACCAAACTTGTGGGAAGTGATTATGTTTTAATAGATAGATTTTTGGAGTAGGTTTTGGAGGGATTTGCAGAAGTCTTGTAAGTGTGAATGCGATGTTGGCCACAAAATTCAGGCATGGCTCTGGATTTAAATTTTCCCAAAAGACAGGAGGTAGGCTATTCGTCTGGGTCTGGATCTCATTCAAGCTGAGCATGATTCAAGCTCCTTGTAACAGATGACTCCATTCTCCTGAATTTCAGCAGCAGGCTTTAGTACATCTGCCCTGGGTCTCCTGAACCAAACTCAGCCTGAACCATGGTTTAATAATGACAAATGTCCTCTAGTAGCTGAGGTGTGGCCATCAAATACGGTTGTGTATTTGCACATTAGCACTGAAGATCTGACTTCATGACCAACGTATTGACCCAACACACTCTCTTCTTTCATGTAGAGTGAGGTCTTCTGTTTTCTCCAGAACCTGTGAGACTGTATGTTGCATATGCCAGAGCTGCCTGGAAAGCTATGGTCATCTACAAAATGATTGTAAACTTTCCTTCCTTTTATTCATTCCTACCTCTTTTTTAAAAACAGGATCTTTAAGATTTTTTTTTCAGACTGAAAAAGCTCTTAAATCTGCAAAAACAGAGGTCTTTATTCCTGACCACTTAATGTAAGTATACACTAACCTGTTTTGCATTCTTTTAATATTTTTTTTTCTTTTACAAGTATATTGCTCAGAAACCGTCAGGTTAGCAGAAACATAAAGACTGATCTTTACTCGCAAACAAATCTACCAGGAGTACACAACATTGCAAAACTCCCTCCGGGGCACATGGAGGAACTGCTCTCAGGAGCGTGCCATCCCCAACCCCGTCCACTCTTCAGCTCCCAACCTGAAATGGCTGCTGCCTGATGTGTCGATTGCTTTGTGGTTTGTTTTGGGGTTTTTTAACTTGTCTGCTAAAGGCTGGACACAGGTGCCTGACCTCGCGTGGCCACAGACAAGTCATGGCACAGGGACGGTACCCTGTGCCTGGCACGGGCTCAGACCAGCAGCACAGAAGCAAACATCTCTACCAGCGCATCAGCTGCCCTATGAGTCAGGTAGTCCAGCCGGCAGCCTCTTCCCATAATTGTTTGTCCTCTGTAATTAATTAAAGATGAACTGGCAAATAAACCCCACACTCCCAAGTTTTCAATGCATTCAGCATCCAGAGCTGGCAACTCTTCTCCACCAGCTCCCTAATAAATACCATCCATAGGAGTCTTGTGCGTAATTTCTGTGTAGGCTCAGCTCGGGTTGTACTTGCAATACAGTTTCCAGCTGTTCAGCTCCAATTTGTGCGATGAGCGAAAACTATTTATGAAGCTTCAGCAGCAGTTTATAAATAGTCACATGATAAACAGTGGGTTGTGCTGTGTGCAAGAAAATTCAGCAGAGACGTCGTCACAGAGTATATCATTGCTTACTAGGAGCTAAAAGGGGCCTCAGAAATGTTTCCCAGCATGGCAGCTTTCTGCAGATTGGTACCCTCCTGCGCAGGCAGGACCACGGCAGATCTCCCTGCTGGGCTTCCCAGCGCCTGGGGTGGTACCGGGGCTGGCATGGGATGTGGAGCGAGGAGGAAAACCCACATCCCATGGCCATGGGGTGCAAGTCACTCTGGCTACACGGGGAGCCCCAGCATGCCTGCAGAGCATCCCCGCGCCCCTGCCACCCGGTCCCACCCCCGGCCCTGGAGGGGCCACCTCCATCCTGGTCCACTGGAGGAGCACGCCGCCCGTCCCACGCTGAGCTCATCCTGAGGGTGCCGAGAGGTTTCCTTCCTCTGCAGAACCAGCTGTGTAAGGGACACTGAATTTAGACCACAAAATCTTTTTTTTTTTTTGCATAGGCCGGCAAACAGCCATCATCTGGGAACAATGAGAGCAGGACGGGGGAAGGGAGCCGGCCAAACTGCAAGCACAGGCTCGAGAGCCGATGGAAAGAAAGGAAACACTCCTGGGGAAAATTTTGCCCTGAAAAAAAACAAACTTCATTAGCTGAAAATGAATGCTCAGTCTATTGAGATGTGCCCTGTGCCCAGAGAGCAGCGTAGCAGGGACAGGTGACCTATTTTCCTTGGAGAGGAGGGAGAGGTTGCTCTCTATCGATCCCACCCTTCCTTTATCAGTATATACATTAGCTTCCACGGCCTGTGCAGGAAGCAGCCAGTAATGGAGTGAATCATTCAAAATGAATAAATCATCTGACTAATTTAGCTTGTTTTTCTGCTYGTGACTCTTCCATGAACAGATCACCATTTCACCAGTATTCAGATGTATCTTGCAGTTTTGGGGTCTTTTTTTTTCTTTCTATTTTTCACTGCTGCAAGTTAGCAAAAAGAGCTATTAGCTCAGTTATGACCAGACAGATGAGTTGAGTGAGCTGTCCCTAGCCCCGGACTGGATGAGCTCAGCATGGCCATCGCAGATATTTGCATTAATAAACAGAAAGAAAAATCAAATTCTGTAAACTGCTAAAGCCAGCAGAGTTCAAAATTCAGTTTCTACAGATACACGTGTCCTTCAGGGCAGAGCCTCCCAACACCTCTGTAACACAGACACCCACAGTGCCAGCACAACTGAAAGAAAAACATAAGATTGTCAAGATTACTGTGAGCATTTTTTGCCACATGTGTGGATTTTAAAGCCAGAAGGAACCATTAGGTCATCTGGTCCCACCTCCAGCACGAGTCAGGCCATAAAATTTCATCCAGTCTCTCCTGTATTGAGCCTGATGACTTGTATTTACCCAAAGCATATCTAAATCAATCTATATCATATTCTGGCTAGCGACCATCTCAATGAGCAGCATATGTGGGGTGATGTCACCTAGAGGCTCGCTTGTCTTTAGCTCTTGTTAAAACGATGGTAAAAACAATGGAGAAATCTCCGGTGCTGGATTCAGACGAGGTCCGTAGGATTCAGACCCCATGGTCAGCATCGGACTGGATTTGGGAAGCCTGGTGTGTGCTGGGGCAGCTGCCTGCTGTCATGGATGGAGGGTGCAGAAGGGGAGGGAGCCATGGGGCTGAGGGCTGTGGTGGGACTGGGGAGGTCTTCTTCTCTCTCCGGAGAGGCCTCTTCCCCCAGCAGAGCAAACCAGCGGAGCAAAACTCTGGTGGCTTCAGGCCTCAGTACATGCCCATATTTCTTTCAACTTGTATGTATATGTTTATGTTTCTTTTGCTTGCTCTACTTGAGAGTGCTGTACCCTTTCATGAAGATTTGACATACACAAAAGAACAAGCCAGGAAACAAACAGATGGCAAATGCCGCCCAAACTAAAGCACCACCTGCAGCACAAAAATACCAGGCAACTCCCACGCACGTCTTCCCCCACCCACCACATCAATGGGGAGGATCTGTAGCAGAGCACAGTGCTCTGGCCGTTAGCAAGCCCCAACACCCAGGAGTCGGGCAGAGAAAATTCCCGACTCCATAGAAAATAGGGAAAAGCTCCCGTCCTTGCACCACAGGAGCTCCAGCTCGAGCACTTCCCAAGCAGTCTCTGCAAAGAGCACTAAGAAGAGAAACAGTATCCTGCCATGCCAGATCTCAAGCTAAGCAGTACTGATGAGTAAAATTTTACATGCAAGCTAATTGCAAGCTGATGCAAGCTGCAACAGAGTGGTGCAACGTTTCTCTGCGTGAAGAGCTGCCTGAGATGCCCGCGCCCTCCCGCACAGAGGCTGCTTGCTGAACAAGTGCAGCCCCTCCTAAAAGCTCTCTATTTCCTCACCGATCCAGGCTCAGAATGCGATTCCTGTGAGAAATGGCTGCAAGATTCAAATTAGTCAGAGGCTGGTTCTAAGGAACTGGCCCAGGGCCAGGTAATACTCAAAAGTAGACATGATCCTTCTTCCTCTCTCCTCAAACTACCAATAAATTAAGTGTCCAGTGCACTCACTTGACCAAGGGGTTTAATATTGTTACAGCAAGGCCATCCAGTCTTCTCAGGAGCACCCTTCTTCCAAGCCCTCATCCCAGTCCGTAGACTAAGGTTGCAATCCTACTGCTGACATTTCCTATCTAAYCATGTCAATCAGGGCTCAAGGACACAACTTAGATGGAAGCAAAAGCTCATAACAAAGACAGAAGAGGAGATTAAAAGCTACTCTAATTTACACTACTAATTGCAGCAGCGTCTTAGGCGAGGTAATGGAAACCATGTGTAGCTGTGCCACCTACGGTGTGACCAGCCACCGCTGCCCCAGCTGCAGAACAGATTTACCTCTGTGCGCCTGAGGGTGCAAATGGGGATATTTTGGAATAGTAGCATGCCATTTGTCCTGGGCTGAAATAAGAGGGCTTTTTCCCCGGATTATACCCTAGCCTGAAGGAAAAAAGAGATTCCTTATTCCAGAAAGGGACCATATGTATGTGTGTGTATATATATCTCTATATATATACAGTGAATCCCAAATAACTCTTCAGCTTTTTAGTTAGACCTTTTCTTAATTTCCAGCTGTCTTGTGTAGACAAGCCCTGAGAATAAACCCACAAATTCCAGAGGTCCAACCCCATTCCTGACTCAGTCTTTTCTTACATCATTTGACCAATCAGTTCACCTGGTTGCTCCTCTGTTCCTCCAGTTTCAATCACTTGCAATGTGCTATTTAACCATCCTTTATCTTTTCCTATTTAAATACTGTGAAGTTTTTTTTCCTAACAACAGATTCATGCACTTGTTTACTTGTTTTCCCCATTCCAGTTTAACTTTTTCCTCTGTTGCTTCTGGGAACCATCCTGTCATAGGAGGATAAATGACAAACACAGTGCACAGGACCAGATGTGTGCCTTCAACACTAAGGGGATGGATGGGCGTATGAACAAGCCACCATTGCAGCACAGCAGCAAGCCACAGGAATAASCCGGCTACATGCTCTTATTCTACAGTAAGCACTAGGTTACCGAAGGCACCTTAGCTTCCAAAGAAAGGGGTAGATTTAAGATGAGTACAGGGCTCCACATGACTTATGACTTGCTTCTCTGTCTATTTTCTCAGAACACTGACAGGAAGCAAAAGGGAGGGGAAAATCCTGAAGATTCTGAATTAAAAGATATTTTTTAAGATTTTTTTCATCACACTTGAATTTTTAATTTTTTATTTTGGAGGAAGCAGATGAAAATTGCTATGCAACTGTTTAGCCATGTCTAATTTGGTAGTACATTAGAAAGACTTTCAGCCTAATACTCTTGAGTCTATTGTAAATACTCAAACATTCCAGTCAACCAGACTGATAAAAACAATTTAACGGGGCTATTGGCAAGAGTGATCTCAGATTTGCTAAAAGTCATGTCTATGTTCATGCATGCAAAGCAGCACATTTTCACTTACCAGTCTGATTGACTGGTAAAAAATCTTAATGCAAAATAAAGCTACTGACATACACTGAGCGTGTGAGATTGTTCTTGGCTGGGTCTTGTAGACGCAAAGAGCATCTAAAAAGTCTGAAGACATTTTTTAAGTGCTCTCAGAAGTTTTCCTTATGACATAATTGAAAAAAGGGTCAGTCATGGTTACAAAATGAATGCTTCAAAGCATCTTTGACAGTTTTGTAAAGTAAAAATAAGCTCAGATTTTAGGGTGCTTTATGGTGGAAATAAAATGCTGTGTTATTTGGGGTATGTTGGAAAGTAATGAAAGCCAAAGAAACACTTAAGGCTGCAGTAGCTTTTTAAAAAGTTATATTGAAATGTTTAAGGTCAGGTCAGTAGCAAGATCTGAGACATTTGGGCGTAGGGGGGACTGTCGGCCTTTTCTCTGATCCGTTTTTAATACTTCCCGTATTTTTTCCCTTTTTATACCCTTTTAGTGACATAGAGAGAACTCATCCTGTGTTGTATAGATGGAAGTAATGTTTCTGGTAATGTTTCTGTTGGTGTGGGTGGCATGAAATTATTAGAGAAAAAGATCATTAATTAGTGAGCTTTATGCAAAGAATACAAAATTTCAGAAAATCATTGCACAAAGACTAATTCATGAGCATTTCTCCCAAGACCTAGCTGCCCATATGTTCAGTTAAAATATAAGTCATGGGGTTATTTACAATACACCATTCTTGCAAAACCTCCTCATTACTAACACAGTTTTGGCATTAGCTTTCTTAGCAAACTTAGGGTCATGCAATGTATAGCTCATTATCCCTGGAAGCCATTCCTACCACTATTTTAATTAGATGTATTTTGAGCAAGTCTAACTGATACTGACCTGGACACTGCTGTTGGAACTGAGCAGTTGTCTGTACCGGGTTTCTAACTTCAGTATTATTGGGAAAACTTTATCCAGATGGCCAGAATTACACACCTACAGAAGAAAATGAAATTATCCAGTTTACCATTAACATAAATTTAGGATGTCCTGGATATTCGATATTCTATACCAACCAGATATCTACCTCAAAGCTGGCTGTAATACAAAATGTCAGAGAATTGCTTTTTGAGTTCAGAGAGAGGACAGATTTCATTACAAATGTTGAGATTCATCTTACAGTTTTGCAACATGATTGACTTGGATAAATTAAGAGCTTGAATTATAATGTACTTTGGTGGCTATAAACTGTATGGAAACAAATTCCAAGTGTGGCCAATGATACTATGAAATCTTCTTGGTAACCAAAGTCATCTGGTGGCTTGGGTCACCTCCACCCTCACTTTCACTAGCAGGTATTTCACAAGCTGTTCTTCTATTTATTTGCATCTGTAAATCTCATCATGATGGTGAATGGTGGCATGAAAAAAGTCATAGCTATGTACTCAGTGTTAGTTTGTTGTTTGATACCTGGTCTTGCTATGTGGGACAAAGATGATGTTGTGTTTGTGAAACAGTCTAGAAGTTTTTGCATGTCTTTCAGTCTCTCCATCTTAAACTGATTTTGTTCAAGCCCTACTACACAAACATTGTTCTTATCAATATAAATGCTGCTAAATAGTAGGTAACAAAGATGCATTGGATCCTTAGTATTTCAGACATGATACCATAAGCAATTTATGCATTACAGAAATGATTAGATGTATCTAATGTCCTCTTGCTTATCTTGCCCTGTGCTTGTCTTTATTCCCACGTGTCCCATTGAAGGTTTTCACCTAGGGTGACTCAAGTCCCATACATCTTCTGCCCCTCCAAATCAGACGGTCAGTACCAGATGGATTCCCATGGGACCTCCTGAGGGCTGACACAGCCGTTTCTCCCAGGTCAGCAAACATTCATGGAGGTCTCCTGCACCCACAACTCCTACTTCTGCCAGTGACCAAGGCAGACTGGACTTGATTAAAGGAGGTTATGCCTCAGCTGATTCTCCTGCATTGCCATGCCCTACCAGATATAAACCATATACAACAGCAGCACAAGAAGCAGCCCTTGGCCAGATGTCACTCACGTAACTCTAACTACAGCATGCCCACTTCAGTCATTACTTCTTTATATGAGGTCATATGAGATCGGTTAATGTGCCTGAGGTTTTCTTAAGGAGAACTCTTTCTAGTGCTGAGACTTCTACTTATTCTGAATATTTTTAACCCCAGCATGATTTCTTGGTAGCTTCATATTTGAGATGGCTACTGCTTTTGCAAAGGTGAAGATGATATTCCCAGCTGATTCTAACCAAAATAGTTCAATAGCAGATACGAAGCATTCACCTAGCTTTTACTTCGCTTCTGGTCATAGTGCTTTATGGTGGTTTAACTGCAACCCCAGAGATCCCACCATAGGTTTCATCTCCTTCTTTTTGTGAAGCACATCTTGAGGCAAGTGAATAGGCTTAGGGAGAGACTGGACACCTCCTCCATTGTGGCCCGTTAATACAGATCAGTACTATTTCTTCTTTGATCTGCTTTATCTTCCAGCAACCAGATGTAGGCTCCAAAACAGCTAAAAAATGAGCATCATCCCATTTACTTGTTTCTCCATGACATGTTGGCTTTGGGCAAAYTGTTGATTTGCCCAGGTTCTGAGTCTGGCAATAGGCTCAGTTCTGGGAATAGGCTTTCTCAGTTCTCACCTTACTCTTCGTCCTTTATAATTATGTTTTCACTGTCTGTAAATTTTGAAGACCCAAAGTCTTTTTTTTTCAGTTGACATGTGTGTTTTCTTACGCCTTTCTCTGCAAATTGTTTTACAGAATCATACGACCTATTCTAGTATCCATTTAGATATCTCTCAAGAAATTGTCTTAGTCAATGAAATCAGTGTCCTTAATTAGGCCATCTAGTTTGGAAGGCATTAGTGACATTAGAACAGGGTGTTTCTGACTGATTACATTAGTTAGATCAATTTAGAAAGCAAAAGCAATGTGAAACCAAACTCTGTTCTGGTGGGAGGGAACTGAGGAGCGGGGGAGCATCTACATTTGCCTGATAACATTTCCATTGCTGGGCATGCCGACACACTCTGCTGCATGTATCTCACACCAGCAGTGGCTCTGCTCTGTAAAGAAACAGCTGTGATGGCTTTAGAGATGCTTAATTGATAAAGCACTTTGGGGAATCTATCATCACATGGAAAGAGTCTGGTAATAGCTCTTCCTTCAACTTGTTAGCTGCAAATTAACCAGTTGCTTTGTTCTTCCTTTCTACCGGCATTACAAGATCAGATATACTGTACTTGGACTGTCACCTTCCCCAGTGTATTATTTTGGATTTCTCAATAGTACTGTAATGCTTTTTGATGTTTTTGATACTGCTGTTATTTTGCTAGATACACAGGCTCCTCCCTCCACCTTATCGCATGCACATCCTCTCTTTCTGTACTTGTATTGTGTCTCTATGTCTTTTCATGTCAAAGAAAGCCAGCACACTAAACACAGTAATGCCATGGTCTCCAGATCATCTCTTTAAATATGTTTCAGCCATGGTCTCCTCTTTAAACACTGACTTTAGCCAAGCTTTTTCCTAATTTTAATAAATATGAACTACTTTGTTCCAAAACAGTTCAGCTTCCTGATTTGTAAACTGTTCTCAGTGGCATCATATTTGTCCAAACAACTAGTTCCATATTATTCCATCCTCCCCACTCAATATATAGCCTTTCAGCCAACAGATTTCCTCTGAACATGTTTTGGGGATTTAGGTCTGTATTGGCCAGCACACATCTCCATGATGAACTCCACCGCAGCTCACAGCACAGCCATCCCCTGAACTCACACCCCACCCAGCCCTGCGCGGGAARTGTTGGAGATACACAGGCATCACCTCCTGCTGGCCTCAGGGGATGGTTCACCAGAAGGAGATAGGGACCGTCTTCTCCATGTCACCAATCAATGCGTACAACATAGCTGAGTCTCTTCATACAGCCTAAGGATGTGCAAAGAGAGAACCGAGATCAGTAGTCCTTGCCTTCCCATCTGGGAGGTGCATCTTCCCCACCTGCCTGTCTCTTCATTCATGACACCCATGGCTGGACAAGCTCAGCAGCAGCTCAGCTGGTCGTCACTTCTCGGTCACTCACAGTGGTAGGAGCAACAGCACATGTCTGGAGCATGGTCCCCAAACTGCCCAGAGGATCTGGGGAGCAGAAGCCAAGGTATCCTGCACGCTTGTACCTCTTTCCCATGCCAAATGCAACAAGCTGGCACATTCTTGGTGACAAAACATCTGCTGTGACTGCATCCATGTAAATCAGGCTAAAGACACATTTTCAAATCACTCAATACCCAGGGAAGTGAAAAAAGAAATTCAGGCTTTTTTTTCACTGTAAATATACCTAGAAGATAAAAGCCGGGCATCGGCTGTTTAAAGAGGGCAGAAGCAACACACTACACATTATTGTACCAGGGAGGCTCACAAGTGGTTACAAATTCTCAAACAACCTGGTGTGGTTTATTTTGAAGACTGAAAGCTCCTCTATCCAGAGATCACTCTTCTCCCTTCTCTAAGAGGATTTCTAAAAAAAAAACCCTTGTCGAAAGCAGCTGTCGGCTAATGTAACACACAGCACCACTGTAAGAATGGATCCATGAGCCCTGGCAAAACCGCAGTCCTTGTCAGTACCCGTGAATGAAACTGTCCCAGGGAATCTGCAGAGCAAGGCTGCGTATTTAGGAAGCTCAAAAGAGAGTCAAAACAAAACCGAGTGGAGCAGGGAAAGCAATGCAGACATGTCAAAGGGCTGCCCACATGGCTCAACCAGAGGCCGACCTAAAGCCACCGCCACACAATTGCTTGTGAAACTTACAAAGGAGCCAGATGCTCTTGTCAAAATTATACCTTCCGCAAATCAACATGGGAAACCTGCCACCATCCTCCCTAAAAGGAGGAGAATTGATACCATTTTCTTGACTAAAATAATATCTTTTCAGTGAATTAGCTGAAGAAAGAACAAGAGCTGTTTGCTTTGGACAAGTATATTTCCAAGCATGTCATCCCCACAAAAGATCTTTCTTTTGCTCTACTTTCATGCGACCCTGAAAGCAAATATCTGATGGATATGATCAGGCTAGCTCCACATCTCCAAACAAGGCGAGGGAGCTGGTGGCAAGTGGGATTCTTCCGTTGCTCTGAGCTAACAGATATTAGGAAGAAAAATGCAGTTCTTGTCTTGGCTGGCTTTGAAATGTACTTAACTTTTCATTCACAACATGCTTCTTATATCCACAAAGCTCAACAAGGCAGTGAATATCATTGGCCTGTTTCAGAGACAAGAGGAAAACGCGTTGCCCGAGGTCTCACCCCACGTCACAGCAGCAGGGGTACGGATGGCGAACCTGAATCTCAGCCACCAGGCCACATCACCCCAGTCCTTTCCAGTCCTTTCCATGGTGTTTTCAACATTGATCAGAATTTAAGTTAGTAGAGGGCGTGCCTGGATCAGTTCATAGTCTCACAGCTTGTCCTGGTTCTCAGATTAATTGTTCTAATTAGCTACTCCACAGGCAAATATATATTGACTCTTTCTTCATCTCAGATTTGGGGCCAAGCATGGTTCAGAAAAATAATCAGCTGTGACTTCCTCCCAAAATTTGCCACCCGCCTAAATTGTAAACATCACAGCTCAACTCCCAGGTCATAACACGGGGAAGCAAACTCACTTAGTGTTACCAGGTGGTTTTCTTCTCCTTTTTTTTTAATTTCAGAAGAGGGCCATCTTAATAAAGCATATAAAATCCCATATATTACAGCATGCAGAACTGCATTTCTGCAGCCATGTTGAGTCTGTTCAAATCTCAGTACGAGAACAGGAGCAGACATTGCCAACCTTTCCACGGTGTAAATCAGCCTCATCTTCTTGGAGATGGGAAAGTCAAATAAACTCAAAACTGGCCTAGGAAATTTTGGTGGGACAAAAGATTTCAAATACAAAACTCAGACTTGTACACTCTAATTCACAACGTAGGAAAGGGGATTTTTGGCATAACCTCATCTCAACTCTTCTTTATATTTTTAATGATTTTTCAAGATGAAAATGTTTAGTATGGGAAAACTTAGCAGTCAATAAGTACAATATCTCCCACATAGTGTGTGCTTTGTGTATGTATTAACTATAGATTAGATTGCATGGGCAGTACACCTACCTCATCTCTGTTAATAAAGTGCATATAGTTTAACAGATAACTAATGACAGAGGCATTTTCCTATGTGCTCTAACAATTCCTGTCATTCAGTCGTGTTTATAACCTCTTGTGCTGCTACAAGGCTGCACCTTGCCTTCCAGTGGCTTTTGCACTTGCCAGAACCTCCGTTAATTCTCTAAATTGGAACGAGCATTAACTGCCAAGTCCAGAAACAACTACATGAAATATTGTCTATCTTGACAAAATTATAAATGTTTGAAGAAACAATGAGAGTTTGATGATAAACATAGATCACATAAAGAATTATAAAACGTGAAAGAGCAAAGTAAATTGTCTATGTCAATTCACCATTGCTATTAATGTATAGCTCACATTGGGCTTATTTTTATGGCTCCTTTGTATTCATGCTATAGTGTTTTCTTGTGATGGCAACAGAGAATCTGATATTTTAAAAGCTAAGTAAATACTAAAATTTGAACTTGAGTAGAAATGTATTTGAGCTGTCAAATTTTACTTCAAATGGTCATTATCTTGTAAATTATGAGCACCTGAAAAAAATTAACTCCTAAATTTAGATTGAAATTTAGGGGGGAAATCTCTTAACTTTTCATTCAATATCTCTGAACTAGTAACCTTCTAATAATTGCAAAGACTATCACTGGAGCTCTTATGGACTGAAATTGCCAACTCTCAGTTGATCATTTAATTTTTTTAAGTTTTTATTTTTGAAAGAGCTGTGGAGAAATAGACTTGGAAAGGTATTGTGCAGTGAAAACTGTGTGCGGGTATTTGTAAGAACAAAAAGATTTCCGTCAAGCTTCATATGTGTTGGAAAGGATCTCTGTTAATTAAAAACAAATCCAGAAAATTACAGCTGAACTGAAGAGAGTCTTGCAAATGCTTTTCCTTTCAAAATCTGTTGATAATTACAACACAACTGCAATTCAGTTAATCTTGTAAGGGAAGGACAGACAAACA
This sequence comes from Phoebastria nigripes, assembly GCA_035582835.1. Lineage (NCBI taxonomy): Eukaryota > Metazoa > Chordata > Aves > Procellariiformes > Diomedeidae > Phoebastria > Phoebastria nigripes. Next base: position 596,645 of record JAYKAV010001554.1, read on the forward strand.
ATGTAACTGTTGGATGGTGAATAGATAGGTAGATAGACACCTAAAAATGAGAAAGTTGTTCCCAGCAGAGGTAAACAGGAGCAGATTAGAATTGAAATATTTCAGCAGAAGCTAAGCATGTCCCTGCCAAATACATTTTTCTAATATTAACTCTGTACTGCCCAAACATAGTCTATCAAATCCTACACAATTTATTTGCTGGAATAAGGTCTTCCAAACAAGTTGCACAAGATGGATATAAAGGTACCTGGGCAAAAGTGTATCACTACATTAGTTTAACTTTTATCCATAGTTCCCATCTATGCTACTTCTGTCTTATTTAGTAGTTGGAATTTATTTCTATAGAAAAATCGTATCACCTCATGATTTCCTAAGCAGTCCCGCACACATAACGCAAGAAGAGGATGTTATAGATTGTTTTTCATTCGTATTTTCCTGCTCAGTCCTTTTTTTTATCTGATGTAGCAGTGTGTGTGTGCCTGTGCACATGGGTGTTTGCATGCATGGTGGCACGTGTGCGACATAAGGAGAAGTCCTGAGGCCGGCTGGGAAAGGAGCCGGTGGCGGGAGCAGCACCAGTACCACTGCCCACTTTCCCAAGTGTGGCACTGCTCTCTTCTGCTCCCACAGACATTATTTACCTACATCCCACACAGTAATGCAAGTTTATGCACACTCATAGACTCCTTTGCACGTTCCATATTAACTTAGCATTTTATTGATCATTTGGGAGCAGAATGAATGCTAATCATTAAGTTTTATATGAATGTTTCTATTACGTGAAGCCTTATAGCACATGTGCTGAGTTAAGGGATGTTGCCTGTGTAAATGAAAGATAATTCCACATTAAAAAGACATTTTCTGGAGCATCTTTATTCAGTTACATTTCAGCTGATCTAAAGGGCTCCTATCAGCACTAACACAGAGGGGTAAGGCTTAGGAATGTAAGTGTAGATAATAGTTTGCTAGGCCAGGATACTATTTCTCTGCCATGGATTTCAAAAAGACTTACTGTACATACTGGTTCTGGCATTTGAAACTCCAGGCTTAGTTGGGGGATGGGGAGAGACGGAGGAAAAAAGCATTTAATATGAACAAAACATTTTTTGTGAAAGGCAGATTCCTTTTTGTTTCCATGTGCCATACAGTCAGCATTTTTTGAGTCTTTACTGATGCTCTCACACAAGCAAAGTGACTCTTGAAAATGCACCATTACAACTTAATATATCCAGTATGTAATTTGTACTTAACAGAAAGATATTTAGGACCATTTGCCTCAGCCATAAGACTTTCAGCTGCACAGTGGGAGGTAGTGCTTCAATGAAACCTTTGTTTTTAATCTTCTGATACAGTCACTAAGGCAGTTGGCTGGCTTTAAAATTACATCAGTCTTCTTTTTAATCTAGGGTTTGCAAGCAGTGGTTAGTTTGGGGCATCCACCAAAGCATATCATTTCATGGGCAGAACTACCACCCTTTTTTCCTCTGTTGTGTAGGAAGCACCGAAATCGGTGTTTAAAAAAGATGAGGGAAAACGAAGAAGAAAGTTGCCCGGCAAGCACGCATGTTCCTGGAGACGCCGTCCCAGCCGGCGTGTACAGTGCAGCGCAGTTCAGTCACGTTTACTTTGTTTCCTCCTCTTCCTAAAATTAGATTACGATTCCCTGAGCGAGCACAATGATGCCGAAGCCGGACAACCCTGGGTTTGAATCACTTCAAAGCAGCCCCCTGTTTTCACCGAACGTCACCCGTCTGCCGCGGCCCTGCAGAAAGCGCATTGCTCTGCATAGCAAGTTGGGTGGCAGCGGGTCCATAATATAAAACTGTTGCCTAGTGTTCCTCTAAGCTCTGCCCTCCTCTGAAAAAAAAAAAAAAAAAATCCCTCATAATTCAGGCAACAGCTGGAAAGCTTAGCTTAATGGTCTGTGCTTAAATGTGGAAGGTCACAGGGTGCTGATCTAAGGAGCGGAGAAGTCTTGCTCAGCCGACTGTTGACACTTAGTAAACGGAGGAGGAGGGGACTGTGTGTGCATCTGAGAAAGCCATACCCCGGCCGGCGAAGAATAGGAAGCAACTTCTATTCAAGATTTGCAGGGGTCCTGGACCCAGTAGGGAAAAGCAACAAGGCCCTTCACTGCCTCTGAGTTACCTTGTATTATAACAGGATTAAAGTACATTTAGCTTCTCTATTAGCATACTTTAGCCCCATTTAGGCTTACTTGATGTTTCCGATGGCCTTTGATCAGCCTTGCATGGTGCTGGTCAGCTTCAGGACACAGCAGTCAAAAAGCGAGACTGTGAAATTATCCTGATGTTGAATCTCACAGGAGATATTTCTGGCTGTTTTCATTCACTCATCCCCAATATTCGAGTTTCTTTCTCTCTCTCTCTCCCCCCCCCCCCCCGCTCAAGAAAATAATTTACACACTGTTAAAAAAAGGGGAGGGGGGGGAGAGAGAAAGAGAGAGAGATTAAAAGAAAAAGGTAGCTTAGTGACCAGTAATAATTAGCTCCTTGTTTGAAATCAGTGCTGGCTTGTGTGCCGGTGCTGAAGCATCTATGAAAAATACTATAATTTCTACAGTGTCTGGCTTTTTATTGCTTACATTTGCATATAAATTAAATCCATATTGTAGCTTTAAGGCAAGCTAGGCTTAGAACGCCGTACAGCTCAGGGTCCTATTGTTTTACATCTACTTTCTATACTGTGGTTAAATGAAAAGGGAGGAGAAAGTAAAGGAGGGAGAAAGTCAGCTTTGTAGCATTTTTAATTGCTTCTCTGCCAATTATGGCCAAATTAATATTTAAACTTTGTAGTGCTTTGAGAAATTGTTTACGAAATCCACTTCCTGGTGTTCGGTGCTCCCTGTGCCTACAGCAATATCTATATTGGAATCTTTTGTTAAAGAAAATGAAAAATAATTAAAGATAAATTCTGTTCTCTTTTAAAATGTTTTATGGAAACAAATGCTGTTAATTGAACCGTAAATATTTCAAATATAGGCGTGATCCTTATTGCCAATAACAGCCTGAAAAGCCATTACCAGCCAACATTTTTTCACCTGATATTGTTTATGTGCACGAAAATATCTTGTATCATTTACTTCACTGGGTCTTATTTTTGTCTTCCTCCTTTGCTTTACACTGCCATCTCTGCTCGACTGACTTAGGTTGGCCTTTCTGAGTTCCCATTTCAGCGCGGCTCAGAAATCCACAGGCTGCTAACGCTAACACATCAGGACAGAGCCTGGGAAGACAAGAGACATTTGCAAAGATGAGTAACAAGAAGCAAATGGCGCCTCAAAGTCTCCCTTTAAAAATTCTTTAATGAGATACAGTACATTTTTTTTTCATTCTTTTCTTGGGCTAATGCCTAGTATGTACCAACCACTGGGCCACATTTTTAGGAAACATCTAAATCAAAAGTCAGAAGATTACACAGGGACATAAGAAAATCTTAAGATGGCAGGAGGCCAGGAAGCCCAGCTAGGCCTATCCTCTCCTCCGGTTAACAGTTGTTCTCCATAATATACTGTTTTTCTCCCCCTCTCTCTCCATATGCTTCTTGCTCTATTTGAAATCTGGTCAGATCGGTCGCTTCTAGAGCAGCATCTGGTAGCTTATAATATATACCCTCTGGAAAAAAAAACGTATTACATTTGTACAGTGCAAGACCTCACTGGAGCCGTGTCCCTCGTCCTCATATTTGACATTAGCTCTAATAACTGCAGCACTGCTCCCTGCGGTTCCCCCCAGAGCCCTCTGCAGCTCAGCGAGGTCCCCTCTTAATCTTTTCTCTTTGCGAGGGATACAGACCTAGTTTCACTAACCATTTTGGAGCCTCCAATCTCGAAGTCATTATGGGACTTTGTTGTACTATTTCCATTTCTGTAATATTCCTTCCGTAATTAGGTAATCAAGACTGTGCATCTTTCCCATGTGGCCTTCCGAGGTCGATTTTATTTATCAGCTTATTTACCCCTTATTACGCATTTTAAAAATTCTGGTTGCAATACCATCAGCTGGGCACATTGCTAGTCTTCGCAGCTGTCTGCTTGCTATCGTAATTTCCTTTTTCCTCTTGCCCATCACCCATTTGCTTGTTCTGTCTGAATTTTGCAGCTGTTCATACTAATAGAGGATGTTACTAGGGCTTATACACATGGTGAATTTTATGAGTAGTCTCCTATGGACGCCAACAGGAGCACGGCGTGGACCAACATGTGGGTGAAGATGTTGGTGGGACTGGTTTAAGGTGAATTCGTCTGGCAGAGATAGTCCCTGGTTACAGGATTAGATGATATCTCGTCTGGAGAAGCCCTGCCCCTGTTTGCACATGTCAGCGCTACCAGGCTGGAGATCACACACGCTGCTGTATAGCCGATTTCGCACGCAGAAGGACAGGGCTTGCCAAGTCTACATTAGCACTATAAATATTCTTCCCAAGGCAATTGACTATCGCCTGGACTGTGCTGCAACAATAAAAGTCTCACTTCTCATTTTCACCACAATAAAATACTTGCCTTCAACTTATAGATACCCATCTGTACGTTCAGGGCTTTCTTATCAGCTATAAAACAACACTCTTAAACCTTTCCCCTCATTAATCTTTGGAGCAATACAACTGATAGCTGAGATAAAGATCCATTTGTTTCCTCACCTATCAAAATCTTGTACCTATCCTCATCTTTTGGTTTTCTGTAGCTTCTGCCCATTGCTGGGTGAGCATCTCCTTTACTTCAGAGCGCTTTGGGTCAAGCTCAGGCTTTAGTTTGAGAGCAAACTTCCTTACTATGTCTTTCCTTTCTGCTGCTCAAGACTGTCACTGTAAAAACCACAATGTTCAGAGGTGGCTGCATGGTTCCTGGTAACCCCTGTTGCGATGACATTTCAGCACTGGATCATTTCACAGTTGGAGGAAAGCAAGAGAGACCTCCCCCTCACGGGGATCCCTGTCCCCTGGGGCCAGGGGAACCGAGGACAGCCCCACGCCTCACCGGGTACTTGGGGTACCTGGGGCACGAGCCTTGTCACATCCCATTCCACCCAGGAGCAACAAGCCTGGCTTCCTGAAGGGGAAAAAATGTCCCCAAATTCAGGCTGTCCAAGCACTTCAGTCTGTCAGACCTGGTTTGCAGAAAGGTTTTTTCTTTGCCACCCAAGGCTGCCTGTTACAAGGTTAATTCTCCAGCCCTGCATATTGTACTAATGGATCTTGTAAGACAGCACCACCAAGCTTTAAGACCATACAGATACTGTAGCTACATATTTAAGTGATTAAATCTACCTTTTTCCCATATCAACCAATTAGTTATTTGTTTGTTCCTGGCCTTATGCTTGATGCAGTGCCCACCCTATCAGTGCAAAGGTGACTGTGAAAATGGCATTTATTAAGCTTTTTTTGTGTATTGATGCCCTTTTAAAATGTTATAATTTTAAGCCTTTCTCTCCCTGTTCCCAAAAAGGGATAGTGAAAAAAACAACAAGGACTCTTGGCAACACTGAACGAGGCTTCAACCGTAACCAAACACAGCTTATTCTGAGGCTTGAAAAAGTTTGGTTCCTTGTTTGCTGTTGTCTTTGCTCCTTTGCTGTTTCATGCTCCTGCTCGCAGTGGGCTAAATCAGAGCACATGAGCCCCATGCTCTGCAACACAACCTGAAGGAGGATCTGCTCAAAACTGCCCACTCTTGTGAAATTTTCAGTCTACACCTGTTGACCCATGAGATTTAAACAACTCAGACAACTGCATTTTATAAGGGCAAAATAAATTGAGTCCAAACACCACAGCATTTTGTATTCCCCTATGAGTGGCTTCAGTGTTTGTTAGTCCTTCAAATTTTAGCTTTGTGTGTTACAAACCCCATCTTCTGGCAGTTTATCAGGTGTCTCCAGTATTGGTTTCAAAATAGATATTAAATATCATTCTCGCACCTTGTAGCTGCAGTCATTTCCAAATGTATTGAACAGCTTTTTTGCTCTTCAGCTGTCAAAGATTATACACAGAGAATAAATTACTCAGCTGGATGCATTGTTTGTAGGCAAACCCAGGCAGTGACAGTATCAGTAGTCCCTCTGTTTAAAAGCATGTAAAACACTTTCTCTTTTTTTATGCTTTACATTGCAATCCTGGAAACAGCGGCTCAGCTACGTCCTCTGCACAAACGAGGATGCTGGCAAAGATGTCCCGAGGTATCACAGCTGTCAGCCCAGTCCCTCGCCCTTCATTCTATGGACGAGCCCCCCTGGCATGGGAGAGGACACCCTGTGGGAGTGGGGTGCTCCAGAGGACACGGGTGGCTCCTGGCAGCCACCCCGGGCAGAGGAACCTTCCCCGTTTCATTCCTCCCAGCTCTTGGTAACTGCTGGGCTTTGTGTGCTCTCCGGTTTTAGTCTCGATCCCCACAGAAAACAATCCACACAATATCCAGTGTTCTCCTTTCACCCATCACTACAACTTGGATTCTCTTTTTTTTTCTTTTTTTTTTTTCAAAGAAAAATAAAGTGCTTGCTGAGTATCAATAAGTTTTTCTAGCATCAGACAGCTTTCTGAGGTTTCCCTTAATTTTTCTTTTCTCTTTTGTAATTTATTATTACAAGACCCACGTTGTCCGCTGCATCAGTGTATTGCACTGCTGTCCTTCAGTGACGACATCACATTTCCTTTGAGTTGCTGAATTACATAAGACTGTATTCACAAACCTAGCACCAAACTAGAAACCAGGCCAGAATTTGTTTTATTGTCTTTCCTTTCCACAACCCACACTTCCTAGAATATTTTCATACAAATGCTCACAAATAGTGAATTTTGCCTTAAAGTTGAAAACAATTTAGTCAAGAGTTGAAATTTGTCTGGGACAGAAACAGCATCAGTTCATAAATACTACATCAGTTTGCTGAGGACCAAAATTGGTATCTGAATTAACATAACCAGTCACAAAATATCTCAGACATCTTTAACCATCTAAATTTTAGGCTCCAGGTCTGCAAGAGTTTTTCCATAGGGAATAGAAAGAGATAGGTACAACCAAAGGCAATTCACTCCTTCCTCATCCTCATAGCATGAAGCACCATTTTGACACACCAATTTCTCTCCCTTTGATAACAGAAGGAGCTCAGAAGACAAGTTTAGGTATATCCCTAACTTTTAGCTATCTACAGCAAATATCTTTCTATGGACGACTGACAAATAATCCATAATTCAAATATGTTTGCAGAAACAATTTGTCTAACCATTTTGACAGAACAAATTTGAAGGGGAAAAAAAATCTGCTTGCAGGCAAACTGCAAGCATAAAAGATRACTAAATTCCTTTAATTAAAAAATCAGTGTAAATAGTGCTCTTGTTGATATTAAGTACRTTTGTGAAGCAGAAATAGTTTAAATCAAACCTTACATATAACAAATACAGGGACAGGCTTCTCACTGTGCATATGATGCCTTCATTATCGCTAAATATAAATCTGATCTATCCATCTTTGACTAGTAAAGATTGGAGAACTGGTTTGGTTTTGTTTTTTTTAAAAAAAAAAAACTGCATTCTTAAAGTCAAGAAATAGAGTTTTTCTTCTGTTTTGTTTTACTTTCTGGATATTTCATGAGTCCTTTGGATTCTCTTGATTCTGCCTGATACACAAGACAATCTTCCAGGGTAAAAGAGGGAGAAATGTTGCATGCTCATTTGCTCTTGTCCTTTCATATAATAGCTGTGATCCCCTGTTATTTTATCATCTGCAGCACATCAGAAGTAGAAAAGACTGTCTGACATGACATRCTGCACTTTGTCTGATAGATCAGGCATAGCACTAAGAAAACTCCTTTTCTTCAGAGAAAGTTGCCTATTTGGAAGTGTTCTCTAAATTTCTTGAGGACACAAACTCTTCTTCCATGTCTCTCATGTCAGCATCACTCAATGTTAACTCAGCTTCTTGGAGAAGGGTCAGAACACTTTCAGGGAAAGAAATGCAAATATCCATGGATAGTTTGCCCTTTTCTAGTTGTTGCCCTTGCAGCTCAGCCTAAGCAGATACCCAGCATTCCATCACTGTCATGCAAATGCCTTAACTTGTCTCAAATTTAAAGCAAAGGGACCCATTAAAGGTTGTGGCTTCGGCATTCAGTATCATTTTGTTCTGGTTAGTATGAATATTGGAGATGTAAGGAGAGAAATCCCTTGAAATAAAGACAGTCATGAAGAGAGAGTCCCAAGAGATGTTTCAAAAATAGATGCTGCCATTTTTATTAGCAAAGTATGGAAGAAAAGGGGGGAAAAATAAGTTTAGAAAAATCACTCATCTCATCAAATACTATTGAGAAATTTGCTAAGAGAGTCCTAAGCTTAAATTACAGAGCAGAGTTTAAGATATTTTGAAATCTTACATGGCAAAACAAATTCTCTTTCCCACACTAATGGCTGTCTCTGTCTGTCTGTCAGCTCAGAGTTCAATCACGTATTCACAATAAAGTATGGGTCAAGTCCTAGAATGTCTGTGTCTTATAGTCTTATTCTTGGCTGACAAGTGCTACATCTAAATCAGTGTATGGCATGAAGTTATAGCCTGAAAGCAGGCWAGAGCGGTAAGACCAGTTCAGATGATGAATGCTTCTTGTTCCCCCCAGCCCTCARCCTCACTTAGGCCACTGTTGCTCAAAGACACAACTTCCAGCATCACGTATCTAATTGTAACTCTACAAAGTGAAAGCATAGCTCAATAGTAATACTGTATGGGACTTGTTTGGGCAAGTTACTATCATCTGGCCTGAGTCAAAAGATTACACACCAGTAATAGAAATTTATTCAGAGCAAAGCTATCCTGGCATAATAAGACCATCTTGCTTCATGTAATTATAATTCAGGCACCCAGAGACAGCTGTCCATCAGATATATTGTATTAGCTGGCTTTGATTTCTATAATGAGTTTTATTAGTGTATTTATGAGGAAGAATAGCAGCATATAAAGAAGTTATGAAGAAGTTATTATGTATGCAGAACCAACATTTGGGATCTTCTAAGTCTTGCAGAGAAGCCAAAGTCTGAAGGGATACAGAGACTGAAATACGCCCCAAAACATGATCCATGCAGACCTATTTCAATAACCCACAGCRTCAGTACTACCCATTGCTTTGTTTCACAGCCGTGAAATCATTGGATTTATGTAAACAAGAAATCTAAATGGGGTCTGAAAAAAACAAAACAGTGAATAAGAATGTCAAGGTTTAACTTATCTTTGATATTAGATTGATGTGGTATAAAAGGATCCTTCCTTAAATACAAGAACTGGTACTGTTTGTCCTCGTTTCCCACATGCAAGAGCATTCAGGCTACACTAGATGAGGTACATTGAATTTAGAGTGTTTTGAGAGAGGATGGTTGATTCTTCTGGCAAAAATGGTGGAARGTGATGGAAATGTGGGACCCAAGTGAAGTGAAAGCCACTGAAATAACTGTTTATGAAGACTAAGAGAAAATAACAACAGGCAGTGATACAGTTAAATGATACAGAGCAAAGTAAAAAGGGACAAGCACTAAGTCTCAGCAGCTCTGGAGATACATACCATTGGAGATCATTTTCTCTAATCCCAGTACACAAATGTAAAAGTCATTACAAAGTCTGTTAAATAGTTAACTGCAGTTAACAGTTTTCAAGCCTGAAGTGAGGCAGCTGATTTTGAAAATGTTTCTCCTTTAACAGGACAGCCTCAGGACTATATCCACTGCTATCTGTAACCCTGCCTGCTCCTCCTCAAAGGTTTCAGAGAGCTGCCTTCTCTCAAGCTAAATCTTCCCCTGTCCCCAAGGTCATGAAGCCATGCCCAGACCATGCGTGTCACACTGGTAGATTGGGAGACTTCAGACAACTGAAGGCAGGTGCTGCAAGATCTAGGGGAAAATTAACTCCCATGCCAACATTTCCTGGTAGAGTGTCCTGCTGCCCAACTGTACCTCATCAAAGCGGTTTGACCAAATACTTCAGGTTCCCTGACCTACCAGCCAAAAGACCAGATCTCTTGCATAGCCGAAGTCTGAACCACACACCACCATCCTTCAGTACCACCCTTTTCAAACCGCACCACCAACAGCCAATWTCTGCATGAAATGTTAATAGGTAGGCTGGCACATCACACACTCTTCACAAACCCTGGATAGTTAAAAGAGTGATCCTCACACAAAATGTCTGTTTTTAAGGGGACAAATATATGAGTAGTCAAGGCAAGGTCTGATTAATGACAGGCTCTGTAGGCAAAGGAAAAGGATGCATGCTTGCCATGCACAAATAACAAGAACAGTTGGATACTGCAAAAGCCCAAAACCTCTTCAGTGCACCCTAGATAGTCCCACCTAACCAAGAAAAGACACCAGGTAAAAGTCCTCAATCGAGCTACAAAACTGGCCAGCCTCTCCTGAGTCTACCCTCACTGGCAAGTCCATCAACCACCTCTAATATCTGTGTCTACATAACCAACATCATGCTTTGCTGCTGTTCGCTGATCATGTTCGCTGTGGCGATAACTGAGGGTGGGGTGGCCAGTCTGATGTTTAGATCTCAGAACAGACTTCTGCCTTGCTGGCCAAAAATGCCACATTGACAGAAGAGGAGTTCAGCACACAAGAGCAGCTTGGTGTCACCACTCAAGTTGACCTACTGCCTAGCTGCCAGCTTAACCTGCCAGTGCCAATAAGAAACTGAGCAGTCAAAAGTGATCCAATTATTTTGCTACAACCTTCTCAAAAGTCTTCCTTAAAGCTGAGAGTTTCCAAGGAAGCGAGAAAAGGTGGTTAGAAAGACTTTAACAACTGCTTCTTTGAAAGAAGAAGAGAAATCACTGGCAAGCAGTGGGTCCTGCATGACACTTGCACAGGGCTCAGATGGGGCGTAGCCTCAGTGTCCCAAGTATTGCCTGACCTCCAGCAAGACCTATGGTCTGAAATTGTACTAAAGATTCTATTTGATTGTCAAGAACTTATTCCATCTCCAGAAAGAAAGTAAAAACCAGTGTGGTGCTGAATGATCTTATCAGGACAGTAATTGGAAAAATCCCCACAGTAAGAAATGCTCAACTGTCACCATGTGTGAAGAGCCTTGATGAGCCAGGTTGTTTACTGCTCACAACCGTTGAGCTATTCACGACTTTGCTGACACTATGGTGAAGGGCACGGCAGCCGTTCTTGGCCTCATTCCTATGCACAACATATTGTTTCCAGAGCCCTTTATGMGACCATCACTCCAATTAGGAGCTAGAGTGCCTTCACAAATGTTCTGTCCTCCCACTTTGTCAGACAGAGATGATCTGAATACCACAGAAACCTTTGAGAAGGAGAAAATTGCAGAAGAGGGCATTTAGAGATCATAATGGCAATGAGTGGCAAGAACAGATGATTACAGAACTTCATAAATTTTAATCAAAATATCAAAAGAGTGTACTGTCACCGCAAAGATATCCTTCTCCTAATAGGAGGACAAACTAAAGCAGTAGCTTTATAATATCCTTTGATGCTCTAGGATAGCAGGACCCCTGGAGCTGACTGTTGTATCCCACAATAGTTTGTTAGGATTGAGATTCCTAATTCCCTTTATTGGATCTGAGTTTTGGCTTCTAAGATCTGACCCCTGAAGAGCCAGAAACTTCAGAGTGTTTTTTGCTACACATTTCCTCACTTTGGGCATTTAACTCCACACTTTTACAAATAACACGTGCCTTTGCCACAGTGAAGGAAAAGGAATAAACATGTTATCTCTTAGCAAAATAATATCATCACTCAGGCAAAGACCTCCACCACTGAATCATCCTTCACATTGCTGTTTTCTTGTAACTGTGGGGAAAATATGTCTATATTAGAGCTAAAAATTAAAGACAGGAGGATGGAGGTTATGTTTTCTGCTTCTGGACGTGTATTTTTCTCAAAATGGAATTTTGTGACTCATCCTCATCTAGTCGGGACTCTTGAACAGGTAGGTATTTCCCACAAGTGGATCTGAAGGGAGCATCCATTGACTTAGAAAAGATAAGTAACTCCACTGTCTTATGTAGTAGATTAAAAAAAATTAAAAGTAAATTAATGCTCTGACTACAGAGAGCTGTCAGGTACCCTACCTAGAAACAAGTATCAATAAGAGCCCACCAGTCCAACCACTCAGTCCTTGCATGATCTTTACTTTTCCCTTGTATTTCTCACTCCACTGTCCCATAGAAACTTCCCAAAGAAAGCCACTGACTTCAAAAAAGTCGGAAAAGGAATTAATTTGCCTTCCCCTTTCTTTTCTATACGAGCTCTCAGTCCCCAGACAATGAGGGAATGAGGGACCAGACTCGTATGTCCCTTAAAACCAGGACAAAGTAATGCACTTGGAAGAGAAGATGGGAAAGGGAAGAGTTAACCAGGTTTATAATTGTTTCCAGAGAGCAATTATTCAGTCCCTAAAAATGCTGGTAGAAGAACAAAATGGAAAATTAACATGGTCCCAGCAGACAAATGATTAATATTTAGGRAAGGACTATAGCAGGTTTTGATCCAAAAGGAAGGGAAAAGAGCATTTTAACAAGACTGGTGCTCAGACTGTACAAACTCATTAGATTTGGGTTTTAGCATCTCATCAAAAATGAAGGACATTTTCCTATTCTATACCCACTTGTTTTGAAGACAGGGTTTTATGTTTGCATTCATTTTACCAGCATCTGTGTCTGTGAAGAGGTGGCACACCCAAGCATCCTGAGCCCTGGCAGCCTTGTGATACCAAAGCAGAAACACAACCTGGAGCAAGAGCCAGGCAAATACCCGAGAACGAAACATGCAGCTGATTAACGCTGCCAGAGAATTTTTTATGGGGAATGTTGTTTTTCTTTAATTTTCCTTTCCCTCTGCAGCTTTCCTCAGAGCAATATCTGTGAATAATCCCCACTCTCCAGCTGATTGGGGTGCAGCTCCCTGCACGTAGCTAATATTGGCACGGTGACATTTTAGCTGGTTTCGGTGGACACGAGCAGGTGCAAAGCATGACCCGCGGGAGCAGCGCTGCCCGTCCCTCCRAGGAGGACACGGAGGTGCCGGGGAGGGAGTCTGGCAGCATTGCTGCCTGCCTTCGGCCGGGACCGATAGCTCCTGCCTGTGCCTTGTACATCGGCTTTCATGTTTAATAAAGTTGTGGCCTCTTGGCTTTCACCACAACAGTTTCCAGTTTTATTTCCCAAGGGTTCATAGCAACAGTAACACACAGTAGTTATAATGTGTCATAAAATAAATATTAGCAAAAGCACACGCGAATCTCCGCCGGTTTGGAATTTGCTTGGCATCACGCATCCCTTAATGCCTGTCTCCAAAAGCAAAAGTTGTCTGCTAATGGAGGAGGTTGGTTTGTTTGCCTTAGTTTTGTTTTTTCCTCAGTCGGCTGGGCTTAAGCCACTGTCACAGCTAATAAAGGTAAGTACCAGTAAAGCACTACCTTGCACATTGCCCTAATCACATTGCTCTTGAAATTAAGTCTGTCAGCGCTTCGGCCGTAAACCCGTATTGCGAGAGCTTAATAACTCCACTGTGAACAAAACAAAATTACTTCTAGACTTAAACCTATGTGCAAGACTTCTGCCTATGGGGCCACATTTTATTTGTTGCAGGGAATATAAAGAACATGCCCAAAATGGTTAAATAGGTGGAATACATGAACAGAAACACAATGTATGTGTGCATGTACACACTGGCATATATGTGCACACACGTGTAAGTAACCTCATGTGATATATTTTACATCCCTACCTACACTGCTTGCATAGGGAGGAAATAAATTCACCAAGAGCCTCTGACTCCCTCCCACCAATCAATTTCTTCAGGTTTTAGACTAATCTCAGTCTCTACTTTTTTGAGTGTTTTTTCTTTTTTCCCAAGAATAACAAATTTACACTCACCCACCACAAATTACACTGGCCTGAAGCTGAGGCAGCTGAGGTAAAACTCCATCCTAGAGCAGTAGAAGTTGTTTTATGCATCAAAATGTCCCATCTTTGAAGTCGAGTCTCAATAATGTCTTGCAGGAAAGCCCCAGGGCAGAGCCTTTCTCTGCCACAGACTTCTTGTACGACTTTGGGCAAATCATTTAGCTCTCTATTCCTCCGCTCCACCATTGAAAAATGGGAATAATTAAATTGTTCTACTTCATCAAACAGCTGTAATGATAAATACACTATGAAATGCTCTGAAATGTCGGTGATGAAGATCACCTGCTGGACGGAGAGATACAGAGCTAGAAAGGGGAGTCTTGTTACCACTCTGAATTCATGGCATTTTTAAGTCCAGAAGTGCTCTTCTAAAACAGTTTTAAAGTTTATTTTCTTTAAAAGACACTGATCAAATAGGTTCTCCTATAAAAACACTGTACCTTTTTTTTTTCTATTAAATAATAGTGTAGACTGCACATGTGGTGTGTGGTACGACACACAGCTTTGCCGTCACAGTTTGGGGTGGCCATGCTGGAGCTGATGGGGCTTACGTGATGGATCTGAACAGCACCAGTGGAGCTGTTTTGCTCTGTCAGGTCAAGACTACCCTTCCTCAAGATCTGCACTGCTGACTCAGATGCCAAGTCACATGAAATTTGTCCACCCTTGCAAGGAGGGACAGAAAATAACTGTGCCTGGGGCTTGTGGCACCCCAGCACCAGGGTGTCCTGCTTCATCCTCATCCTCGCCTCACTGGGGAGGCTCCCATCCCAGAGCAGGAGGAAGGGGAAGCTGCATGCAACAGCTCTGGGGCACAGACCTGGAAGTTCATCCTGTCACTTAGATGGATCGTGCACCAGGAGATGACCCCCTCAATGACCATGGCTGTGGGAGTGAAGCTTTAGCTGCAGGAGAGCATGAGGAAATGGGTGCTGCCAGAGGCAGAGGATTTCTCTGCGGAAAGGACAGGTGAAGTTGGGTAACGCTGCAGCTGATGACATGGACAAAGGGAAGGAAAATGGCCAGTGTTGGATTAAAAAGAAATTAAACACAGCATCAATACATGGTGTAGTTATGCTCATGGGAGTGACCAACACAAAGGGATGAGCTATCCTAGCAGTAAGCCGAAGCTGGCTCAGGTTTTTGCCATAAAACCCTCCACCCTTTCACTTTCCCTTTGCTTCACCTCCTTTCTTGTGAGGTATCTATCTGAATTCTGAGTCTGGGGAAAGCTCACAGCATATATCTTCCCATCACTCTGTACAAACACTATCTCCCTCGATCATCAGCTCCCTTTGGGACCCCATGCAATAAGCAATAACATTGGGACCAGCCAAAAAGTGTTCCGACAGCTCCCTGGCTCCGTTTTGGCCAGAGATGGCCACAGCAAAGCAGCACGGTCAGGTGGTGCCCATGGACTGACACGCCTGTGTTTGCTGTGCTGGCCATGTACGGGGCACCAGCTGGGAAAGCCTGGGTGCCGGGGCAGGGTCTCGCGGGTGCTGGCTCCTATGAGTCCTCCACCCATCAATCTTAGAGCAGTATGCAGTCATGGATAAATAGCAGCTGTTGCAGTAAGCTCATCGGATAACAGGCACATATATTAAAGTACCTTTAACACACTTACTAAAACATATATTTAGCTAGGGAAAATAATCTTGCCCTGCCTATAAAAGTCAAAGTTTGCCCTTATAAATAACTCCAGGAACCCTGCATGCATCTGAGGAAATGGCAACGGCATGCATGCTCAGCCTCCTTCCCTGAAAAGATCTCTGAATAACATATAAACACGCTGAAATATAAAGAACAGTTTGGTGAAGATAATGAAATCTAGTGAAGCCAGTAATTTACTCTGTAAATCATATAGCTACTTCTTCCTTGCAGTTGCCTGCCCTGATTTACATCATGAACCTTATTTCCGAGTTTCTCCCCGCCTTACTGCAAGCACGGGAGCACTGACTACAGCTTCTGTGTGTCTTTGTGGCTGGTAAAGAACATTTATTTATGCCTGCAAAATGTCCCGCTCTAAATACGCCACGTTAGCTTGACACACTTGTTATTTTTTCCTGTCTTCTCTCAGGTCTTCCCAAGAAGGGAAGGAAAGGCAGGCATCCAAAAATGCCTGTTTTGCACCCATTCTTGTTGTCACGGTAGCTGGGAATGGGAGCGGTCCAAGTGCTGCGTTGGTGCTGGCCACGGGGAGCTGTGGAGAGGATCCCCCCGCACTGCCCGGGGACCCCGTGGTATGCCCAGTCTCCCCAGCCTCCCCACTGACTCCCCGGTCTCCAGCATCGCACGGCCCTTTCCCATTTTATTCATGGCATGAGACCTCTTCCCATTAGCATGCAAAGACTTCGAACTCTTGAGCTTTCCTATATTGCACAGAATATCTTAAGAAGGGGCTGGAAATAATTGGGTGCTATTGCCTCAACAACGCCGCCGTGTACACTTGAGCGTATGGAAATCTGAAGTAGCACCGAACACTCAGGGGCAAGCGGCGAGCCCTGCGTGCCACGGAGCTGCTGCACAGGGCTTAGCCCCAGCCTCATTTCTTATTCACGTCTCTCCTTTAAGTCTAACCACTCCGAGGTGAGGCTATATCTCTATGAATTCAAGTGGATTTGTCTCCCAGTGTATGCATGTACATTAGGCAGGCATATTATGTGTACGTATCGCTCTGCCTGGGTCTACGCAGGAATAGAGACTGCAGGGAAAAAATTATATCTAGATGAGTCTTTATGATGTGTGTTCCTTCAGTATTAAGATCTCTTCAGGCTTTGTATATCCGGTAATATTGCTCTCATTTTAAATTCTCCCACTAATAATTTTAAGAGAAAATTCTTTGTGACAACTGCTGTTGATTTAAAACTAATGTTTAGCCAGTAATGGGTAATTGTATTAGACTAAAAAAAGCTGCTGTAAAGTCGACCCCAGTCTGATTTTTAATTTACTGCATCATCAGCTACTTTTATGATACTATTTAATCTGCTGAAATAAAACTATTGCTCTATGAATATTTCTAACATTCAAGAAAGATTGTTTTTAGCCGTTCTGCTCTTGGGGCTGAGGAATTGTTAATTATTATATGAATAATTCCTGTGAATACATTTATTTATATTTGTTTTAATTGTCACAATACTCAGAGAAGTAATGGGTTATATTTCACTCTGAACTCACTTTTATCCCTTAAATAAGGAAAGAGAAAATGCCCATCACTACTTTGCACCCGTATCGAGTTCATAAAATGCATTCTGCATTTCCATGGGAAAAAAAACATGCCAAAACAATTTCCCTGTATTTTTTTCCCGTAAGGACCTGCATCTCATTCAGCCAGGATGGTCATGCTCACAGCCGCACGCAGCACAGCAACTACAACACTGCGAGAACGACCAGGGCTGCTCTTGCCAGGAGCCTGGTTTGCATTTCCAGGACCCTTTCCAACTGTGTAGCAGCACGGGGGCCTGATCCTGCTCTCTGCTCCCTGGAGCTCTATTCCTGAAGAATGCAGCCGGGGCGCAGAGGTAGGTTTGCCTCCTCGAGTGTTAAGAAATCAGCCCCCGAGGGCCTGTTTCAACCCCCCCTGGCATCGATGGAAAGATCCCCACTGAGTCGAGTGGGCTTTGGATGGGTCCCSATAGCCTCTGCGTGGGTATATTCTCACACAGAGGAGAGGCTTGCGAGCTCCCTTTATATAAATCATAAAAACCAATGTTGTTACAAATAGGCATTTTAATGCTTTTCTTGCTTATTAACTTTCTGCAGAAATAACATGCATCAAGGTCATGCAAAATAGCTTTCTGCCTCTGTCTATACCTAGCATCAGTGACCTTCTCAAAACAATACACTACCAGATGAAAACAGCATCAAAAATATTGTGCTGCTCATTTTGGATGAGAAAGAAATCTTCATTAGAAAAAAAAAAATCTATCACAACAAATAATCTGCACCCACCTAGTAAAAAAAAAGAGGTTTTTTTATTTGCTACTCCTTTTAATAAGCAGCAGGCTCTTGTAAAGATTACCTGGGAGATAAATGGATCTGTTGGAAGAAAAAAGACTCAGGGTGTGACCGGAAATGTATATCTGTGGCATATGAGTTGCTGATTTTTAATGTTCCCAATACATTTATATTGTAGCTTTAGGTTTATTTACCCTGATAAATACTTGATTACCTGCCTGTGACAGCTGGGGAAGAAGGCTGTTGTCAAATCTATTATAATACGATCAAGTAATGGTTACAAGATAAAGTAAGGTAAAACAAATAATTCTTAATGCTGTGCAACCACCTATTATTTTATCCAAATAACTTCTGGTTTTGTTATCTCCTTATGGTCGAATGCCTATTCCCTAGAAAGAGAGGAGAAGTCTCTTCTTACCCCAGTAATTAGCTTGTTTGAAAGCTCCCACAAATTCTTCCTATCATAAATTTTGCATTGCTCCATGCACAATAATGCACATAAAATTAAATAAACAATTTAATTAATTTAATTAAAATTAAATATTAAACATATTGTGTATAAGAAGCCCATGTCTTTGATTTAATTGGGCAGGAGTACCCAAAGCAGTTTGGGTAACAGTGAAAAATAATTAAAAACAACAAGTACGGTAGCCTCTGGGTACGAAGAGTAGTTGGGAGCTTTCTCCTGAGAAAGGTTTATTTAATTAAAACTAAACTAATCTTTGGAAAACACTTGATAAGCATTTCATAATACAAATCATAATCCAAAAATGAAGCTTATACTTCGTCTACATGATACTGGAAAATAATATTAAATAATTCAATTCTGCCATGAGCTACTTTCCCAGCACGCACAGAATAATTCAGCAGACAGCATGTTTACCACCTTTAAATTTTCTGTAACGTTTAGTTCATCCAGATAAATATTAGTAAATTATATGAAGGCACAATGGATCCATAAGTGATAAGGCTGAGAATTAATGCTTTCTTTAGGCTGTTTATTCCTTCTTGTAGATGTAACACTGGACAAGGAAAGCACAGCTAACTTATTTACAAGGCAAACTGTGCCTGTGTTGGCAGGTGAGCCATTTGGCTGTGTTCGCGTTTTCTAACCTATTCTTCGACACCTTTCATTCATAATAGAGAATATTATTTCCAGGATCTCATACCACTGGAGGAGGAATAGATTATTTATAGGGTGGCGTCTCTATCAATACTTCATTTTGCCAAATGCTAGTATTTCTATACCGTCCGGTGATAATTTCAGCTCCCTGAAAAACTTGGATCCTGCCCAAGGTGGCAAACTATCTGCCTGGACATCAAACAGTCTGCCTTGCACAACCGCTCGCAAGCTGGACTGCAAATGCTGACAGGCTTTATAGGTCATTTCAAAAACAAATGCTTCATTTTAACACCTTAGACCGCAGCAGCTCCTACAACAAGCTGCTGATGCCAACTGGCTTTTTCAAAAGTGAATGTATCCAAAGTGATCCTAATTGACACTTTCAGGCAAGTGCCCAGCATAACTGAATATTACTCAGGTTTCTGGAGAGCGGTTTTAAAGTGACCATATAATTTAAGTGACCTTTGAATATAATTCAAAATGCTACTGTAGAGCCTGGTTCCTCTCCCACTGAATGGGCTCCATCAATGGGGAAACTCCCATTGATGTTAATGAGGGCAGGAGCGGGCACTTCCACCACTGGCTCCCATTGAATTATCCAGGTTGCTTTTTTTGTGGGAGCTCTTTTTTTGATACATTCCTGGGAAGATCCTGTTAACTGACTTGGAGTTACTTTGGTTCATATCATACCCACAGCTTTTTAGTGGAGGACCCAGTGATTTAGCAGAGATTTCTGTCGAACAGAGGTACAATAGGGCCCTTTACAGGGTGTGGGAATTTCCCGCATGTTGATTAACCCTGTACTGTAAAAGACCGTAGGCCAAATCCTTCAGTCCTCACGCAGACAAAAGTCCACATTGACTTATCCGAAATCTCCCTGCAAACGCTCATTAAAGTCAATGGCATTTTGCTTCGGTAAGGGCTGGGGATTTGGCCCGGTGGTTGTCTTTGTGATTGGGCATCGCCAGGAGAAGGGGATTACCGCGACACCGAGCCCGCAGCGGGGACCAGCTTGCCCCAGACCTCGGGCACTAACTTCCCTCCAACCCCAAAGACCCATAGCAAAATCACACCGTCGGTGCCAGCCCCGTGCTCCAGTGTGCGGTGCTGAGTGATGCCCAGCATCACCCCTTGGGCCACCACCCTGATACCCACGTGGTGCCACCCCGGGGAGCCCTGCCACCCGGCTTGCCCCTCGGGGCAGGCAGAAAGCAGGCAGGGTATTAGCCACCAACCCACAAGGCTCCTGTCATCCCCACTGTAGCTGCTATCGAAAAAAAGTCTGGCTTACATCCCCTCCGGGACAAGATAGCCAGTAATTTAGAACCACCTTAGAGGAGGGTACGTCCATCCAGAAAATAATAGAAATATAACAAAAAAAGTGGGCTGGTTTCTATTTGTTTGTTTTAGCCGTATCATAGCTCAGACCTTCCTTGCCATTGTGGTTCAATATTTACTGATCGAAAATATAGACTAGCTGCGAGTCACAGCATTTGCCAGAAAGAACGATTATCATCAGAAAGAAATGGGCATTAAAAGAATAGCTCTTCCATTTCCAGCATATAAAACAGACATTCAGAAGAACAAACAGAGCAGAGAAGAAATGATGGTCATTTGCAAGTAAAATATTACTAAACAATATAACATTGGATTAACTGTTTCATGTATTTATTGTGAAAGAATATATAGAACTTTACACGAGAAACTACCAGTACAAGCAAGAAACAATGCAGCCTTTTAAACAGCTTGCTTTTAAGTTTAATGCTTCTGCACGTATAGTACACGGGCTTGCTCCCACTGAAGCCTATGCAACAGCTCCTATTAAGTTCAAAGGGGTCAGGATCGGGCCCCGAGGTTTTAAACTTTTCTCCTTTTCAATAATATTGCAAACCCCCCTGGTCTCAGTAATGTTAATGTGCTTTGGACGTATTTATGGCCGAGAACGTGCAATGTGGCAAAGAGGCACCATAAGATGCAATTTGGGGAGCTGATGCTGAAAACTGTGGAGCGACTTTTTCTTTTACATATATTTAAAAAGAAAAGGAGGGGACGGAGAGGCAGGATAAAGAAAAAAAGCAGGCACATACTAAGTCCAGTCCTGCATTCGTGTGAAGCAAACCATTGAGCCCGCAGCACAGTAGCGAGGGCTGACTGGACCGGACAAAACCTGACTCCATTTATTGTCTTTTGTTGTGGTGTGCCAGGAATGCAGKAGCTGTAGTTATTCTGAATTAGGCCTGGCTCTGGGGATGGCTTTGTACTCCCAGGACCTGTGGACTGCTGAAAATTGGTACAGCTCTGATCTCTGGCTTTAGAGATTTTTCTTCTTTCCAGGGCTATTTAAAATGGTCATGTAATAATTTCAGTAACTCTGTGGCAAATAATAAATTATGTTAATTTGTAATTAGTTCACTACTCCTACATAAGCTCAAACTGAATTAACTTGATATTCTCTTACTCAAAATACAGCTCCAAAGAAGGATTTCTGACAAATGGGATATGCAGGTCTATTCTAGTACTTGTCCTGGTTTACCCAGAAATCATTCTAAAACATTTGCCATTCAGTGCATGCTTTAACACTGACAAAAATCAGTATAAAGTTAATTCTATTATTTAACTAAATATTAAAGTTACTGAGATTCATACACAACTATATTAATATTTTTTTTTATTTAACTGACCAGAAAACCCATTTAACACCTGAATATTTTCCTAGGTCTTATTCTAAATGAAAGAATCTTTGCAGAAACAGAAACATAAAAAGAGCCACAGTGGTATAGTGCAAAAGCAGTAACTGCCTACTGAGATAATTAAAGCACCAGCAGTAGAGATGTATAAGATAAGAACGGAGAACTTTAGGGCTGGATTAGTGCAACCTTTACTCTGTGTGATGCAAAGGGTTGGGCCAGATGACTCAAGAAGTTGTCTCCAAGTCCATCTTCTTTCATTCTATGCATGGGGAAGAGTCATATTTATTTTTAGCGCTTGAACTCTCCCTGCAAGTGCACGCCATCCAAATTAAATAAAACTCTAAGACTCTTTCAAATTGCTTGGAAACAGATCTTGAAGCCCTGATTTACTTTCAGCTTCATACACACAAAATTCCTAGTGATTTCAAGGACAATTTTGCCAGACATACGAAAACGATAAGTTCAATTCTCAGAATCGCTACTGCTATAAGAGTGGATTTAGGAAGAACCCAAAATAAAGGAGTCCTTAAAAAAAACCACAAATAGGATTTGGCCCCGAATACGTAGTAATAACAATAACGATGTAATTCATGTTCAGTCATGTACATGTTTTCATAAATCATTTTTAATAATTTATTGGATATATAGAAGAGCTTGAAGTGTGACAAGCATCTGTAATTTTAAATAAAGCTTTCAAGTAACTTCTCAAGCTCAGGGTAGTGAAATCCACTGACTGAGTAATGCGTATCTAAGTACAAAAATCCATGGCAGAGGTATAAGCCTTCTTGAAAGGCAGAAGCACAGGCTGGATGCTGCGTTCTCCTCCTCACTAGCATCACCGCTGCAGGGACTTATCTGGAGCTGGTGTAAACCGGTGTACAAGGGAAGGGAGCCCGTGCTGTCTGCATTCACCTTGTCTCACAGCAGTGAAACCAGCAGAGCTAAACCACTTTGAACCAGCTCTCCATTTAGGACACTGACTTCGAAACCAATTCTGTGATGGATTTGGGGGGCTGCGAGGGGAGTACCCAGGAATTTCAGGCAGTGGTCAAGAGTTAGTGGATTAAAGGGGATCTGCAGGATCCTGAAGGTTTCTATAGCACCCTGGGTTTCACTCTTTTTGGGAAAAATCCTTCATCTGTGCTATTAACCCCCCTGGGAAGTTAGAGCTTGTCCCTGCCCTGCAACCGACCGCACTGCACCTCGGCCAGCTTACAGGGGGTCAGCATTCCCACCAGGCTCAGTGCTCAGGAATGACCTCAGGTGGGAGGATTAAGTGCTTGGCACTGCTAACTGCAACTGTACCTTCACCTGGATGCTCAGAAAGGTACAATATGCAAGGCACAGAGGAATGCTCTACTTTCTGCTGGCACTGCTACATGCCTGTTATTTTTGCCAAGATTTATCCTATCTACAGCAATATTCAGGCCACTAATCTATTGTTGTAGCTCAGGCTAAGCTGATGCTCATTTTTAAATTAAACCTCAGGTGAAAGTTGGCAAATCTGCACGCGAGTGTGGTTTGCCTCTGCTTGCAATCTTGCGTGCATGCACCTTAGCGCAGCGCAGCTCCTCTGACCTCTGGTTGGTGGGGTTTTATTCCTGACAGGCTAGATGTGAATAAAATCATATGGAGCTGTGTTTTCACAGTTCAGCTTTCTTGAGTCCCATCCTGCTGCCATTGAAATCAATGGCAAAACTCCCAACTTCACTAGTCATATCAGATTATCTTTGTTCCACGGACTGAAACAATCTAATAGATACCAGGTGTCCTCGATAGAGCTTGTGTGGTCTACAAGTAAGTGGAACATACTTTAAAAAGTCAAATATGAAACAGCTACATCACAGAACCTGTAATAACCCCAAACTGGTATTATTATCTATGGAGGACATGATCAGTATCTAAAATGTGACTCAATATATATTTATATGATGCATCCTATAACAGACATGTTCTGGGGTAAACTCAGCTGTGCGTTAAACCACTACAGAAACAGATCCATATTTACGCTCATTTCCACAAGAAAGCATGGCTCTCGTGTGTTTTTACTTAAGGGAAAGAGCCCCAAACAACCTTAAATTAATCCAGAAATCCACTTTAAGTATATGACCCTGCATGTAAAAAGACCTATAGGAGTTAAAGGCTGCATATGAAACCTCTAGGCTGCTGCTCTAACATGTAGCTCCCTTCTTGCTCCAAGCTGTCAACCTCCACTGTGAAATTCCCTACCTGCTCTTCCACAGTCATGGAGCCTCACCAGCTCCTCCAGTAGCATGGACTGGAGGAGATGACACAGTGCTATAAACGTCCAGACCTGGGCTGCACCAAGACATCCATCGCTGCACAATGGGTGTAGCTGGAAAACGTGCAAGGAGTTTCTTTTTGCTGTCCCCTAGTCTGGAGGTGGCCCAGGAGCCTTGACCCGGCTCAGGTGAAACTCTCAGTGCCCTGCTCTGCACCAACATGAACAGAAATTGCTCTGCCMGCTCCAGGGCCAGATCCTGATTCACAGCACCTGCAGATAGGGGCCTCAGTGCAGCTCCTGTTTGTTTTGCCCAAGGGAGGACCAGAGCTTCCAGCCCAGGACCCATCACACAGGTACAGCCAGGTCAATAACCTAGGAACACACAAATGGGGAGATTCCAAGGAAAAATTCAGCCCTTCCTGGGGAACAACAACAAAAAAAGGTACTGATCATTTTCCTAATCCAATTAAAGGTCCTCAAATGTGGTAAGGTCTACCCTGGATCCTAGCCAGAAGGATATCTGGGGCCAGCTCTTGGGGCTGTTTGCATGCTGGCGCTCAAGTCTTCTGCTCTGCTCTTGCCTTGCAATTCCATGTCTTGGGGGCAGCTTCCATGGATGTCCCTGACTACAAAGTTGGCCCAGGGCTCTTGTGGGCAGCACCAGTATCTGATGGATGGGGAGCTGGAGTCAGGAGGCTTCAAATCTCTTTTTCCTCCTCTCTGCTAAGGAAGCAGGAGCAAGCCTCACATCAAGCCTCCCTCTTCCATCCAAAGCACTGACTGTTGTCTCCTAAGGGTTGATGGGCAGCATGTGCTTGCCCCCAGCCTGGCCTAATAGGAAGTACCTTCTCAGCTGGGTTCCAGGTACTGCTGCAGCAGCCCCCTAAGAGGAGAGCACTGCAGTACCCGAGGTGTGATACGCCCAGACAGCATTTTAGGCAGCTGAAGCTGCCAGTGGAAAGGGCCAAGCTGACAGCCCTCTGCGGCAAAACTGCTGCTGGAGTCAGTGCCCAGCTCCTAAAGTCAAAGGGTACACATTTAAATTTTTTTTAAAAGGCTGCACCAGGGCGTCAGGAAAACACCAAGCCCCATTAAAGAGGCATGATCCAATTGGTATTTCATTTGGTATCTGAAAATCTAGTGCTATCTCTAGTCTTATCTTTTACCACTCTTTCATTATGGATTCATCTCTTTAAGAGGCTTCAATAGTTGTACTTTTCCAATAAAGATCTTGCAAAGTATGTTCAAGGGTAGCTTATTTTAACATTCATCACATTTAACAAGACTTTTACCAGAGCAGAGAGAACGCGTAACTAATTGTTGGAAGATCTGGTCAAGTTTATTGTAACGGGTAACTGTCGGGCAATTATGATTTATTTATTCAGAGGGAGATAAGGCATGCATTGTTCTCTGGAAGAAAAAAAACAGGACTGATCTTAAAGTTAGTATTATTTCCCATGCCTTCTTCAATCTTTTTATAACTGAGGGGACCCATCAGAGCACAGTCCTCATTGGCTCCCTTCACTCCCAATTTTTGGGTTTAAGCTTAACCTCTCTCCAGCCTGGCTCCCGGGCCCGGCGAGGCCATGCAGGTGTGTCTCCTCCTCCACCACCTATTTCTTAAAAGGTCTGTTGTCATGAGCGGACACCTGAGAGCGCCGGTGCCCCCCGCAGGGTCCCCGAGCCTCGCTCCCCGCCGGGGGGGAGCCTGCGGCCGCCCGGGGCTGGGGGGTAGGGTAAGAAGAGGGGGTTCTTTTTAATCTGACAATCAAAAAAAGGAAGAGGGAGAGAGAAAAGAAAAGTGCCCCGTTACTGCCACCGTTCCTCGGGTCCCTGCGGTGCTTTCTCGGGGAGCAGCGTGCCCTCGCAAACGGAGACGCCGGGGAGCGGGCGGGGAGCATCTCCGTCGGCACCGGGGCGGCGGGAGGCACGGCAGGGCCCGGCCCGGCACGGCAGGGGTGGGTACAGCACGGCACGGCACTGCCCAGCCCGGCACGGCCCGGCACGGCCCCAGTGCGAGCGCACACCTTTCCCACACCCCACCCGCGCCAACAGATCCCGGGCTGGGCAGYCGCTGCGCCACGGGCGCCGGCTGAGACGGGTTGGGAGGCGGCCGTGGGCCCACCGATGCCAAGGGGCGCTCCGAGCCCGGCACCCCGGAGTGCTGCCTGCCCCCCTCTTCGTCCATCCCTGTCCGCCGCTGCCCCCCAGGTCGATGCAGTGCGCGGGTGACCGCTGCCAGACGGGTCTGCCTGGCCCGCGGAAAGCCCGGGGCTTTGCTGGGGACCGGGGAGGGCTCTCCCCGCCTGGCAGGGGGGTGCTCGTACGCGGCCGCCGAGGGGGAGCAGCGCCCCGTGCTACCCCCGCAGCGCCCGGCGTCGGGGCTGCCTTTGCTTCTGGCGGGACCCCGCTGTTCTCCGAGCCCGGCGGCTCCAAGCAGCCCAACCGAGGATGAGAAAGGGAAAAGGGGGGGAAAAAAAAAAAAAAACAAAACCGAAATGTGCCCCCGCCCGCCTGTGCCCCCGCATCGCCCTGGCGCGGCGGCTCCTTCCTGTGCCCGAGCTGAGCCCCGCGGGGCCGAGCCCCGCGACCACAGCCCGRGGGCAGAGCGGGGCTGCGCCCGGGGTCCGCCCCGCCGAGCCCCCCATGACCGCACCGCCGGCACCGGCATCGCCACGGCCACGGGCCGCAGCGGGCTCGGCTCGGCTTGGCAGTCCCGTCCCGTCCCCCTTAACCCCCTCCCCTCGACGACTCTGCTGCTGCCGCAGCTAACAAAGTTTTTATTCGCATCCTCGTTATCTCCAAACTGACAAAGTGACCAAGAACAAACAAACAAACTCTTTTTAATGTAAGGGTTGCTCACCTGGTGCAGCAAAGATCAGATCTCAGAGCAAAGGACTTCTATTTCCAGCAAAGTCTGGTTCACCGACTTACTCAACCGGAAGAAAGAGCTCCATTAGCTAGTTTACATACACTCTTTTAAATCTGTTTCAAAGGCATTTGATGTACAGCATAAAGATGCACCTTGCGCGCTGCTGTCAACAGCCAGCCCGAGGCTGGGGCTCGGGCGCTACGTGTCCAACTCTCCAAYGGAGGGAAAGTTACAGATTTTTTTTTTTTTTAACTCAAAATTTATTACTTTTGTCTCCAAATTTCAGCCCTTCGCCATTCGGCAAAGCTTTTTCCAAACGGTTTTAGATTTAATCGGAAACCGTTTGAGTTGTGTTTTGATCCGACCGCCGCTCTGCGTTTATTTGTTGTAAGACAAAATAAAAGTTAAATCGAACCGGTTTCACCGACAAGAAACCGGAGCCCCGGGGTTGGGGGTGGTCCGAGCCGTGCCCCCGTTGCCGCGACTCTCCCGGGGCGGCGGCGCGGAGTGAGCTCCCCGCCGGGACCGCCCGCCGCCCCCCCCCGAACCCCGCGGGCGGCTTCGCATGCGGCGGGGCAGCCCGGGTGTGGGGGGCGGCCGGGGCAAGGTCCCTACAGCCCCCCCCCGAGCCGCGATGGACTCCGGACAAATACCAGCGCCTGTTTGGCGAGCAGAGCTCCTACCTCGGCTTAGTCACTTGTTAGCGCTAACCCTAACCCTAACTTGTTAGCGCTGCCTCGGACCTTACCCGACGGGTAAGTGCTTGGTAACGTTCACTGTAAACCACTGTGATATTGACTCGCTTAATTCCGGCGTGGCCTCGAGCACTGCAGGGAGGGTGCGGAGGGAGCCCGGGGCCGGGGCCGGACCCCCGAGTCCCATCCCGGCGCCGCTGTCCGGCTCCCAGCGCCCTTCGGCGGGGCAGATGCCGCGCTCGGTGCCCGGGGACAGCGCATCTCCCCCCGGCCGGAGCCGAGGCGAGGGCCCCCCGCACCCACGGCCCTCCAGGCAGAGGGGAGGGGAGCGGAGCCCTCTTGTAAAGCTCCCAGCCGTCGGAGCCCGCAAGATAAACATCATTAGAAATCATTGTAATTGGGATTGTGAAATCTGACCTCTGACCCGCCGGGCTACGTGTCACAACCGTGTCTGCTTTGATTCCTCGAAAGGCGGCACAAAGGAACAAGCTCCGTGACAGGAGGCAGCGGGATCTGCACCCCGGCCCGAGGGGACCGACGGGGGGGACCACGCGTGGCCTTCCCCTCCTCCCCCGCGCCTCATTTGCATATGCAAAGCAGCAGGCCGCCGGGCCGCCCCCGCCCGGGGCGGGWGGTCGTCGGGCCGGGGCCGGGGTCCTGGAAGTGGTCGTGCCCCGCTGTCGGGGTGCTTCGGAGGGAGAAATGAGCGTCGGTGCGTCCTTCCACCAGCGGAGGGAGGAGGGGGAGGGGGGGCGGGGGGTCGTCTGTCGGGTGTTGGCTGAGGTTCACTCCCCACAAACGCGCTGCTGTCTCCCGAGAGTCGGGGTGGGGGGGAGCCGACCTTAATTTCCCATGGCAGGGAGGGAGGGGGAGATACCGCTTTTCTTCCAGGGCTTTTCCGCCTGGGCTTGTGGGTGCCCCCTCCTGGGGCTTGGGCTCCCCGGTCCCATCCTCCCCGTCCACCCGCCAGCTCTCCGGCCGGGGGCCCCGGAGCATGTCCCCCGCCTCGCCCCGCCGCTCCGCGCACACCTGGTCCCTCTCCGACGGGGAGGACGATGCGGCTCCTGCTCTCACTTTTCGGCTCCTCGCAGCCCACGGCGGGGCTGGTGCTGAGCCCCGGGGGGGGCACGCCCGGCCCCCTCCCACCTACCGGCCGGAGAGCATCCCCCGCGCGGCTGTCTGCCCCTGGCACCCACGGGGGACGGGGGTCACTTATGGAGCCAGCGAGGGCAGACCTGCGCCGGTCCCCTCATATGCCCCGCTCAGCTGCTCTCGCCGAGAAATCCTAAAAGCATAATTACATTTAAAAGCCTGATTTGTTTAAATAATCCTCTTTAGGCTCCCCTTAATCTGCCCTATATTTTCCCCGTCGTCTTTATTCCTCACTTGTCCAGCTCAGCTGAGCTTGGCCGGACACCCCACGGCTGAGGAATCACCTCTTCATCTTCCTCCTCCTCCTCCGGAGCCCCCCACCCTGCAGCCGACCCCCGCGCCCGGGACCCTGTCCCCGGCTGCAGGTAGGCAGCGGGCCCAGGGGTCTGTCGGTGGGGCGGGGGGGAGGCGGGAGGCCCCGGCAGCCCAGCTCGGCCCGGCGCCGAAAGCCAGCCTTAGCATCACCCGTGTCCCGCGGGCGGGGAAATCACAGCGGGTCGGTGCCCTGTTCCCTCGGCAGGGCAGGGCCGGATCCGGCTCTCGGGGAGGATCATTACCCGATTTTGAGGCAGAAATGACATTTTTCGCCTGTAGAGCTCCAGGGGAGTGGGAGACAGCGGGTATATGAGAAAGGCAGAGAATTGAACTGAGATTGGAGCGGGGCGGGGGGGGGGGGGGGGGGGCAATCTCTCCGCGTCCCCCCGACAGCAGCAAGTGAAGGAGGACCGGGGGGACTCTGAACGCGCCCCCCGAGTCCTGCAGCTGCCCCCGCCTGGCCGGGCTCTCGGTGGCCGCTTTCCCCCCCGAGCAGTGCGGCTCGCAATTTGAAGGACGGTTTCTTTTCCTCGGTGCGGGAGATTTAAGTCTATGTTTCAATCCCATCGAAAAGAGGAGAGGGAGAAAGAAATGCAGAACTTTAGATGGCGCTGTACAACATTTATTTAAGCCCTCCGAGTATTCCCGGCTCCTCGGCCTGCAGAGAGGAGCAGAGCCCTCGGCGGGCAGAGGAGGGCTGGGCTGGGCGGGGATGGGGTGGGATGCACTGGGGTGGGGTGGGGCGGAGGAGGGGGTCCTGCCCCACCGGCAGCGGGTGCGGAGGGCAGGGGGCTCTCGCCGGGCAGGGCAGCCCCGGCCTGCGCCTCCGTCCCCGGTCGGTGACAGCTAACTGCAGCGCTAAGGAGGAATAGTTAAAAAGCAAACAAAAATGGCAGAGGCCGTCTCTCGCTGCCCCTCTGCTCCCCTTCTCCTCGCATAGGCGAAAACCCACTAATGCCTCCGACGGGGCGAGGGCGGGGCGGGGGAAGCTGCAGCCTTGATAGGAGCTGCAGGCTGCGCCGGTCGGGTGTGCTGCTGCTCGCCCACCTCCGCGCCCCGGCCCCGCTCCCCCGGGGAATGGCCTAGGCGTTGCCCCGTCCTCCGGGGAGGGGGGGATGCAGAAGAGGGGCTCCCGTGGTTCGGGTCTCACCCCGGTTCCAGCTCTGCCCGCTTCTCCCCTCCGCACCGCCGGCTGCGGGCCTCGGGGAGGGATTCAGAGGAACAGAAAGAAAGAGGAGAGGAAAAGCCGACAGACAGCCCCGTCGGGGGGCCGGGCGGCTTTCCACCCTCCCCGGCGCCCCGTCTCTGCAGGGGCTGCGGGGATCGGACCCCCAGCGCCCGCCCGCGGCTCCGCGGGGCCTCACACAAGGCCTGCGTGGGCGCCAGGCCCGGGCACGGCGGCCCTCGACGGCTCGAGGACAAAGCCACGGGCACGGCCCGGCCCCGGCCCGTCGGTGCCTCCGGTCCGGCGGCGAAGAGAGCCGCCCCCGGGACGGGGCGCAGCCGAATTTAACCGGGGCGGCTGGAAAAGCGGAGCGGGGGCGGCAGGCTGGGAGTCCCGCCGCGCTTCCACGCACACGGGCAAACGTGAGCCCGAGCCCTGAAAGGGGGAGCGGAGGGCAGGGGCAGGGAGCGGGGAGCGCTCCCGGGGAGCGGCGGCGCAGCGCCCGGTGCCGAGCGGCGATCGCTCCGGTCCTCTCCTCGCCGCGGCTCTGCCCTGCCCGGGGAGAGCTCCTCGCTGGACACCCAGTATGGGAGCAGATCGTCTCGGAGCGAGGCAAGGAGCTGTCAGGCAAATCCCTTTTCAACACATCCCGGAGCTCTCATCCGACTCATCGTCGGAGTCCAGACGGTTTCAGGCATTTTTCCTGCAGGAGCTGGTGATATATTATTATCATTATTACGAGGTGGTTTTTATTTCTTGTTAAAAAGGGAGATGCGGGAGGCGAGGCACGACCACAACAGCCAAAGAGAATTATTTTTTAAGAGGGTAGAAAAAGAAAAATAAAAAAGAAAAAAAAAATCGAAGGTCTCGGACAGGGTTTTAAACAGGGGACAAGCGGTTTCAAAATTGCCGCACATCGAAAACAAAACCTAAATATGCCACCGAAACGGCACTATATACGCAGCGTATTGCGTGTATATATATATATTTATTTTTTATATTTGTGTATATATATATTCATGTGTGTATATATATACACAAACATCCATACACTAAAATAAAGAATTACAGACAGCCTGGATCCTGAACACAGTCTACACTTTATTTCAGACTACAGATTTCTGAACATAATAAAATCTTTGGCTTGTAGCGGCGGGTTCAGTCTCGCAGTCTGTGGATCAGAATTATTTTTTATTTTCCTCAGGAAAAAAAAAAAGAGACAGAAATTCACACACACAAAAAAAAAAAAAAATCAAACGAAAGATCAGGAAAGTCGGACATTTACTGTAAAACAAGAGCAATGGACATCGAGGGGGAAAAAAAAAGTAAAGCAAACAAAACGAACAAACGAACAAAAGAGAGGGGAAGAGAGAGAGAGAAGGGGAGAGAGAAACTGTCCAGCAAATAGAGATCGCTACACGTATTTCTTACCTGAAATTAAATATATACAAGGTCATATGCTGTTTGGCTATATAGAGATAATTTTTTTTTTGTAAGTGTTCATATTTTATTTTTTTTTTCTTAATCGGAGTCCTTATACTATGGATAGACAATAGATCTGCTTTTAAATAGCACCTGTCTGCCTCCCGGCCGGCGGGCCGGCGCCGCGGCGCAGGGCTGGGGGGGCCGCGCCGCCTCACTCGCTCTCCTCTTTGTCCTGCACGGTGGTGGTGGAGTGGTTGTAGAGTCCCTGGGCCATGAGGTGCAGCGCCAGCCCGTTCTTGATGCCCGTCGCCTTCTTGATCTTGGCTCGTTTGTTCTGGAACCAGATCTTGATCTGGGACTCGTTGAGGCTGAGCTCCTGGGCCAGGCTCTGCCGCCGCTGCTCCGTGATGTACCGGTTCGCCTGGAACTCCGCCTTCAGCCGCTGCAGCTGCTCGGCCGTGAACGCCGTCCGCGGCCGCTTGTCCTCCTTCTCCGTCTTCTTCTTCTTCAGCTTCCTGGTGCGGGGGCCTGCGGGCAGGGCACACACACGCCGCTGGGCAGGGCCGCGCCGCCGACCGACAGACCGACCGACCGACCGACCGAC
>JAYKAV010001554.1:638116-740300 GCA_035582835.1 Phoebastria nigripes
AAAAGAAAAGATGGAGAGAAGGAAATGAGGAAAGAAAGGAGAGAAGAAAGGAGAGAGAAGAGCTCGCTGCTTTCCAGTGGCCTGGCTGCAAACCCCTTCCCATCTGCTTCCCAAGCCCCCTCCCGCCTCCCACCCACATCTGCAGCCCACCCTACCTCGCTGAGAGCAGCACAAGTCACCTGGATCGGCTGCCTTAAAACGTCCCAGCTCCCGGAGATGTTTCTCGCTAGCTGGCCGGGGGAGGAATACATCCGAGAAGGGCAGCGACATCCTCTCGACAGGCGAGCAGTCCAAACGGCTTTCTCCAGCCCCGTCTGCCTCCCTGACAATCTGGTTTAAGTTACAGTGGATGTTTCCGAGCGCTGCTTTACCCCRCTTCGGGGCAGATACTCCTGTCCCCTCGCTAAATACATTACGAACAGGGGCTGAAAGTTTTGTGGCAGGGTTTGGGTCCGCACCCATCTCTGCTCCACCGGGCTGGTCGCCTCATTTCCCCCCTCACACGCTGTCGGGCTGGTTCGCACCCATTTACATTTTAAAATATGTTTTCAATTTCCTCCGGCTCTCCCTACCTATGTCTCACCCTGCTTCTGTCTCTGCTCGGGGAGCCGTGCAGCCCAAGGAAGAGTCGGGGATACTTTGGCCGCCCGGCCCCGCGGGGTAGCGGCGGGCCCGGGCCCGGGGCCGCTCCGCGGGGCTCCGGCGGGCGGGAGGGGGGGCTCCCCGCCCGGGCAGGGTGCCGGGGCTCGGCGGGAAAGGCCCCCCGAGATTTTTCCCACCTCTAGTGGGTGCAGGGTTCTTCGTGGCAGCAAAGCCTTTCCCTTCCCCGGCTTCTGGATTTTTGGCTGACAAAGGGGCACACGCGGGACCACCGCCCACGCCGCACACCCGCTGCTCTGCCGCGGTGTGGAGGTGCAGGGAGGGTGTGCTCACCAGCTCCACGGAGACCCGCCGTGTCTCCCAACCCACGAGAGCAGCGCTTCTGTGCATGTATTTGCGTGCGAGGGTTTGCGCGTGCATTTGTGCGTCTGAACGTGGGTGCAGCCGGCGTGCAGGGGAGTATTCCCTTGCACACACGCGTGTGCAAATAGGTGTAGCTGTTAGAGGGTGCACACAGGCACGACGCCCCCTGTCCCCGGCTTCCCCAAGAACCCGAGGACCGCCCTGAGGGGCTCCTCCTGCAAACCCCGCGCCCGTCCCCCGCCCGGGAGCCGAGGGACACTCGCCGTGGGAAGTTTGCTCAACTCTTTGCACGGAAGGATGCTCCCCGGGGTCCTCTCCCCGTCTCTCAGGTGCTCGCCTTTCACAGCCCGCTGAAAGTGCCTGCCTTACGGGATGGCTGGGGCTCTCCAGCAACGACTTGTGCAGACACAGCCCTGAGGAGGGAAAGATGATCCAGCCTTTATTTTTTTTACCCCGAGGTCCAAACAACAGCACCGGTGCCGGGGGACATGGGTGTCATCATTTCTCCCCTCCCAGTCTGCAGGCAGCTCAGGGCTTTCTCCCTACCAGTGCTTTGGAGGAGAGTTGAGCCCAGTGTCCCTCACCACAGCGAGCCCCCTCTGTCATTTCACACCCCCTCCCGTCCCCGGGCCGTGGCTCCGGGCAGGGCCCCGGGCCCGGGAGGCGACGCCGGGGTTGGGGGGGTCCCGGCTTGCGCCGGGCCAGGGTGCAGGCACCGGGGAAGTTTGAGACGGGGAGAAAGGGCGGGGGGAAGATAAATCCTTTGTGTTTTTGTCCTCCTTTGTTCCGGAATTAACTTGACCAGTGGGGCTGGGAAGCAGCACGATTTCGATTTGAAAAAGCAGGGGTGAGGGGGGCTCTTTTGATCCTCATCGGGGAAAATGATGCTCGGGGAGGTGGCTGGAGGCGCTGGCACTGGCGCTGGGGTCTCTCTGCGGCGGTTCACAGCGAAATTTCGTTGAAGGCACTATTTCTGCCTTGCATGGGAACTTTCGGCGTTAATTAGCCATGTTGGTCCTACGAGCCGGGCTTGCTCCTCTCTGCTCATCCGTTCCCAGGAAGAGAAAACAGTGTGTGTAGGGCTAAAACGCAGCAAGACAAAATAATCAGCTTTAAAAGTACGTGTTGGCTTGGGGGGGCAGGGAAAGGGGCAGAGAGTAAAGCAAAATAAGTCTATTGCCTGGAGAAATGATGCAATGTTACTGCTGCCCAGTGGCAGTAACCGGAATTGGGTCATTTTAGGGACAAACGCCGGCAAAATTCAAGTCACGTCCACTTTTGATATAAGGATGTGTCCTCTTTAAAAATTGTTATGCAAAAGACTCTCGTACGTGATCTTCTTGCGATAAAAAGCAGCAAGCCAAATATTGGAGCCCGAGTCAATAATGTATGAACAGATTAAGCAACCTTTCTCCCAGGCAATTATTTCAGCAATTGAAAAACTCCCTCGCTCCAAATTTCGAAAATAATAACAATAATAGCAAAAGTAAATAAAGCCAAGCGCAAGTGCTATGGTCTCTTGCTCTTTGCCCCTTGCTCGGGAAGGGTGGGCGGGCTTTTTTCCAGCCGGGGAGAGTAGCTGAGAAGGTATTTAAAACAGCAGCAGCCTGAAAATCACAACAATTCATAATAATCTATGGATCGCGGGAGAAAATAGGCATATCGCGGGGACACCGGCCTGCCTGTATTTATTTGTCTTTAAAGCTCCGGGTAAATTAAGTTTCCGGCTGTGTAATTCTAACAAAAGGTGATAGAAAACGCACTGGGGGAGTAATAGATGGTGGCACCAGGGATCAGAGGGGGGAATGGGTCTAATGCTGATTTATGTGCCGAGGGCCGGGGCTCGCCGCCGCCTCCGCGGTGGCAACGCGAGCAGCTCCGCGGGTGCGGGGGCTCCGCGGGGGCTGCGCCGCGGGCGGGGCGGGGGGGCGGGCGGGCCGAGCGGAGCCCCGAGCCGGCGGGCACGGCCCGGAGCAGCGACTTGTGGAGGAGCCGCTGGAGGCGGCTTCTCCCTGCGCTCCTCGGGAGGCTGCTTCCCCGCGTGCGGAGAGACACGCGTCCCTCCCTGGCCGAGAGCGCCAGGAGATCACGGGGGAAAAATAAATTCGGCTACAGGAGGAGGGCAGCGGGTGCGGGCAGGGGGTCTGGCAGGAGGGACCCGGGTGCCTTTGCCCTCCCAGCAAGGGGCAGAAGGCTGGGACGGGTTTCCCCGAGCCATCCTTGCGTGTAAAGTCGCCGCAAAGCTTTGAGAGAGAAACCCTCTGTCACCCGCTGCAGGCTACTTTTTCCCCCCCCTTTTTACTTTGCATCCCTTGTCCCATCCGGGCGCTGCTGGCCATGCAGCGGGCAGGATTTCCTTTGCGTGCTTATCTCTGGCTCCACGATAAAAACTTTCCCTCTTCTTCACCGGTTCTGGTCTTGGTCCTGAATTTGGTCGATGGTGCAGTGGCAATAACTAGCCATTCGTTTTGGCTGCAAAAGCAGAGAGCAGGTCAAAAGCAAAGAAAGAACTTTCTGGAGACAGCCTAGCAGAGACTGGGGTCTGCACCCTCCAGGAGAAACCGTGAGCAGGTTTGAAGTGAGAGATGGGACTTTGGACCCATTTGGGGGCTGGGTGGGAGGAAGATGAAAAATTATTTGGGAGCAACAATTCCTCCTGGCACATATGACTGAAGAGGTCTTGCAGGAGCGCTGAGATGTAGGATCACCCAGCCCCACCGACCTGCTACAGCTGAGAGCCTTTTCCAAGACATGCCAGAGTACAATAGAAATACTCGCTAGCATGGCACTTCACCTGCACACCCAGCCCTGCAGCCAAATCCCACATCCCTCTCCAGACAGCAGCCTTACATTCCTGAGCTAGACAAATGATGAAAAAGTTCCAGTTACCGTCTAATGAAAGGCCTCCATCTCCCTTCCCCCAGAGGTTTCCGATGCACATATAATTAGCTCTCAATATTTCATGAATATGGGGTTTTACTAATTCCTTTTCACTCAGGAGATTTTGCATTCACCGTTTTACCCTCTCTGTCATTTTGCACAAAGCCGTGGCTGTGGGAAGGGTGGTTACGGTTTGGGGTGGGTTCTTCTAGCTGGATACACAACATCCCTCAGCCGCCCGAGGCCTCAGCCCAGACATCCTGAGAGACACAGATCCCAAATGAAGGACCACAGCTTTTTTTTTCATGCAGAAAATTAAATGTGCTGTGGGATTTTGGTCCTTTGGGGCAAGCATTTCTTTGGATGGGTAGCAATTCAGGAACAGGTCTTCTGCTTCTGAGTTACAGCACATTTCGGGGGGAGATTGGTACTTTCTGATGAAAAAGAGCAGTCATCTCAGACAAACCAGGAGGTAGAAGTCAAGCTAACTCTCATCAAGAAATGTCCCACTAAATCTTGGTGATCTTCCACAATAACAGCTCCAAATTGTCTGATTACTACACAACCATGTTAGTAAGGACAACTCTAAGCTTCCTATCTGTGTAATGAAGGGAAAAACTATCCCGGCATCATCACTTTTTTTTTTTTTCATCTAGTTCACTGGAAAGCAGGCAGGTAAAAGTTTCCATGTTCATAGTCCGCATGGAAAAAATTTTGGGAGTCTTATCTCCCTTCCCCAGTACCAGACCTGCAACCGTGGGGAGGCTCAGGGTGCGGACGCCGAGGATGCCCTTCGCATGCAGGGCTGAAGCACAGGCAGTCGGGTCTGCCACGAAGCCACCCTTTCCATTGTGATTCCCCTGCTAGAGCTGCCTGGGTGTTGCAGAGGGTCTGACCCTGTCACCCACATGTCACCCTGGCATCCAGCATCCTCTTGCCTCAGTCTGCAAATAGTTGCACTAGGAAGAAATCTGCTGGCCTCTGTGGGAAAAAAGGCTTTAAACTTGTTCTTGAGAGGCCGAGGAGGACCTTCAGCTGCCGCAGGGCAGGCTTTGCTGGGCTGGTTGTGCAGCGATAGCCATCCTTCCTCTAATCGTGCCATAGATATTGACTACTTTTTGTCTTTTTGACTTTTTCTATTTTGTCTATTGACTTTTTTCTTGTCCTGCTCTGTCTGAATGTATGTGCCTCGAGTAAAGTGATGTAATGATAGCTCAGTCCTGGGGGAATTTTCCTAAACACACTGCAAGAACAAAGTTTGGTCCTTCTGTTCAAGCAGATTTAGACTAATGGGCTTTTCACAACATCGCCTTAGTGCTAAACACTGGCATTTGCAGTGCAGTAGATGAGTTTCTGTAACGGCAACCCCCCAACCAGAAACAGCTCATTAAAAATCCCATTATCCCCATAACTTGCTTATTATTAATTTAAATGACTGTCTTATGATTTGTAAGAAGGAAAATAAATCCTAAAACAAACAATACTTAGAATCACTGAGCCTGGTGGGCAATGGATTTTATTTGCCACGTATTTTTAGTTGGATATTAAAGAGGTTTTCCAGTTTACAGTAACTGCCGTCTCTCTATGTGGTCCATTGAAGGATAGCTTTGTTTTCTCACATTAAACTTTGTGAGTCACTATTTACTGTGCTTTGCCTGTTTCTTAATAACAACTTTACACTTATATGGGCCTTTTCCACCCTACAATTCTCTAGTTGTTTACTAGGAAGCCAAGAGGAGCTGGTGAAAGGGAGAGGAGTTCCCCGAGTGACTGACACGGATGCAGGATCAGGACCTGCAGGCGTTCTGCTGAGCTCTGAGTCACGTTCAACAGGATTTTTCCCTGTGTCAGGGACAGACAGTTTGTTCCCATAACATCCGTCTGTGGGTGTGCCGCAGCGGGATTTTTCTGTACTCATCAATCCCTGGGAGTGACGGTGCAGGTAGTGAAACCCCATAGGAGTTAGCACATTTGGAGGTTATAAACCCAGGCTTATGCTGCCTACAGGGAACATCTCAGAAGCTGAAAATATCTCCTTTAGCTCTCTCGGGAGTGACCTGCAGCAGAAGCAGGTCCCTAAGGAAGAAAGGGATTATCCATCGCTGCTCTGGGCTGAGTCGGCCAGCACTGAGACCCCGGCCAGCTGCTGGCACTGCTGCGCTGCGCCCCGTGGTGCCCGCGGACCCCGAGGGATCCAAAGGCGTGCAGACACTGCTCTGGTGTGCAGGGAACATGTGGCAGAAGGGCTCCCAGAGAGGACTGCTCTTGTTTTTACTGTTTCCTGCTGCACTGTGATTATTCTTTAATCTGGTTTTCAATGTGCACTCTTTGCTGTTTGTCCTGCGACTTTAGAAGTCAATATAGTTTTTAATTGGCCAGTGATTTACTGATCCACAGTTCTCATCCATGCTGTGAGGAAATTCTCACCTGGAGTAAATGGTGATGGAGAGGTGGCTTCGGCCAGTGGGGCTGTCCCAACTGCGGTGCTCCAAGCACAGGCTCGACAGAGCGCACATCCCTGGGGCTCAGTGCTCACTGCAGACGGAAACAGCCCGGCCCCTTTCCTGGGGTTATTAATGCCTTTTTTGTCCAAATGCTGGTTTCCAGAGACATCTTGTGGCTCTCGCCAGCTATCACAGCTGAGCTGCTCCACATCCCAGCACGCTGCTCCTCCTGCAGTGTTGGATAGCCAAGCTGCTTCACAAGCTGCTTGCTGTTTGCAACCTGAATGAGATTTTTTTTTTTTACCCTTCGAAGTGTATTTTCGGCTTTGTGGGACTCCCCTTTCACATACAGCTCAGGCTAGGGTATGGGTGTAAACATCAGTCTTGCAGGAGCGAAGACCTCTGCAGAAGCGTCACTGGTGCGAGAGCCCTCCCAGGCTGGTGTCGCCGCAGGAGATCAGCATTTACTCCCTACACCGCACCCAGTGCTGGTGCATCAGCAGCTAATGCAGCACAGGGTTTTTTTCATTAGCTCCTTTGATGACAGTGCTACAAAGACAGAGAAATATAAAGCCAAAGTACTTTTGTGAGAAGCAGGGGAAGGGCAGTGTCGGTGTGCGGGCAGAAGCTGCGGGCTGGCTGTGCAACCCTGCACACTGCAGACAGGAAGGCCATCTCCAGCCCTTGCAGCAGAGACTTCCAGGAGCAACTTCTCAGCTGAATTGGGAGGGATGAACCCCACGGGTGTGTGAAAGATGATCCTTTTCAGAAAGGGAATGGTAGGAAGCAAATAGCGGGGATTGGACCCCCACGACCATGAAGGTCCCATCCATCCCCATGTTGGCTGCACAGGTGGTGGTGCAAAAGCGAAGTGCTCCCTGACAGCAGAGAACAAGGCACTGCTGGGCTTTTAAAATCTTTTCAGAAGTAATGAATTAGGAATAATTATTCACTAGTTAAAGAAAGGGCATTTAAACCACTCTGTGTCAACAGATCTTTTCTGGACTTCTAAACCTCTTGTTTAGACAGCAAGCCCATCATTTCATCTACCAGGGAGGCTTGTACCAGCAAGCACGGGCAGCCCCACATCCCCGAGCTCATGCAGTGCTGCCAGCCGACTCCTCACTCATGGCCACATGGCACAGGAGGGAGCTGCCGGGTTCAGGCAGGGAAATGAAGGCTGTTCCTCAAGCCTCAGGCACCCTGAGGATTGCCACGGTGCCACGCTACGGAGGATCTGTCTGTCCAAAACCCAGTTAATCCTCTTCCCTTTCGATGGGGAGGTAGCAGCTATGGCTATGGTGTCTGAGCCAGCAGATTGCTTGTCTCCATCTAGCCAGGGATTCCCTTCCAATTGCACAAAGAAAGCTTCATAGATGGGGGGTGATTTTTAATGTGTATCCTATAGCCACACAGACTCTTGCTGGGTCCAAGCCATCTATGCAATCTACACTTTCCCACTGGTGTATAATTTTCTTGGCACTTTCCTTGCAACAGGTGGGCTGCAATGTAAGGAAACGTAATGTGACTGCTTCACTCTTGACTAAGAAGAAAGATTTACTGCAGAAGACACATTGCTTACAGTTTTATGGAGATTTCTTATCTAAAGCCATCTAACACCCTATGGCRGGGGTCCACAACCTCGAGAAAGTCTCAAAACATCTGAACAAACGTTTTCAAGCAGGAAAGGAGCCAAGTTACCATGTCTGTGCACAACACCAGGACGCTGGGCTGGGAGCTGTAGCTGAGATCCCATGGCGCTATAACCCCATTTTGCCTGTCTGGGATCCAAGGAACCTTATGTAATTCATCCAGCCCTGTGGGAGAGAAGATACCACAGATGAAAAATGACTTCCCAGGTGCCCTGGACAATGTGTTGGCTGTGCTGGCTCAGACAGCTTGCTGCATTCTGTCCTCAAGCTAATCATCAGCATCTCCATCCAAGAGGTGGTCAAGCCCATAACATGGCCTTGGTAATGGCAGCTACGGACCTGATCCCAACGGTGGGTGAAGAGATCTGTCTCCTGGCCTCTTACGGACGTGAGACATCATGTAGAGAGGACAAGCAGGCTGGCAGAGACACAGATGACCTGGTGTCCCTGCATTGCTGCTTGAGGTGGTTTTCCTGTGTGGGGTTGTAGTTTGGTACAATGTCCGCAATGAGAGCCAGCCACACCGTCACAGSCATTGGTGCAACAGCAGCGCTGCAAAACAATAAGCATGTCGTGAGTTATGACCACTAAACAGCAAGGCAACACTAATAAATCTTAATCYGAAGGCTGATAAACTGTGAAACACAACATAAAATATGATGCATGGGTTGGTGTTGAGCCTACGAGCCTCTGATCTGTTCCCACRGGGGCAAATTCTGGCTGA
Source organism: Phoebastria nigripes (assembly GCA_035582835.1). NCBI lineage: Eukaryota > Metazoa > Chordata > Aves > Procellariiformes > Diomedeidae > Phoebastria > Phoebastria nigripes. The sequence goes on from JAYKAV010001554.1 coordinate 646,780, forward strand.
TTTTTACTGATGGAGCTCAAAGCAGACCAGCTGCAGTCATCCAGGCTAAAGCTGGCCTCATGGCTCTTATCTAAATAATTCCCAGTTATTAATAACTTTTATAGTTGATACATGGGCCTGAATGGCATGTGCTTTTTCAGTGAGGATAAACCATTCAATCACGTAAAGCCTCGCCTAAGAGATGTTGCTAGATGAATCATTTAGGTTGATTGAGGGCTGTGTAAGTGATATATTAAAGATGTGCTAAGCAACATTCTTTGATGGGGAAAATTATGTGTTTTCTGGCAGATTCATAAGCTAAGGAATTCATCTGTGGGTTGTTAAGGAGATTATTTTCTGGTATGTGTATATATACATGGAATGGGAATACCAGTTGGTCCAGTTTAATAGATACCTGAAATAATCTGGTTTTGCTGAAATGAAACTGTCAATCCGGGCTGATGCTGGGTAAACTTTTGACTCATCAAATCAAACTGATTCTTTCTGTAACTCTTATGCCAAGGAAGAATTTCGTCCATGGGCTTCAGAGACAGGAGCTGGGTGGGACATGACCGGCAGAGTTGACTCTGTGAACGTAGTTCCCCTTTATGTCAAGAATATTGCTTGCTAGGACCACCAAAAGAAAGGCTAAATATTTCTATAACTATAGCTAAGTTTAGGATTAAGTGAAAAGTGCAATAGTCATTGCATGCAGTTCAATTCCTCTTATTTTGATCCATACATTAAAAAAAATCCCAAAACCAGCTCTCTTTCATTTAAGGTGGTCCAAGCTGGGACTTAAAACCGACTAAACCCAAGGAGGAAAAATGAATTTTAACCCCACAAGAAATGTTTCATGCCATTGCCAAAACGCCTCCAGCTTCTCAACCRCTCTTTCAGGAAGGTGTCCATCTGGGCTGGCAGGGCTGGGGACAGGGGCTGGCCGGGGGTGACGTCCAACCTCACGCTGCCACCAAAACAGCAGCTTCCCAAGGGAAGCACAAGACACCTGAACTGGTGGCAGTTCGCCATCCACCAACGCTCACATCAAGGGCAGCTGAGAGGAGAAAAAGCATGATCAGAGAATATATTTTGCCGCATATACTTATTTTTAACCCTTTTTTTTTTCTTTTCACTTTGCTGGAAATCGAGTGTGTCCCCCTGCCCCTTGCACTCCCACACTTTCTCCTTTCAGCTAAATTCTTTCTTTTTCTACATGTTCAGTATGGTCTCAGTTTGGATTTCCATTCAGTTCTTCAGGCTATCTTTTAAAAACTACTTGTTTCAGTTTATGCAAATCTGTATCTCGGATTCTGAATTTCACATTTGAAACATTAAGACAGGACTGAAAATAGCGATGCTGTACGATCTGAGCTTCGTACTATTACTTTCATCAGTGATCTAACTTCATATCACTTTCAAAGCAGAGTTGATCTATTGTCTAGTGATCTGTTTTGTAGAATTTCCTGGTTTCTAGTTCTTACTTTTCCATGCCTTCATATCATACTGTAATTTTATCACCCTCCAGTGAAGGATTTTAAATCACTGCTTAGTTTCTGTCCTGTATCCTCCATCCAAGGCACTCGTCTGCAAGCCTCCTCCTACCAGTTGCAAAAGGAGGGGAAACTCCATCTTGGCATGTTTCTCCCTCATATTTTGCCTCCCTGTTTTACTCTGCTTCTGCCCGCTGTGCCCAGGCTGCAGCCGATGACCGGAGGGGTTCTCCTCTGCTCTCGCTCAGAGCGCACTGTTCTCCCCAGCGGTGAGAGAGACAATAATTAATATTATTAACCGTGTGTCATGGACAAACCCAGCTTAGGAAGAGCCCGAAGAGCTTGGAGATGGGGAGCTTATGGTCGCATCAATCAGCTGAATAAGCAAATGAGAGAGGCAGGCTCTTAAGCCCATTTGCTCCATGGCTCGGTACTCCGCAGTACTCAAGTACTTTGGCCGTCTCTCCGTGTGCTTTATAAGGTTATTGTGGCCATTATATACCTCACCTTCACATTACCCATTATGGCTTTGAGAGATGTTTAAAGTGAACTTCAAAGAAAGCTTAGAGTTGCTTAATGTTGCTGAGGAAACTTTAATAGCCAGTAGCTTGGGCGAGGTTTAATTCGCAGGGAAGCAGGCTGCTTTCGGGTACCAGACCAGGCTGTGAACCTCTCATCTTATGCTGGGAGGGTGAGCATGGTTTGATATTGCTCTGACAGCAAAACAAATCCTGGTATGGATGCAGCCATGGCCACGGAAGGGAAATTTTTCTGGCTTATACCATGGAGAGGATGCAAGGTGCAGATAACAGCGTTAGATCTGCCTGTCTGCAGTGGTGTCTGTGCAGAGGGCTCTGCCAGCTGGAGGTGGACAAGCCTTAGGTGACAGATGTAAGGTGATGTAAGTATAAACATACTGATTAAAGGCTTTGTGTTTGAAAGGCTATGACTATCTGAATGGCTTCCCAAGTGATACTTGGTGCTTTTCCAACACCACCACCAAGAGGGTGATGATGCTGAGAATCTCTCCCCGCACCTCTCTTCCCAGCAGAACACAACACAAAGGACAATCAAGTTCAATTAAACATATCAAACTGCCCAGCGTTCGCCTGGGTAAAGAAACTAGTTGTACATTCCCAGCTAGTCTCCAAAAAGCCTCCGCTGATCTAAGGAGCCTGAAGTTCTCAGCTGGCCGAACCAGATGATAATATCTTTCAGCTACTTGTTGGGAGCACGCATTCCTTGGGAAAGCTATGATAAACCCGGCACTTAACAAGGCTTGCAAACCAACTAAACAGCTGTGGGAGACATTTGGTGCATTCGACAGTAAAGACAGGAATGCTTTGAAGACTGGGCTTGTAAGGCAGAGCTCTGTCAACTCACTCCGGAGCAACCCGGTGAGCGGCCGAGGCGTATGGAGCAAGCTCAGCCTTTACGACTCCACAGCCCCGCGACTCCCCTCCTGGCCGGCGTGCCCATGATTTATCCACCCCACACCCCTGGGCTGCTTTGCTGTTCTAGCTCCCTGCATTTTCCAGGGCTCTGTTTCACATTAACTCATCAGCAGGTTGCAAAGTCAATGTGCCCGGAGAGAAGCTTTTTAAGAGAGACCCTGCAGATTGTCATCTCTTTGCCACAGAAAGAAGCAGGAGGGAGGAGGTCGCCTCCTGCTCCTTCTAGCCATCAGCTCCTCCATTGAGCGGATGTGAATAGTCTTCACTCCTTGATACACAAGGAAGAAGCGCAAGAGAGAAAGGGGCTCTGGGGTAGTCAAAGTCACTGATGGCTTTATGTTTTTATAAATTGTTTCTGTTATTCAGAGAGTGCTGAAGAGCACTGGAGAAAATGCAGCCCTGGGGTACCAGGCATCTACCTGGATCCGTTATAGTCAGTGTGTGCAGAAATACACAATTTTTTTTTTTTTTTTTTACAAGATACAATATTATGCCACCTTCCCTCAAAGACCAAGGACTGAAGCTGTTTCATCTTAACACAGGGCAGGAAGATGCTGGGTTCCCACCCACGTTTCCACCTTGCCAGGTTTCCATCTCTGCTGCTGGGAGGTGCTGAGTATTTTCTGTGCCCATGGCCACGGGGCATGTGCCGGCGAGCCTGAAGCATCAGAACTGGGAGGGGAGAGGTTGGGCTCAAGTTATCCTCCTGCAGATGCTCTCAGAGACTGAAGAACATCCAGGTCTTTGAGAAAAATGTCTGGTTTACTCTGAATTGTTACCCCTAAAAGGAGATCTTACACTATCACCTCATTACAGATGATGGATTATTTCACTGAGCCAATTGGTAATCAGCGGGGTTTAGAAATATCTGGTTTTTCTGAAGACCAGTAACTACTCACAGCACTAACTGAGGAATTACCAATGGCTACATATTTTTTGCTCGCAAAATATGCTTTCAGTAGAGCTCACAGATCACCTCTGAGAACCTTTCTTGCAAAAGCAACAAAGGAAAAGGTACTGGCCAGCTGTGTAACACCTTTGTAAAATCTTTAGTGATATTTTGAATTTTCGTGGTACATATTTAGGTATCAGAACCACAGGTTTCATCTTTCCAGAAGGAAAAAAGCCCCCAACAAACCTTTCCTCATTTATCCAGGACTTTTTCCATACCTTTGAGCACCTGTCTAGAAGAAAAGGCAGAGCACGTGCTTATGTATCTGTTTGCAATGAAGGTCCAGTCACGACTTGAGGTGGGTCCACGCTGAAACCTGATGGCCAAGTGTCCCTAAAGCCCTGGGGAGCGCGGAGGGGACGGCGAGGCTGTGCGGCTCGCAGGCAGTCCGGCGCCGCACCACAAGGTGGGGATGCTACAATGCTGAACGGCAGGCGGCTCCGGTCAGGGCAGCACGGAGCTAATTGCAATCATCTCTGTACGATATGAAGTTTCTAATAGCCAAAAGTCAAGCCGTCACTTCATCACTTAGCCCTGTATACCTTGCTCCATGCCCTGGGAAGTTACCCTGCATCATATCTCTTGCATAATCACAGCACTAAAGGCTTTAGAAAATGTTGGTGCAAGTGCAATTTGGTCCTGGGGGTCCCAGAGCTTTTTCTATCGCCTGGAGATCCAGCACCGAGGCTGCTGCTGGGGCTGGGGTGAGCCAGCGAGACACAGCAAGGCTCAGGGGAGAGAGAGGAAATCAGATGTGCCTCTTTTTTTCTCATGCAAGAGCAAGGTGACACCACCATCGCAGAAAGGTGATGGATTTCAAGCAATTAAGGGAACCTCTTCCTTTAGAGGCTCAGCTGGGCTGGAAAACACAGCGCTTCGTGCTCCCGCTCAGTTTTACTTGGTTTCCAAAGAGGCAGATGCCACAGCAAGAGCAATTCCTGCACAGAGGCAGCAGATGATTGCTCCTTAAAAACTCTAAGACAAGCTGTTGAGCCCTGCCTTGCAGGGCAGCGTGCAGCCAGCAGGCAACACGGAGGCATTTCCCTCGTGTACATTGACCATCACTGCCTGCTCCGAAACACCCACTGCCGGGGGTGCCAGCAAAAGTGGCCGTGCCTGTGATTTCCCCTGGCAGCATGGGCATCCTGCTCTGCCTACACCCCCACAGGCATCATGGGCTCCATACGTTTCGGGCTGGGTGAGCATGATACTTCCCACCACCCCCTGCTACTGTTCTGCTGGGAACGGAACGTCTGACATAATGAATATGGGCAAACAATAGCTGTGATACTTCTTGGATTTAACAAAGTATTTGACAGCCTAGAAAAGAGAAGTGGGAACTTGATTATAGTCTTCAAATATGCAAGAGGTTATTATGAAGAGGGCAGCAGGCAATTGCTCTCCATAGCTACCAAGGGGAGGACAAAAAGGAATGAGCTCAGTGTTTAGCAACAGAGCTTAGTAGTAGGCATTCAGGAAAAAAATACATCCTTTCTAACTGTGAAGGTAATTACGCACTAGGACAGGTATGGAGGGCTGGGAGCCTTTGAGTTTTAAGAGCAGATCACACAAACATGTGTCAGGAATCATCTTAAGACCTCCCAGACCAATACTTTTTGCTTTTGTGATTTTAAGGTTGTCCTGCCCCAGGTCTTGCCTTCACATCTCATAACCCCAGGGACGAATCTTGGCAGAGAGGATCTCTGTGTCTGGAGAGGGTTTTCCCTAGTCATCACCCATCTAGATATGGTCCTGGGAGCCTTTTTGACATCATTGGAGGTGTCTCAGCCTCTCCACCCAATTCTGTTAGTTCATACATTGCCCTGGCCCATTTTGCTGCCCAGGAGCTCCCTCTGCTCTGAACATCCCAGCTCCTTGCCCCTCTGCCTGTAGGAGCAGGCTTGGGTTTTATCTCCAGGTTTCTCTGTACAGACCTCCTTCTTACTGGACTAGGAGTGCATAGGGGAAAGCACTAAGTCTTGATCTTGTCTTAGTGAGGCCAATGGGGACTTTGCTTTTGCTTTAAAGGAGCACAGGATGGGGCATGGCCTTTCCTAAACATCAGTTCAGCAGTGGTCTTGACCACCCCAGTAAAGCTGTGTGGGTGAACATGATCCCACAGCTCTGCTTAACCAACTGATTGGTTGGTTATTAAAGCGGGGTCAGGAACAGTGAAAATATTCCCCAAATCAGGGCTTCATGGAGCAGTTGGGCACCCCCAGGGCCATGGGGACAGCATCACCCTGGGGCTGGGATTGCTCGGCCAAAGGCAGTAGATGGTAAAAGCTGGCACGATTCAAGCAGTGACAGCATGAGTTCATTGAAAAAAGAAATATGCCAAGAAACAGCAAATACCTGGGAGTAACATCCAGCCAGATCAGGAAATCCCTGAGCTGAGAATGACTTGAGGCTCAGAAAATGGTTGGGAAACATCATAAATATTTTCTTATACCCCGTTCTTCTACTCTTTCCTAGGCACCCACTTTTGGCAAACCTCAGGCAGGGTGGCAGGCTACATACRGCTTTAGTCCATTTGAGCCAATGTGTCCACTCATATCCTTCTGTCAAGAGAGAGGCTGAATGGGACTGAATAGGGCTCAGCAAATTACAGGATTTATTCCTCTAAATGAGCGGGTTTTCCTCCCACAGGCCCTGGTGGGATGCGGGTGTTTCAGCCTTCTGACAACGCGCTATCTTTGCTTAGTTGCCTTTCAGAGACAGTAGGACGTGGTCCACAGATCCCCAGGCTGAAGCCTGGAGGAAAAGAAAGTGGATGAGCTCTGCAGTAATTTACTACTGTCCCTGGCCATTTTTAACCCAGCCAAAGAGCTGGCAGCTGATATTCGACAGTAGTGGCTCAGAAGAGGAAGGCAGTGCTCTGCCGAGGGGAAGCGAGCGGAGTTACAGCCTGGCCGCAGCAAGCACGAGCAAGCACGAGTGAATTGGCTGGGGACGATGAGGAGAGCTTGAAGTCACAAGAAATAACATGGGGGATGGAGCAGAAAGGTGATAAATATTTTCACACTGATAAAATGTCCATAGTTTGGGCTTTTATTTTTGGGACATGATAGAAAAGTTACATTCAAACAGCAAGGAAGAAAGTTAGTTCTACCTGCAATATTACCTATACACAGCTGAGGAGATGAAGGTGTTCATCTGTGACTGCTTTATCTCTGCACCCGTCCATCCCCAGATGAAACATCATGTACAGCAGCTTATTCTTCATCTCTCTATTCTTTCTCTCACTCGTGTGGTATGAAACACTAACGTCATGGCTGTAATTAATGTCATTGGCAGGAGCTGGGGTTTCTTTGCCATACTGCTGTAAAGCTATCCCAGGCAATTTATATAGGTCAGAAAATTAAAGCTACTTTTTCAACAGAGAACTCTGCCAAGGAGGGGCTCCAGTGAGCTTGTACGAAGAAAGGGCACTCTCAGTCACGCTCAGGTTGAGGAGCACTGGCAGATCTGAACTGTACCTGCCTGAGAGGGTCCCCATCCCTGGGAAGTCCTGTCCCACCCGAGGCCACGCGTTGCCACGAGGGGCCACAGGGCTACAGCTCTCCCCCTCCGGAAACCTGGGGCTTGCATTGACCCCAAACAGCCCAGTTTCCCCCAGCCCTGGGGCTATCCCACAGTGAGCAAATCTCTGAGGAAACCTGATAGGAGAGGTAGGACTTTGCTTCTGGCTCGACTTGGCCAACTGAGGGAAGAGGATGCTGAGGACAGAACGAACCTGCCTGTGTAGTGACTGCTGCAGAGCTCTTGTCATTATTATTAAAGTTCAGTTATTGCTCCCTTGCTTAGAGCTGCCGTGTGGATGTTTTATTGTTAAATGTACAGAAAATCAATAATGGAAATATGTCAGCACTGTCCACCCACACAAAGCAGAACATGACTTGATGTGACTTCCTTACAGCTGGGCTGGCCAAGAAACCAGCAGCAATATGGTGGGTTTGCTGAGCTTCCTCGCAGCGGCCAGCCACGGCCAGGCAGCACGAGCAGGTGGGTGTGCATAATCACCACCCACTGCAGCAGAAGTGGAGCTCAAGAAAGTCATTTTCACTAAAATGTCCATCATACCTCTATGTCAAACGTGGTCAAGTCCACCATGGCTTCGTGGCTTCACGCAGGGGAAATCCAAGCCCGTGGAAAGCTGCTGGGATGTTTCCAGCCTCTGTGTTGCGGTCTCCCAYCCTGGTCTGCAGATGCATCAAGAGAAAGTCACAGCATCAAGCCATAAACCCAGAGCAAATTGCAGCATGGCAGCTGTGTGTACATGAGCAGGCTGAGCATTTGACAGAGAAAGAGATAAACAGCTGTTGAAAAACAACAGCAAGTTCAGTTCTCCTTCAGCTCAGGCCGAGTTTGCCACCGTGGGGCAGCTAAATTGCAGTTAGAGACCGTGCTGTGCTTTGAAAAATGTCTGGGTTTAACATGTGCTCATGCCTGAGTTTGACCTAAAGGAAATAAAATGGTAAGTCTGAAGACTTTGCCTCAAGGTGACCATTTGCAAATGAGACCAAGTTGTCACCTATGGCTGAAAGTTGTTGCTGGTGTTTAGAGTATCATCTATAGGGGAGGATTTATCCTATGAAGTCACCTTTTTTTTGTGGTTTTTTTGTTTATAAGACAACCTCAAGAAGACAATAATTCTTCAACAATGCTACTAGTTTATTTTCAATTCTTACCATTGTAGCACTGCAGATTTGTGGCAAAGAGCTCACTGTGTGCCTGTGAATTTGGAAACCTGCGACGGACTTTCCCAGGGAAACGGCGTGCCAGAGCAGCCGCTGCCCTGGTGGGAGCCTGGCAGAGGTCTCCTGTGCTCCCAGCTCACGCCTCAGACACTCACCGAAACATCGTAAAACATTCGTCTCTGGCACTGATGGACATGAAGGAGCACAAAAGGAAGATGAAACTTAATGGCTCCGAACAACCAAAGCACTGTAGAGCTGCTCAGAGGAGCCACTTAACCCAGAGGTAGCACAGCTAGGTGCCACCCCCACCCCACACCCTGAAAAGAGAACTGCCACTGGGAAAAGAAACAGTGTTTTGTTTTTTTCTTTTCTTCTTCTTACTTCTTGCTACCTCTTTTTTCTGACAAAAAAACACACTTTAGCAAATGCCCCGCTAACGACTTCTGCTCATCTCAGCTCTTTTTCTTCCTCACACAGGGCCCAGGGCTGCTCAGGACAGCAATCACAGAGGGTTTCCTCCTCTATCGAAACTCTCAGCAGCTAAACAATGGGAGAGCTAGGAATATAGGCAAAATGGAAATTTTACTTATTTCTTTGCATCCTAAATCCTCGTCCTTTCTGTAGCTCCAGTAGAAATGCTTTTCTCCTACTGCCTTATTGATTATCCATGGAGGACTGAGGGATACCGAAACCTGAGCCACACTGCCCCAGTCAGCATCACACTCTTGCTGTCTTGCTGATGGACAGAAATGCCCATCAAACAGAACTTGGTGTTAGAAATCCAATAGGACTTGCTTTGTCTTTGCTGAAAATTGGATTATAAGTTATACACCTTTATAGCCAGATTTTTGAAGGTGTGCCTGTAAAGGTGCATCTTCATGCATTAGCCTCTTTGTGCCCTTGGCACCTAACTAAAATGTATTTCAAGGAAGTTTTCTATTCTGATATTATTTTAAAGCAAAAAGGGTCTTGGCAGGGCAGGCAGTAGAAAAAAAAATTGTGTATTAATGAAGAGTGGGAGGGAAGGTCATTCGCCTGTTATTTGTAGCACAATACCTGATAAGAGGTCATTAGTCATTCAAAGCCACTGAATGACTTTAATTAAAATTTGAGCTTTGAGAGCTGGGTACAGTCTGCTGAACAGACTTTCAGGGCAAAAAGACAGAGAGAGGGAGGGAAGGAGTTGGCCAAAATGTCAATGAGCTTAATTAAAGCCAGGAGAAACACTGGCAAACTCTCATTTCCGGGCTCCCTGGTTGAGTTTTTATCCTGGTACTCCAGACCTGCATCTTCCTCAGGTCCGCCTGGCACAGCGGCCACGGCTCTGGGCACCACAGGCTTGGRGGGCATGTTCCTGGGCTCTTCCTTGTGGGACTGTGCGATTCAGCAGTCTGTGCAAGACACTTTTTTTTTTTCCCCCAAATATTCTGTATTTTTAAAAGTAATTGTATATTTTAAAATTATTTTGCATTTGGAGATTTTATGCTCTGTCCCCAGCCCAGGACAGAGCTGGGAGGTATCATTGAGCCTTTCACTGGTGAAAATAAAGACAGGAGAACAGGAGCGTGTGCCTGGGATCCTCAAGGTCAGACTTCCCAGAGGTGTTGAAGTTTCCTGGCATTTTTCCCCTCACTGTCCACATAATCCTGCCTGGTGACAGTACAGCAGCCAGTCCTCCCTGCACTGGGTCCCGGATGGTGACAGGGAAGAATTGGTGCAGAGGCGAAAGGGCAGCTGGTGCTGTAAGGGGAAAAACCTTGCAAAGAACTATAACCAAATTTGCCTTTAAAGAGAAGGAAATCAGCTTGTGAAAGGAAGACGACAGTTCTGCACTGTTTATTGGTAAATTCGGGACTTCTCACTGCAGCTTCTGTCTCCAGGGTTGCATCGCCAGCACCTCCACTTGCACTGGGATGCTGAGACGTGTTGATATATGTGCTCTGAACAGCTGCGAGGCAGACACAGCCGCGCTAGACTGTGAGAATGAAGGAGGGTTTTTGTCCCCTGCTATTTGGTATATGCAACATATCATAATTAAGTAATGTGAGCTTGCTGCCAGCCTGGGGCACTGCCACAGGACTGGGATGTGTTTATTTCCTATGACAGCAGATATTTCTACATGCTTTTTTTAATATTTCTCCAATTTTTGTGTGTGTGTGTGTGTGTGTGTTTGTGACAAATGAACCTCAAAGGCACTTACTGGTACATCGAGAACCTGAACTTTGAGTGCAGGCTACACAATGCAACACCTACCATGAGCTGCTGACTGTTGTCACCTTCCCGTGCTGGGTCACTGGTGTGCTGGAGAGCTTTCCAGGGATATCATTCACGTGTCAACAAGCATTAGGACTTATCCTCACTGAGAGCTTTATCTATGCCAAACCAGACAAAAGACCCCATCTCTTGCCCCACTGCCTGTGTTGGTACCAGGGGACAGAGCTGAGAGCCAGGTATGGCACGGGTCCTCCCTCCTCCTGCCACCAGCTGCTCAGGCTCACCCCCAGCTAGAGGCTGCATGCAGACCACCAAGGAACAGCTTGTTGGCATGATATATCCTCTCCCGGTAAGGCCATGCCACTGGAGACATCACACCAGACCTTTGCATGTACCAATTTAGGATTTTTCTTGCCAGCAGAGCTATATCATCTCTACTAACAACGTTGCTAGGATAACAAAACACTATCTAAAACAAAAATTTTCTTGGCTCAGCTTTCTGTGAGGAGGTGCGATGGTTTTTTGCTCTCAAGCCAGCATATCTGCACCAGAAACATGTTGCATTATAGACCAAGCCCTACTGCTATTGCAAAAGGCAGCCAACTTAGACCAGTGCCTAACTTTCCATCTGCTTGTCATTAGCCTGGATCTTCACGCTCTCAAGCTGGAGAATGAAATCTATGACCTTGATCCACTTTCTTTTCATTTTGCTTTAGGATTTTGCTATGCTTCTTGTTGGTCTGGGGAAAAGTTTTGGGATAAATTCTCAAAGGCCACTTCTAATCCAGATTTTCAGGTTGCCTATGTAGGGAAAGCAGCGGACAGTTAAAGAAAAATGTACACCCAAGTCTCTATGTAGAGTTGAGATCCCCCCTGGATCTTATTCATCAAATAGCCGGCCCTTGACTGGTTGAGGGAATGAACTCTGAAGGTGAGATGACATTTGGAAACTTGAGCTCATTTCTGCTTTGATAATTTTTTTCCTTAATGGTGTGAGCTACCGGACTGTCTCTCTCCATAAAAGAACACCTTTCTTTAGCTTGCTCTGACGGACTAACATATAATGCATTTATTTCTGGAACACACATTTATTGGCATGTTGACATCTTTTTTAATATTCTTCCCACCTCAGGCCACTCCATCAATCCACAGTCCTTAAGCAGAGACTTCTCAATGCACCACAAAAGAGAAATCAGGTTTGTTTTTGTTTTTTTTTTTTCTTTACCTAAAGCGGGGTCATCTCTCCCAGGTTTCCTTAGCCCTATGCAAAGGTTCATGCCAAGCCAATCTGAATTCCCTTTCAAAACTCAAACTGTGTTTAATGGGAAAGGTATGATTTCATAAGCAGATCTGTGCAAGACTGATGTTGTGCAGACAAAATCCTATAATGATTAACATGTGGCACCTTGGTCCAATTCCCTCAGCTATGCATTTACATCGCAGTGAAAACTGCTTACCATCTTGCTCGCTTGGTGCAATTTAATTAAAGAAATTAGGATAGCCAGAAACCCACTGCAATTGTCACATGCTTTATTGACATCGGGATCTCTGATTTTTCACAACGTCTTTCAAATATTTTTGGCGAGGAGAGAGTCTTAAAGCCTCATCCCGAAGTCTCTGCAAATCCCTTTCAGATGTGTCTGGAAGGGGAGCAGGAGCCAGGCTGCCTGGCTCGGCTTCCCACCGGTTGGGCTGACCTCCCTTATCCACCCTCGCCCAGCCCAGCGCTGGCAAACACGCTGAGCCCCACGCACACGCCCGGCCCCCTGATTTCAGCCCTGAAACATGGGTGCGGGGACAGGCAGGGCTTCTGCTGGAGCTTCACCGAGAAGGAAGGGGAGTCTGAGGCACCGGTCGTGTCCTTTGGTGGCCCCAACGTTGTTGAGGAGCTGTCTTCAAGGAGCACCAAAGAGGGCTTTGGGGACCACCACAGCTCCAGGGGTCTTCTAGCCAATGTCCACCAGCTCTCCTGCCCCATTGACCGCAACAGCAGGCACAGAAACCCTCCACATCGGCACCACAACTGCAGCTCCTCTCATGGCTTTCCCCGGTCCTGTCTGACCCGAAGCCTGCTGACATCTCCCAAAAGCTGCTGTCAACACCAACACCCTCTGAGTGAGGCCCTAAATCTGCACATGCCTTGGGAAGCTTAAACAAACTACAGTGTGGACTTTTTCAACAGCTCAGCTCATTCGAACACAACAGTGAATGTAAATCAGTGGCTTCCATGTAGAATTTCTTGATGCCATCAGGAGTGCTGTATTGAATTAAAGATATCTGACTCATTAATAAAGGCAAATAATGACAAGCGGATCTTATTATTTTATTGGGCTAGAGTTAAATATTTGCCTGATAATGAAAATCTATTTCTAACTGTTTTCTCCCTTCCCTCCTCAGTCTGTTTCTTTTAAAGTACATATACATGTGTGGTTTCGGTGTTTGTTTTTGCTTAAATCGTGCCTTCTGCCAGGTTCCCTGGTGGTTAGGACAGAAGGAATTTATTAAGAACCATACTTTTTTTATTTCAGTGATTACCATCTCTGTATTGAACCAGCCTTCAATGGCACTAGGTTATTCTTTGCTCTACCACCACCACCCACCACCATCGCCATATGGACCTATATTCCTAGGCTGTAACACATAGGGGACGTGGAGAGGCTGTGGCATCCAAAGCCCTTTTGTTTCTGTCAAAACTCTGCTCAAACACCTTGCGAGAATGGCAGTACTCCTAAACTAATGGTGTCGAAGGCTCCAGCTGCTCTGCCCAAGCCTTTTGGGTCTTTAACTCTTACGCAGATGTGAGAATCCTAGAGACCTGCTGCTTCCAGTTACTTTTGAAGAAAAAAAAGCAGTTTAATGGGAAAGGTTGGAATTAGACAAGAGTCAGGGCCATGGGACAAATTCTACTTTTATTCATCAAAACGCTTCAGCTCTGCTTGATTTGTCATTGCCAGCGTAGCAGGAGGAAGGGAATTCCCAGCTAGTTCCCAAAAGAAGCTGTGTGTTGATTATGGAAAGAGGCACAAAAGCCTGAAGGTGACTACAAAAGGATTTTTTTTTTCCCTAGAAAGACTTGCCCACACCTCGGGCAAGTTAGCCACTGGCAAGATCTGAGCATTGTGTACTTCCCCAGACATTTGGACACTTGCACCCATTTTCATAGAAAGAAGAAAAACATGCAAAGAAAAAGTAATTTCCTTTCCTCTTTTGATCCCAGTTTAAGTCAGTCCTGCTACCAGCATTAGTTCTGCAAGACGCTCAGAGGAGAATGTCAAGTCAGGGCTTTGCTTTTGTTTCTGCATGGGAAAGAAGTGGTGATGACACTTGCATGGTAGCAAATGTGAACTATGAGGAGGGTCAACCTGCCACTGGTGTGTGAGAGGGCAAGTCCAAATGTTTCACAAACACCCCAGTCCTAACACATCACCCGTGATGCAGGGTAAGCCTTACTGGTGGCCCCAGACACACCAACCCATTCCCAGCACTGCAGGACTGACACGCTAAGCTAGCAGCACCCACTGCACCCGTCCTCTCCCGGTCCCCTGCCACTTTGACAAGGGTCTCTGCTCTGCCCCGATGGATGCTTCACCCTGCTCTCGCCATGCCTCACTGTTTCTTGTTCCCTTTCCCCAGGATACTTCCTGAGGCAAACACCTTCACACTGAAAAATACTGGAGAATCCAAAGAATGAATTAAGAAGCAGTTACCGTTGCTAAAGACAATAATGGAGAAGCAGCAATCAGTTATCAGCCCTAATTAAAGGAAAACAACCCATACTGATCTAAAGGTGAGACCTGTGGGGAGCAATGCACTGACTGCAAACTGGCTGTGGTTTCTTGTAGGTGCCGTGCCTTGGAAGATGGCAATAAAGCTCCCAGTAAAGGCGTCTTTTCCTTTTCTGTCACTTTTTCCCCCATGTGCTGATGCTGGGGGTTTCACATTCCAGCTTATAATTTCCTAGCAAGAGATTGAGCAAGCTCAGCCCCACGTGGCTGTCACTGGCAAGCAGGAAAGTCACCGAAAGGGAATCGAGGTTTTTTGCAGAGCTGTGCTGAGCAGACGGGAGCAGCGCGGTCATGTCAGCACCCAGAGAAGCTGCACAGGAGGACAGCAAAGGGACGTGAGAAAAGAGGGCAGGTGATGAAGGAAGGAAAGTCAAGGGAAAAAGCCATGACTTTGGGTCTCTGAAACACCCAGTGTCACCATAGCAATTACGGGAGATTATTTGAACAGCAGGGCTGGTTGTTACTCTCTAGGGACAGCAGAAAACCAAGAGGCAGGGGAGTCTGAAGCATTTTCAGGGGCTGAGCTTTAATGCCTAGCACTGCACACATGTTTTACAGAACAGTTGCTTTGAGTTAATTCTGTATGGACTGCTGTCAGTGATGGTTTCAAGTCTGTGTATATAGCTGCTCACACATATGTTTGCTCTCCGCATTCATTGAATAAGGGGCATGGGGTGGTTACAGGTTAATGGATTTTCAAGCTGAAGTGTTTGCCAGTAGCATTCAGGACATGGAAATTTGGGCCAGAAACCTTATCAGAGACAAACCATCCTGTGGCGTCCTTCAGTGGAAGCCCAAGTATTAGCTCCTTAATTTGTTTACCCTGAGATAAATCCAGAGTAACGCATTGATGCGCAGGCAATTAATTGGGATGTGCAAGGACAATACTCGATACTAAACCTCTTTAGGACCGTCCTTCTGAATGATCTGCTAACTACCTGCCTGGCTTAATATCTAAAACTACAGTGACCCTGAACCTTACATAATCCCAGAGATTTTCCTGAAAAAAAGATGAGGGCGTGTTAAGGACCTTCTTGCCTGGCTGGGTTGGTTGTGGGGCACACACCTGGGCAGAGGGGACCACAGCAGCACTTGCAGCATCATTTGACGTGGCTGATAGCTGCTTAGCAAATCTAAAATTACCCTGGGATTTTAAAAGCCCAAGGGACAGAGGAAAGTGGGGACATGGCTACACTGTGAGCTATGCTTAGAGAAGTCTTTTTGGCCTTGTTGAAAGCGTGGGATGAACCAAAGGATCCCAGCAAAGAGAAGCATTAGGGAGCAGCTTATCTCTCCCTGCAGCGCCAAGCTGCTACGTGCGGAGCGAGCCCCAGGAGATGCCTCCCTTCAGCTGTAATTGCGCTGTTTATAGCAGACCATTAACAGATCTAACCCGTTCTTCGTGTGGCTGGTTTTTGCGCATCTCATTATCCCTCCTGTTTCTAAGCTGGCTTGGGATACATCCAACCTCTGGGATCAGTTCTTACCTGAATAGGGGAAGACTGTCTTCAAGGTGAGGAGCAAGACTCTGTACGGGAACCTTGAAAACAGAGTTGCCTGTCAGGAGCAGCTGCCTTGCAGAACATATTTTTCGGCTTTGAGGGTGGCCTGCTTAGCCAAGCCTGACTATTTCACCATGTTGTGGAGGCTGCCCTGGTATTAATTCACCTCAAAGAGCAGGTTGAAGTCATTAAAATATTTTGCAGGTGGTTCCTTGAATTCATGGTGCAGCTGGATCCAGCCTAAAGCGGGGGGGGGGAAAAGAAGAGGAGGAGAGAAGGCAAGTACTGATGAAACACAAATTAACATAACTCATAGAAGGGAAAGAAAATCTGGTTTCAATCTCTACAACAAAGCCAAGCAACACATCAAGCTAGAAAGGAGAAATGTCAGCCAGGCAGCACCGGGGATTTTATTGCTTTAGCACAAGCGCTTCTCCGTGGTCCCAGGAGTGCCCAGGTGCTACCGTAGCAGCCGGACCACCTGGGCATGGCTCCATGCACACAGGGACACGAGGGGCTTCACAACAAGGCCCCTGCTTCCATATTGGTCCAGGCTCAAGCTTTGTTTTAATGGCCTGGCACAAATCACAGTTGTTTAGATCTTGTGTGTTGGCCTCAGTCTCTCTTCTGCATGGAAACTCTCCAGGTACCACAACATTTCTTTCCTTTAGGGCTGGATTCACTTTTTTTCAGGGGGTGCTGACCAGGGCTGAGCCAGGCAGTCAGTGGGACACTTACAAGGGAGACCCCAGACCTGGCACCTCCATGAGCTGCTGGTGGGCAGATCACTCACAACGTGCTTCAGCTCCCCCTGAATTCAGCAGTGCTTTTCAATGTCCACGGGCATCAAAGTCCTTGGTCCTTCCTTGGGGAGAAAAAGGCATTTTAGCATAAAATGCTAAATAAATAATATAAAATGCTAAATAAATAATATAAAATGCTAAAAAAAATAAAATCACCGTCATACTGGAGAGCTGTACTGGGTCTGACTGGGATGGAGGTAACGTTCTCCACAGCAGCCCATATGGTGTTGTGCCTTGGATTTGTGGCTAAAACAGTGTTGATTACACCCGATATCTTGGCTGTTGGTGAGCACTGCTTGCACAGTGTCAAGGCTGTGAGTAGGCTGGGGGTGGGCAAGAGGCTGGGAGGGGGCACAGCCGGGGCAGCTGACGCAAACAGACCACGGGGCTATTCCACACCATATGACGTCGAGCTAAGCAATAAATGTTCAGGGAAAGAAGGAGGAAGGGGAGGTGTTTGTGGTTAGGGCATTTGTCAGGCAAAACAACCATCATGCATGCTGAGGAAGTGGCTGCCTATCTTCCTGCCGATGCAAAGTAGAGAATTAATTCCTCCTTCTGCTTTGCTTGCAAGTGCATCTTTTGCTTTCCCTATTAAACAGTCATCATATCGACCCATGAGACTTCTCACCTTCCTTCTATTTTCTCCCCATCCTTTGGGAGAGAGGACTGAGTGAACAGCTGGGTGGGTGTTTGGCTGATGGCCRGGGTCAATCCACCACAAGAGCTGACCAGTGTGTCAGAATTCATGAACCTTGTTCATTCCAAAAAGAGAAGAAGATTGAAAAATCAGGTAAAACAGGAAAAAAAAAACCCAAGCTAGTTTACAAACAAACCTACCACCACAGAAGCAATTGTACAGCTCTGGTCGCTGATGGCTTTGTGGTGTGCATCTAYCAGCTGTGCCCCTGGTCAAGCCACAGCTACTTGTTTCTGTGGGAGAGCAGTGTGGTCTGTGGGCAGGATTACTTTTTGGTTTTTTGAAGCCCACCTGCAGAAACATGAGTGCAGGTGTTGGGATAAGGGGTAGACTGTCACCTCTTCTGGCTGCCACTCTTACTTCAGTCTAGAGGTGACGGCAGAAAGGGTGGAGGTTGCTGCCCCGGCTTACCCAACATGGGGCCTGTTTGTGCCGTCACCTCTTTTCTTCCTCATCCTTGGAGGAGCACCAAAGCCCCATGAATTCTGCTCAGTTATGCCTAAGACAGGCTGCAATCAAATAGGTGAGTTTGGAAAAATTACCATCTTGTAGATAAATGGAAAAACACCTCTGAGCTAGGATATCTTCTCATTTGGGGAAAAAAGACTTTAAAAAATCACAAATTCAGTTCTTTCAGGCTAAATGCTTACCCTGAGGAGGCTAACATCTGTCCAGGCTCCCTGACAGTATCACTGCTGGGAACCGCTGTGTTTAGCTAATGCCAGGTTGGAGTTTGGGGTTACGTCTCTTTGCTCTGCCATCAGCTTTTGGTGGTGGCAAATGCCTGCAGCTGACAACAGTGGTGAAAGGAGATGAGAAAGGTAGCAGGGATGGCCAGGGACCAGACACTTCCTTTTCCCTCCACCAGCAGTTACCCCCAGGCCCGTGACTTCGAGGCAGCTGCGGTCTTTTTATAAAACTTGGTTCAGATGTGGTGCACCTTTGCGATGAGAGCATGAGGAGCACCTTCTGCCCGGCATGAGCCACTGTCAGACCATGGGAAGGGAAGGGATGAGCTGGAGGACTTCAGGCTCTTCCCTGAGATCTCGGCAGAGCATTTCAGGGGAGACAGGATGAGCAGCAGGAGGGAGAGGGGCCAGGGCTTCCTAGAAGAGAGCCTGGAGTGTGGGGCTGGTGGCCCAGCAGACATGCCCCATAATGTGCTGGAAACTGCTATTCTATTAATAATCTCATTGTTTCAGCAAACCCTCAACCTAGGGAGATGGCACTGAATCAGCAGTTTCTTTTCTTTTTTTCTTTTCTGATTTAGTAACGCCGATTGCACAATCAGAGTCAATCTATTGCTGCAGTCAGTGATGATGCAGAGAGAAATGGAAGAGAGCAGAAAGCAGGGTGGGGGCAGCGGCAGCAAGCCCATGCAAAGGGTGAGCGAGMGTGTCGGTACGTGATCTCTGACATCCGTAGCATGGCTGAGACCCCTGGCGCCACGTGCGCAGGGAAATCTGTTGCCTGTTTGTAGAGGTTGACATCCAGATGGAAACACACCGCGACGCTCCCAGGCAGCCAGATGCTCACCTGACCGATGGGAACGTGGCAGCACGCAGAGCTGCACAGGGCTACATCAACCAGAAATAAGGGGAGAATTAAGTTTGACCAGCTGGGCAGGCAACCACAGCTGGTGGGCAAATTTGGGTGGGATCATGACTTTGCTATTGGCCTTCCCAAAATAGATAAGTGGAGAATTGGACTTTGAACCCTGAAGCAGTGCAGATCAGGACTGTCAAAATCAAGGGTCTCTACCCCTGTTTTTGCACCCATGCCACCTGGGCCATTGAGAATGGCATGGCCACAGCATGACCATAAGAGGTGGAAAAACATACCCCTGTACTTCTCTCTCAGGAAAGGAGGGGATGAAGATCTCATTGCACCTTTTGCCTTTTAGAAGGGCTTTTGAAAACTACAGCTGCCAGCTTCTTTCTAATACTTTCGAAGTAAAATGGATTTGCCTAGATGTATTGTTAAAAGCCCTTCTGGTGTAAATCTGCTCTCTGTGTGCATCTGAATCACATCCATCCCTAAAACATCCACTTGGCAACACAAGTGCAGTCATGCCCAGCTCATCATCTGGCCCAGCAAGGGTAAATGGCTTCAGACTTGTGCAGAGTGGTCAGCTGAACCACCCAAACCATTAGAAATGGGCTGGATACAAGCCCTTACCCCAATGGGGAGGCAATGCCACGAAGGGAGAGGATGCACAGGTAGTTACTATGGCTCAGCTGATCAGTGGTAACCCCTCGAGCCACCCTAATTCAAGGAGGGTATCTGAGCCCTTCACAATGAAGCAAATTATCCCAATTCCTATGCAGTGTGTAGCAGAACACATGATAATGGAGGACTCCTCTTCCTCCCTGCTGGTGCCACACCAGGTCACAGCTGCACAAGCATGTTTGAAAGGAGAACGCAGAAGTGGATTTAAAAATCCCCACATATTTTTGGTTTAAGCCTTTTAGACAGCTATACATCAGGTGTGGGACAGAGAGCTTCATTCTGCACTGGGCCGTCAGGGTGTGGATTTCCAGCTCATGTCTACCTGAAGCTTACTCCACAATTTCTTCCATGGCCATGCAAAGCGGTGAGGACCCAGCAGCCCCACAGATGAGCACAGACCCGCAGTCCA
Source organism: Phoebastria nigripes (assembly GCA_035582835.1). NCBI lineage: Eukaryota > Metazoa > Chordata > Aves > Procellariiformes > Diomedeidae > Phoebastria > Phoebastria nigripes. Next base: position 667,000 of record JAYKAV010001554.1, read on the forward strand.
GGAGAAGACCGTGTGATGGGGACCGCCCTGCACCTTGGAGAGGGCAGCACGTGGCGGCGGCAGCGTGGGTGCGGAGGGCTCTGCCCAGCGCCTACCGACGGCTCTCGCCTGCGGGCTTGGGTGAGTCACTTCGTTTTGCAAAATCAAAATCAACCCCGGCACAAATGGAGATGCCAAAATGCCAAATGCCACAGTGAGGTCTGCAGGGGTGGGTTTTACAGAACGTGAGCAAAGAAGTGGTGAGGTGGTAGGAATTGTGTCCATGGGTGTGGAAAATGGGTCAGGAGAAAGCAGGGGCTGGAGAGAGTCTCGGCAAGGAGGTTGCAAGTGTCTCTTCTCCATTACATCCCAAACCCATTTGGGCTTCAGCATCYCACACCCCACCATCATTTGCTTGTCTTTACAACTCCTCCTGATTCTTTCCTTCCTTGCACTTCAGTCATGCACCATCACTAAGTTGTCATCTTGCTGCAAGTTAATGTGTTTTTCACTACCACGCAGTGCTTCACCTCCCCTCCCAGGGGATGGATCTCCAAGCTAACACCGAACCTGGGATCTTCTTGGCTACGTGAGGAGGTTTACTTGTGTTAGGAGCAAAATGGCCATTTCTTCATGCCCAACCACACTAAAGTGCAGAGATGTTGAATAACTCAGGGTTGAACCTCTTGCAGGATCCTGCCCGAGGCTCCGTGGACACGGTGTCCCCAGATGAGCACACAAAAGCAGCTGATCAACTTAGCTGTGGGATTTTGAGGAACTGTTTGACTTACCACATCAGAGTTCTCACAAGTCTATAAAAACTGAGCAGATGATAGGAAAAGCATATCAGAAAGCATATCAAACCAGGAGGCAGATAAGAAGTCCCTTCAGTTCTTTATTGTCCATAATCTGACAAGGCTTTAAGTTAGCCACAAGAAATTTGTCATGAAAATTGAAGACAGATACGGGGAAGATGGAAATTTGAGTGATATGAACACTTTCAGTATTTCAGACAAGACTGGGTTTGCCTCAGCTGCTACTACAACCTTTCAGATAAGTGGTAAGGTTTCTTTTTGTTAAATGGATTGATATGGATTTTATCTGGTCTATGAAGAAAGCGGCGCATAAAAATGCAATATCATATTTATACTGCATATTAAATGCTTTTTACAGTGACTTTGCTACTAAATTAACTGACCATTTAAAAAGAGAAGTATGTGAAAGTGTCCTTTCTAGCCAAAAGCTGATGCTGAGCATCAGAAACAATTAGTTCTTTTCCTGTTTTAGAAAATGCCTAATTTCACTGGGTAAAACTTTCATGTCTTAATAGTTAAGATACTGAAATCACCAGATCCAATAAAAAATGTAAGTTTATGAATTTTTAGCTGAATATAAATACTTCATCACTGACTAAACCATTCTATTGTAAAACTAATTAAATCATTGTACTCTTTTAAAACTAAGACTTTAAACTCCTGATTACATTACTTTGAAAAAAACTCAATTAAGGGTAACTTGCTGAATGTCTGAAGTAGTTATTAATGCTTCTGAAACACTTTTTTCTCCCTAAAGGCCAAAATTTGACAAAGCAGTTTATTTCTTTTACACTTGCTGGTGACAATTTGTTTTAAATGTTACGACTTGTTTTCATTTGTTCTGCAGTTCGGTTTATTATTGATTTTTCATTTGTTTCGATGTGTACATGCATCACTGTTGGAATCGCATGTATGCAGTGCTCTGGATGGAGAGGGCATGTGCTTTGAGCAACCCTCTTTGAATGGCAGCCTGGGACAACTAAAAGCGATGGAAACAGGGAGTTTATTGATGTAGAAAGGGGACAACTACCACACTCATACTGTTATAGGCTGGATTAAGTCTTGATGGAAGTGAGCCGGTTAAATTGGCTAGGGAAAAGCGGTCAACTGTGAATTGCAGTGCAAATCCCGGGTGAGAGGAAAAGATCCTGCCTTGCCTGCAGGACTTGGCAGTCTCACAGAAGGACCTTGCTGATCCCCCTCACTGGAAAGCACTGCTAATTTATTGTGGCCAAGCCTGAAATGGCTGGAAGCGAGCAGAGTTTCTAGGGGGAGAGATGTGAGAGGATGCCTACCCTACTTCTATTGGTTTTTAGAGCCTCGAAACCAAAGAAAGCCATCCACATGCTGTGCTCGGGCAGCCCTCGGCATCTACCTGCTGCTGCTGACGGCCGGCCAGGGGCTGCTGGCTTACAAAGGTAACGTTGCAACCTTACTGCAGGCTTGACATCAAAAGACAGCTTTGCTGGGTGCTGTTGGGGGCCACGGGTGAGCGGGGATGAGCACGGTGATAGGAAACTTCTGAGGGAGCACAGACGCTCCTCCACACACTGCGAGTCAAAGCAGCCGCTGCAGGAAACCATTCCCCCACCCCGTATATGCGCTTTGCATTTGCAAAAGCACTCCTGGCTGCACTCCTGGCTGCAGCAAGAACCAGCACATGAAAACTACCTCCCCGGGTCAAACGGTGGTGGTGGTTAACCCCAGGTGTCCTCCACGGGTGCCAAGGAGCTGCTCTGCCGAACAGGCATTTCCCAGCCGGATTGGGCAGGGAATATTCACTGCATGGGCCTTTTGTTTCCTCAGTGTTTAAGATGCAGAGAGAGATATTGAAATTTCAAGAACAAAATACCTCCTATACAGAAGAGATTCTGGAAAGCTCCTTTGCCAACAACCTGCTTTTGGAGAGAAACTCTCCAGAGAAGCACACGGGACAAGAAGAAAACTGGAGGAGAAGCTTAGAAGAGGAAATCACCATAATTAAAAGCAGCAATGCAAACCTGATGATGATGATGAACAACATCACCCTGGTTGCAGGTATGGCCCCATTTCTCCATCCTGGCTGTACAGTGGGGAGAGGTGGTTCCTTCGCACCACTGGCAAAGCTGGGCCAAAAACCTAGTTCAGATGAACAAATAACTAGGGCAAGATTTGGTCTTCCTGTCTGTTAGTTAGTGATGCCCTGGTGCCCAGGGCTGGATGCTGGCTTTGGATGCCCTGGCTGGGGAGCTGGACACACCTGGAGAAGCTGGAGCACAGGCCCGCGCAGCCCCCCCAGATCCCGCTGCAGCTGCACATGCGGCTCTGGGCTGCTCTCCCCTCCCGTAACTTGTAGACTTGGGCTCTGGGTGCCCTCTGAAAGGGTGGTGTCTTCAGCCCAGACCTCAAGCTTATCAATCCCATGCTGGTATGTCCCACACTGAGTGCTGACTACTGAAAAATATCCATTAAATATTTATTTCAGGGCCTCCTGGACGCAAAGGAGATCCTGGTCCACCAGGTATGTTGGTAAATGAGCTCTAAGCAACCTTTCCTCTTTTCCTCTTTCTCTTTTTTTCCCCTAAGAGACCTGAAGTGAGGATTTGGGATTTCAATCTCTAGACCCAGATCCTACCTAACGTGCAGACACCCAGTGCCCTGGCCATGAGGAGACCTGCTGCATCTTTTGACTGATCCCCTGGGAACCTCGGCTTGCCCGAGTGCTCCTGCAGAGGTCAGTGACCACCATGGAGGAGCATTTTGGCTCTGCCTCCTCATTGCTACCCCACCAGAAAAGCTATGGGGTGATGGAAGAACTGTACCCAGTCGTTATCTGCAATAACCATCCCAAATTCCCATGCGAGACAAGAAAGGGCCAGTGAGGGGGTTTATGTGCATCCCACGACCAGTGGATAGCTGAGCTTTCTGCCCCAGACATAGCAGGTCCTGCTGCCCAGCTCACTCCAGGACAACTCAAGGAGACCTCGCCAGTCCCTGCTCTATTAGGGTCCCAGCTGAACAGTGCGTGTAACAACCAGTGACAGATCTGGGACCTTGCTCACCCTGTCCGTGGGGAAACAACCGCACAGACTCAGGAATGAGCTGGGTGCAAGTGCTCCCCTCCACCGCCACACACAAGCTGTGGCCCTGGGTGCCTGGGGGTTTTGGATAGAACTACACCCAGTGCAGGAGATAAATGTCTCCAGACTGTGAGGATGCAGCAAGTCCTGATCTAATGTTGGCTCCACTTTGAGCAGAGGTTGGACTAGGCGATGTCCAGAGAAACCAGAGTTTCTATGATCCTGTGATGATCTAAGATGCAACCCTTGTTAGGTCAGGTCTGTATCTCATCCATCCCTAGTTCTTGGCTACACTGATGAGCTTTTCTGAAGAAAAAAAATTAATACATTTTTAAAAAATCATGTTTTCATATCTTCCTGGCTGCACTTACAACATTGAAACAGCACCTCCCGCCAAGCACCGTTATTATACATCAGAGCCCAATAGTTCTGTGCATTTTCAGGAAAGATCTCCCCGAAGGTCCCCACGAGCTGGGCTTGGCTGGAGGACAGCTGGCCCCTGCCCAGCCACACACTCAGCCAAGCTCCACAGACTTTGCTCGAGCAGTTGTGCTGGTCCCTGCCAGCTGAAGATTGGCCTCAGTGGTGACCGAAAGCATGTGCACGAAGGATGATTAAAAAATTCATACCTTCTTCTTAGCCATTACTGCAAATACATGATGTGTGTCAGCTGATATACGTATTTTACATCTCAGGGCTACAGGGACCACCGGGGACAAAAGGAGACCGAGGAATCCAAGGTAAGGCTTTTCTGACACCTGAATTATTTCTGTGGATGAACATAAAGTGGCTTTATGGATGATTTTATGGGCAATCTTGTCCTCAGTCAAGGTGTAAGTCAGTAGGAATGTCATTGAGTTGAAGGAAATAAGCCTATGTAAAACTAATGAGAACAAAAGCAAAACTTAGCTGGAAAAATTCTTATTTTAAAAGTAAATGTGCACTGGTCATGGTGGTCCAATTCCCCACTGTCCCCAGCACCACTCTCAAGTACACAGAGAGCAGAGTTTGGCTCATGCCCGCAGCTGAGCCGCGTGGCCTGCTGCTGACATTCACTAGACACGACACCCAGTGAAGCATCAGAAAAGTGGTGTTGTCCTTGCAGGCTTACACGGACTGCAGGGTGCGAAGGGGAGCAAAGGAGATCCTGGTCCTGCTGGCCCAAGTGGTGAACCAGGAGTGAGAGGAGAAAAAGGAGAGATGGGGCTTGCAGGTAAGACTTCTTCACTACCTCAACATTTTTAAGATTCTCCCATGTATTCCTGTTTAAACTCATTCTACTTAAAACACCAGAAGAAGTCTTCATAGGTCAGATATTTCACAAAAATCCAGGCAGCCCTGAGCGTGGCTTGCCAGTCAATGAGGGAGCTGGATGAACAGGACACTCAACCTGATCTGAAAGGATTTCATTTCGTGTCGTGCTTCAGCAAAGCTCCCAAAGGAGGGYTGGGGGAAGGGGACGTGCAAAATGTTGACTCTGCTCCATGGAATTCTCTTTATAGAGCGACCTTTGTCTAATGAAAGCCACAGGTATTCAATTATCAGCCTATCCCAGATTAAAGCAGCGATGTTTGCAATAGGATTTTCATCATATAACATAATACAATATAATTTTATATGCACAAGCATGTGAATGTTAGTCCTCACTTTAGTAAAACCTATTTCTGAGAACTTTATGTCCTATATAAGCCTGACTGTTATACACCTTAAGTAGAAGAGTTATGCACCGTGTTTCTCCCATGTAACATGCATTAGTGGGCATCTCCTAGATAGCTGTTATTCAGCAGTCTCACATGGGCTGCACCCAGAGAGGAAAGGCTGAAAGCAGGATAGCAAAAAAAAAGCAGAAGATGTGTGTGGTGCAGACCAGGGAGGACAGTTGGCCAGGTTGATTAGAGCTTCCTCAGATCTTCGATCAGATCCCACATGCTTGAGTGAGCTCATTAGCACAAGTTGCTCCAGAAGAGAAAAGTGAAAGTAGGAGGAATACCAAAAGGAGAGGACTTCGGGATAATTCTGGAGCAGAAAGATGAAGGAGATGTCACTCTTTAAATGAGGCACTTTCAAGTAATTCAGCTCTTTCAGAGCATGCTGATCACTTGTCCAGAGCAGAGAAGGCTAAGAGGAGACGTGGCAGTTCCCTGGAAGCACAGGAGTCGAATATGCTGTCCTCCATCTCCACTGTGGCTAGGAGAAGGGTTCAGACTGCAATAAGGGATATTTAACTAGAGAAGAAAACATTCTAGTGGTAAGGATAGTTTGGGGAATAGAATGGGGAAGTGTCATGGCACCACTGCAAGTCTTTAACAGCGGGTCAGACAAACATCTGGCCAGACAGTCTGGCAGACCTGGAGGTGGCTCAGACAGACTCTTGAGGTGCCATCAAGCCCTGYCTTCCTACAGCTTTGCAGGAATGATACTAATAGTAAATGTGGGTATGAGGCCAAGCTCTGCTACTGGTGAAGCTAGACGGAGGTGCGCCACTGGCTACAGAAAAACAAATCTGTTTTTTTTTTAATTTACACACATGTGCTGTGCTGTTTGGTAGGTCTCCAAGGACAGAAAGGTGAAACGGGCAAGAAGGGAGACCCTGGGCCCCATGGACCCATGGGTCCTCAGGGACACCAGGGAGTCCCAGGACTGCCGGGTTTCAATGGTAAGTGCAGAGGATGCAGCGCAACCCACCATCAGCACATGCGTGCCGTGGTGGAGGGCTGCCCTAGCTGAAGCGTTTGGCTAAGCCCTGTTGGCACTGATGCTAGGATGTTGTTACAGGTAGCATGGGGGAGCCTGGACGGCCTGGGCAGAAAGGAGAGGCAGGTAAGCAGTACAGAAGGTGCAGTTTCTTCTAGAGATGTGAGAGCAATCTCTTTTAGATGGTGCTTCATGACAAGGAAAACTGCAGTCAGGCTAGATCCCAGCAGGGGTAAAAGAAGATGATGACTAGATGAAGAAACCATGCCAACGTTGTGCAAATCCATGCCACAGCCTCAGCTGTCTCATCCAGACCCTACTCACTGTGCAGGAGAATGAGAGGGAAAGAAGGGTCCTGTACCGTGGAGGGCTATGTCCTCCTTCCTGACACGTGTGCACACACAAGGGCAGAAACTGGCTGCTTTTTCAGAAAAGCACTTGTACCTCTCAAGGCTGACAGCCTGCAAGGACCTGGGTCCACACAGCCTTTCACTCCAGGCCATCACTCACTGCACCACTAAGATTAACGCTGCCAGGGGACGATTGCAATCCAGCGCTGCTTTTGCCTTCATAGGGTCAACTCAATCTGCACAGTGCAGGGGCCGGTGCTTGAGCTATCTTTCTTTTTTCTCCTTCGTATGTTGTGTTCCATTTCACATGTGCTGCTTTTGCTCAACCTCAAGGCGTAACCGGACAACGTGGACCTGTGGGAATTCCTGGCCTCGAAGGCAGACCTGGTCAGAAAGGGGAGAAGGGGGACCGTGGACCCAGTGGTAGTCCAGGTACCAAGCTACTCAAACCTGTAACTCACTGACCTACTCTGGCCTCACTTTGTGTGATGGCTTCRTCCTTACTGATTTGTTTTTAATTTTAGGAATACCAGGCATTGCGGGACTCAGAGGTGAAAAGGGAGACACAGGAGTAACAGGTAAAGGAGAATAAAACAGGTTTGGGGTCAACAACACGCATCATGCAGACACTGGAAAGGGATCTGCAAAAGCAAGAAGGCAATTTGTTGAGTCCTGTTCTTGGAGCCACAACGCATCCCAGGATGCCATGGTGGGCCTGGGCCTCTGCCAGACTGCTGGGGGGGCAGCTACTCACTGGAGAGGTTGTTTCAACCATCTGTAACGTGCATGAGGAGGTGATGTTGCCTGCATTTTTGTATAAATAGAAAACGCACAAACAAAGCAGCAGTTTAAGATGAACCAGACAACCACCTCCCTACCCTGGCGCTAAAGACAAATTTTACTGGCTGTAAATCTGATGGGGAAGGGTATTCACTAGCAAAGATCTGTCCTGGCCTCCTCTGTAGCGTTGCAGGAAGAGGTATCTTCAGAGGCCAACTTGGAGCGCGTAACCTAGGCCTTTTCTTTGACCTTCCATCTGAAGAAGGCCACCTCTCTGTCCCAGGCACCCAAACGGTAGGGTGACGTTCTGCAGTACAAGGCTATTCTGGTGTATTTCTCTTGAATCAACCTTTTTAACCCTGAATTTATACAGTGYACGCAACCCCTCATCTCCATCAGAAGGTGACAACGGTCCAAGTGCTGCACCCTTCTGCATTTATTGATACCTGGATGATAGGGATGGGAGTCACCTGGCCCAACACTATGTGCTTGCATATGTCTGATGCTCCTAAATTTATGTGTCTAGGCACTCTGTGAGGGTCAGTGAAGACCCATCTCGAGGGAGGGTCTCTATCCCATCAGTGGAGTTTAGGATATGAAATAAATGACCAGAAGTTGATCTACTTTAGGAGAAGATGACTCTCCACTGCCTGCATTTTCTGAAGAGGTCTGCACTGAGTGTAATGGGAATAAGACACCCACTTCAGAAATAGATGCCTATAGTGTAGACAGCTAAACTGGACCAGTTGAAATCCATCATAAATACTAGTTTGCATAAACTTTTATAAATGTATAAATATCTGTCTTATCTATTTTGTTTGGTTTTTTTGATGATCTTAGGTCTTCCAGGGCAAAAGGGAACAAAAGGAGACCAGGGCCCACCAGGTAAACCCTTGTTTGACAGCATGACTTATTCTGATGATGATGAAGCAAAGCACTTTAAATGCCATGTTCCACTTCTCTGCATCAATGTGAAATGCTCATCACACTCTCTCCTTGGGAAGGGACAAAGGCAATGACCTTCTTGCTTTCCACCCAGGTATCCCAGGCCTAACTGGTCAGAAAGGAAGCAAAGGTGATTATGGCAGTCGTGGTCTAAAAGGTGAACCGGGAGTAAAAGGAGCCAAGGGAGACCGTGGAGTCTCTGGTAAGGCTGTTTGCCACAGGGTCGATGGAGCTGATGGTGCATTTGGGTTTGGGACTGTACGTCACAGACTGGCACAAGCTGCTCTGGGGCATGTTTACAGAGCTCATTTGGAGGAACTCAACAGACAGATCAGTCCTCCCAGAAGATGAATGTGCAGAGTGTCACATTTACACCTTGGGAGGTGTGCTAAAAGATATGCAAGTAAACAGATGCATTAGATTTTCTCAAATCCCCAATCTCACAGAAAACTGGAACAGTCCATGTTCCTCTTTGCTTTGTACAGAGACATCTCGCAGCATACCACACCGTTGGGGTAAATCCCACATAAACATGGCAGTCAGGAACACAGAATTGGAAACACCAGGGCTATTTAACTACACCTCTCTAATTGTAGGACACAAAAATAGACAGTTCAGAAGGGCCAATGCTACAGCTACTCCCCATTCTTATCCCCCTCCCTTCCAATCACAGAATGTTTCCAAAAACTCTAAGACCTGTAGTAAAAAAAACCCAGAACAGTAGTTACAACAGGCCATGGGAAGCAACCAATGCTCCAGATGCTTTTTCTTTTAATTGTTCACACAGAACAGTACAAGAGTCCTCAGAAATAAACTAGAGCCTATGTGGGGCTCCTCCATGCATTCCTCTTCTGGAGCTTTGCCTCTGGAAGGGGAAAAGTGTAACTGGGGTGACCCCAGGTTAGGGACTGCCCTCTGGATGGGTCTCATCTCCTGGTCCCCAGAAGGAGACAGCAACGTGTGCTTTGTGGAGGTAGCTTTTGGGGGAAGAGCTCATTGGGTTCTTTCAAACACCTGCTTTCAGACCAGGATGCTACACAGGAATGGGGAGGACTGTTGGGAGTGGCTTTCTGCTGTCCCGTGGCAGCACCTGGAGAGCAAACCCCATGATGCAGATCTTTGTGCAAGTACTTTGGGAGATACCATGCCTGCTTCTGGAGAGCCCAAAGGCTATCACAGATGTCATTTTACAGGTAGTAGTGGGAATAAGATGCATTTCCCACAAGTGAGTGGATGGGATTTTGCAAGTGGCCCTTTTCTTGGGGCACGTGTTAGGAAGACTTTGCTGTATGTTATCCTACTTTTCTTGCCACATTTCTTTTACATGCCCTTAGTCATTTCAGGGTGTCCATTCCAGAAGGGGATGGAGCCCTCATATCTCTGACTCACCCAATTACTCAGAAAAAGTTAATAACTGGATTTTCTTCCAAACAGCTGTCAAATATTTGCTTTTTAAATTTGGAACAGGTTCCCCAGGAACGAAAGGGAGCAAAGGTGAAAAGGGAGAAGGTACTTGACTTTTATTTCTTCTTCTCTCACTTGCCTTCTGGCTTCAAAGCTATCTGAGATCAGGACCAACATGCCCTTGTGCATCCTGGTTAACCCGCAGCATGGCTACCAGCATCGAGGGGTCTGTGCGCTGAGCTGCAGCCTGGTGTCTCAAGACCCAGTAGAGGACCCTGAGTTGTTCAGATTTGAGCTACCAGTAACTTCTGGTCCCACTCTGGCTACAGCCGTGGTGATGGAAACATTTGTCCAGTCTGGGTGGTCACTGCTTCCATCTTTCAATGTGCTTTTTTCCTCATGCCTGTATGACCAGTAGAGTTATTTTCTTCTCCTCTGAACTGTCAGACAACTTCAATCATTTTATACGAATCGCGGAAGGGGGCAGGAGGGGCCGCGTGGAAGTCTTTCACCAAGGGTCCTGGGGGACAATATGTGACGATGGTTGGAGCACCCAAGATGCCACTGTGGTCTGCCGAATGCTGGGATACAACCGTGCGATCTCTGCCTTCACAGCAACAGCAGGTGAGTCTGCAACAGCCTTCCACCTCCCCCGGCCTGGCACGGGTGGTTATGCACACCCAGAAAGCACCACAGCAAGGTCCTCTACACAAGCAGCAGGAGAGCAAAGAGGATCTCCCCAAAAGGGCAGCTCGTTCCCCTTGGGATGAGGGAGCTGCACGTCAAGTGCTGCTTGAACTGTGCCCAAAGGCTTGATTTCCAACAAGCCAACTGTGCAACCCAACACATGCCTGCTATCCACAAGGGTCTCTTTAGAAAAAAATGCATATTTGTCTTTCTTTTGTCCAACAGTTTTTTGTTTGTTTGTTTGTTTAATTCATCTTCCAAAGGCACTGGACAAATTTGGCTTGATGACGTGAATTGCAGCGGGAATGAGCGTTCAATTTTCGACTGTCCAAAGCCCGACTGGGGTGTGAACAACTGCTCCCACAACGAGGATGCTGGGGTGGAGTGTATTTGATGGGACACAGAGGCTGCCCTGGGAGCCGCTGCCCTCCTCTGCTCTCTACAGGACTCTTGTTCATAATGCAAACCCAATTTTGTCAGGCCGTGCTTATAGTCTCTTTACCAGGTCATAAAAATATTGACAGAAAAAGTTGAATCTTCCATAAATCAATAATAGTTGCAAGACCCACAGGTAACCTGAAAGACCCCAGCTGTCATGAAACAACCGGAGCTCAGGCACGTGAGCCAGTTCACAGCTTTTCCAGCTACCTGACATCAGCTCATCTGCAGTAGCTCACATGTGTGTGACCTCTAAGTCCACAGGGGAGGAGAGATGGGCCACTTCAGCTTAGTGCAGTAAGAGAGAACAGGATAAGCGTGCAGAAATGGGCAGTTACTGCAGCTGAGCTGGCTAGTCCATCTTCGTCACAGTACAGTTGTGAATCTGAGCCTAAAACCCCCAGTGAAGTGCATACACCCAAGACAGGAGATGCTCAGAAATCATCAGATGATATCTCTGGCATTCAAATATAAATGTTCTCGAGAAACAATGCTGGTTGCACAGGTTAAAGTGCAAAAATAAGTGCCTGGGATCTAGGTGCTGCACTATCCTGGTTTAGCACAGACCTTGTTTTTGACCTTGGCCAAGTCCCCTGCCTTCTCTCTCAGTGTTTCCTAACCTGTCCCTGGGAGCAACACCCCTTACCTTATCTGGTATGTAAAGCTAAGCGTTTCATACCTTTAGAAATTAGATGCTCCAGTAAAGCAAAGGGATGATGAATAAAAGCAATAATGGGGAAGTATCAGCTAATTAAACTTCCAGAGTGAAAATACAGACCCTAAACCAAAGGCTTCTACCTTAACTGAAAATCTTATACGTGTCTGAGATAATAACTGAAAGGCTTCTCTTTCTTAAGACGTAAGTCTTCCCCTTTTCCACCAGCACTGGGCATTCAGCCGGGGACAAGCAGCCTGTGTACATGTAGCTGGGCACATCGCGACAACCTGCTTGCGGACATTTTATTTAAAATGTCAGAAATACATGTAAGCAATCCCACATCTCTGCCTCAATGTGAGTCATAATTGCATTTGTCTACACAGCTTTGAAACTTGTTTTTAGTGCTTAGAAATCCAGATATAAGTGGAAAAACTGAGCAGTGCTGGTAAGAGCAGCAGGTGATGGGGCATCCAGGGCCAATGTGAGTGAGAAGACCCAGCAGCATTCAGGGTCTGATCGTGCAGTCTGCAGCAAAGCTCGTCACCATCTTGAACCAGAGGAAATGTTTGTTACGGGGTCTCAGGCCTCAGGAAAGAAGTCTGGAAAATCCCAAGCGTTTCCCAGTATCCACTCTGATGCCTTTGACAGCAGGAAAATGCAGAGAGCCACTTAACATTCCCGGTTCTGGTTTAGAGGAGGCAAGGAGCACCTGCCACAAACCATGGGTGAAACCTAATGAATGACAACTATTTCAGAGTTGGTGGAAACCAACGTCAGTATCTCATCTGCACGAGAAGAGACAAAAGCTTTCTGTTCTGGTGGGGAGCCCCACAAGCACTAACAGCATGCTGAGTACTGGCACTTGGGCTAACACAGCTTTCCGCAGGGCTCCCACAGACAGTGCTGAGCCTGCATGGGTTTTCTTCGTCTTTTTTTGTGTGGCAGTATGTAAATAAAACATTTCCACTGTTAGGAAAGAAAGGATTTACAAGCTATATTCATGTCTTGATACCTCAACAGGTGCCACTTACACTCTCATTTTCTCACTTTCCTTGCTAATGGAGTATGTTCCTCACTGTTTTTCAGGCTAAATGCTGAGACATTTGATTTTTTCATCAGGCAAAACTTCCACTGAAGGCAAAGTCACCATGTCCTCAGTGGTGACCCTTTGGCTGGACGTAAATCCCTATAAATCTCCTTTTTCGGGGAATGGGCATCCAGAAAATAGCAGTTGTGCCAGGATTAAGGTCAGGACACCATGGGTTGGATCTGCATGCCCAGGGCAAAGGATGCCGTGGCCCAGCCCGTCTGCTCCTAAGCACAGCAGGAACAGGTTGAACCAAGCTACTGTCCAACAGTGTGGCCAGAAACCAGAGCATGACGTGCTTAACCTACTCTCCTGCCACTTCTTCACTTTGCGGCGCAGAAGTAAAATCTGCAAAATCTGGAGTCAGAGGGATTTCCTAGCAGCCCGGGAGAGCCCATGCCGACACTGAAGAGTTCAGTGCCAAGTACACAAAATGGCATTTATCTTGCAGGGACTAAAGGAGGAAGAAGGATGCGGGTGATTGAGGGAGTGCCTGTGTTTAAGCTCAGCGGCACCACGGCCCTGCTGCAGCACAACCCTGGGGAAGGGCTCGAGGTGGCTCAGGCAGGCACACAGCCGGGCCGATGGCTGCAGGGGCTGGAAATGCCACCACTAAAGGGGAACGGGCCAAAACATGCAGCTGCCTGTCAGCATTGGCATAGCCCCCTCCATTCAGCGGGAATGCAGGAACCAGTATAGAAGTGCCTACACCAGTACAGTTCATTCTGGTCTGGGAAGGGAAAGAGGGAGCTCAGGACCAGGACCTGTGTTAATATTACTGTGCAGGCAAAACCAGAGCTTGGCAGGAAAACAAATGTTGCCTTCATAAAACCACTCGGCATGCCCAGTCCAGAGAGGGAAGCCTAGCTAGCTGGGAGGAGAGCTGCGGGCACAAAGCTCACACAAGAATTCGAAACACAACTGTTTCTGCCTGCTAAAGCAGAGCATGTCTGAGCTGCAAGAGAAGAACCGAGCCCAGTGCAGGGTGTGCCACGTGCAAGAAATAGCATCCATTGGAGGGGACCACAGTGGCTGAATGGCGGTGCCCGTGATTTCACCCTTCCTGTGTCAGTCCCAATGGATCCTCTTGGAGAAGCGCTGCCCAGCTGTGAATAAACAGCAGAGGATGCTAGGCGGTGGCAGCACATTTTATGTCTGATCCTCTTCTGTCCAAACCAGGGTGAAACCAGAAAGAAGTCACTAATGTGGTCATTAAAGCAGGGAGAAATTCTTCCCAGTTCCTGTAAGAGGTAGATGAGCTGAAGGACTCATGGAGGCTGTGAGACTGTTAGGCTGCAGGCTCACTTCCCGCGAGAGCCAGGAGTCCAGGTGCCAGAAATAAAAAAATTGAAGTCCAGCTTCAGCAGATTCAGAAGTTCACACTAAATTCCACACTTGTAATTCAAATCATAGATATCTGTGGCAGCTCCTCACCTGATATAAATTGCCATACTCACTGCTATGTTGTGTTTTGGTAGAAGTAAGAAAAGCCCTTATTTAATTCTAAAAAGCAAAAAAAACCCCGCCGATTTCTTTCAGAACCACTGGATAAAACTAGCATGGGGACAGCCAGGCCCGAATTATCTTCATGTCAATTCTTGTGTCAAATAAAGGTTTCCCAGCAAGGGCAAGGCTGGACATACAGCTAACGGGGGTGCCACCGGTGCGATGGCACCTGGGGGATGAGCCCCGGGTACCCTCCCCAATAACCCAACAGTGCTGAACTATGGGGGCCTCCCCACAGCGATCTCCACGGACGACGTGCATTTATTAAAAATGCTCCTTCCCGACACTAAGGGGAGCTCAAGGGCCGCCACCCGCTCCGCGGCCGCCACGCCGGGAGCCCCGCCGTGCCGCCCGGCTCGGCTCGGCTCGGCTCGGCTCGGCTCGGCTCGGCTCGGCTCGGCTCGGCTCGGCTCGGCTCGNTCGGCTCGGCTCGGCTCGGCTCGGCTCGGCTCGGCTCGGCTCGGCTCGGCTCGGGGGCTGCCCGGCCCCCGAGGCTCCCGCTGCCCCTGCCCCGCCGTGCAGGAAGGCTGCGGTTCCAACAGCGCATCCCTCTTTCTTGCTGCTTTCTCCCACGGAGAACGGCACTCCTGCGCATCCCGGGAGCGGGAGGGTGGCAGCAGCTGGAGGGTCCCCGTGATGCCCCACCTGTGTCACGGGGAAGGACAAAAACGTGTTTTATTCTGTTCAATGGACTGACAGCACACACAGCAAGACCCGAAACCCAAGAGCAGGGCGCTCGGTCTAAGGGGGTGAGGCAGGTTGTGGTGGTTTCCCAGTCTTCGGTAACTCCAGCTGTGGTCAACCAGTGCTCCCAGAAAGGGATTCCCAAAAATAAGAGTGGAAAATACCTTTGTGATTCAGTCTCTTGTGCCTGATGGTTTGTGAGAGACTGCCAGGCAGTCAGGACAGTTTTAGAGGTTTTTCTCTCCACCCTTAATAGCTAGAAGCACTATTTTTAAGGCAAAACCCCAGATTTCACCAGCATGTCAGAGGTGTCCCCTCTGAGGCACAGCTCACCCCCAGCCTCACTGCTGTGAGGGCAGGACACAAGTCACAGCAGTGGCACTTGGAGCCTCAAACCCAGCACCGGGACCCCCAGGCAGCAGGTTTGGAGGGCACTCCTGCCCCACAAGTCCACTTCTCCGGTCCAAGGAAAGGTCCATTGGGGCAGGAAGAGTGCCACAAGTCACCATGGGATAGTCAGTGAGCAACAAAAAAGCCTCTTGCGTGTGCAAAAACGGGTGGCCCTGAGATGTAGAGGCTGACTTGCATGCCCACACCACCTCCCTCCCCAAATACCCAGCTTGGTGCTATTCGGCCCCAGCTTTTAAGTCTCCCAACTAACTGTCCTACACTGCCCTAAAATAGCTATCTATAATAGCTAATACGGAATTGTACAGCTTTGCTTATCATTCACTCCCAGCACCAATTAAAAAGATTTAGTTAAGCAAAATGCAATTACACTGTCATGGATAAAAGGGATACAATTAATTAAAAAGGAATACTTTCCCTTAGGAATGCTGTTATTTCCAGATGCTCCCATCTCTGTCCCTGATCACTCCTCGAGATCTGAAGAGATTTGGGGTGGGGAGAATTGGGGGCGGTCGGGTAGTTAGTCTCCCCATCTCGCTGACTCACATTTCTGAGGTAAGTTAGCAAGACCCTTGAGGACACAGATCTTCTCCAGAGCCCTAAAACGTCATTTCCAACATATCTGACACTGTTCTCCCTGCTGTTCCAGTAAGATGAACATTTCATAGAGGCTGTCTGGCACCAAGCTGGGACTTCTCTCCTTTTGGGGGGAAAACTGGGCTTTCTGTCAACTGTGAAGGAACGGGGAGCCGCCCGAGACTGTGCTGGGGCTGGAAGGATTCACCAAAATCCGCAGGGAAGCAGCTGAAGTGAAGTTTCCCATCTGGTGTCCCTTGGGAGGGGAGGAGACGCGTGCCACCCCTCCCAGCCCGCTGCACAGGCAGGCACCCAGGCTGCTGGTTTCCCAGCCCCATGGTGCAGAGACACTTGGCCCCAGCCAACACCTCTTCCACAGACAGTTGGATCTGGAAAGTTCAGCTCCGCCGCGAGGTGCAGATTTCCCAGCATCGGAGCTTTAGATCATGGAGGATCCTGCTGAGAATGTGTGTTAATAAATAAAGAGTATTTACCTAATCATTGCCATGTCTCAATATTGGCATTACTGTCAAACCACAGAAAAATGACACGGAGGAGAAGGCTGCAGGTTGCCAGTGGAGTTTGATGAGAGGCTGAATGCAATTTTCATAACCTCAACAGAAGTCACGCGCAATTTGAAGCACCACCCAGGCACACAGAGAAGCTGAAGAGCAAAATGTTTACTAACTAAAAGCCAGGTCTCCAGGTTTCCTAAGCCTGAAGCTTGTGCTGAATGCATCCATAACACATCTCGCCTTAGCAAAATTATTGATGATTCCAGTTGCAAATGTAAAAAAGGCAATTTCATTTGGCTCACAGCTAAGAAGTTGTTCTGTCTGAGGGTTGTTGTTCTTTAAAGTACATTAAAGCTAACACATTAAATGTCAACTGTAATAAAGGAATGACTTCTCTGCTCATATTACAGACAGGTAAAAATTTTAATATGCATAGTGGCTATGTCTAAAGATTAAACTCATCATGTAATATATGGGTCACTACTTGTATTTTCACCCCTCTCTTCTGAAGTCTTCTGCTGTTCCCAGAGTGAGATCACATCACCACAAATCTGCCGACACATTTCTTAGCTTTTTCTGCTAAACATCATGTGGAAGGCAGCATCAGGCCTCGAAACCCCCAGATAGTTTTTTCTGTTTCACTTGGTGTCAGAACTGGTCATGCTTTGCCTGGTTAACTCTCTTCCCACTGGCATGGTCCAGTAAAGGCCCAACCAACCACCCAGTGCAGCACACAAGCCTGAGCTACAGGTGTTTCTGATCCGAGCAAAGGGGCCAGTTTGGCTCTCACTGGCACCAGTACGAAGCTGGAGCATGCATCGATGCAGGCAGCTGCTCTGCCGTGATGCAGAGCTGAATTTAACCCAAAGTATTTAAACAAACTGTTAGTGGTAGCTCCAAATTATTATCCATTTATTTCAGCATTTGTCTTTTTCAAATGTGACCTAAAATCTATAAGTAATTAGTTATTGTACTGGCTACAGTATTGCAAAATGCTTCCCTTCATTTTTTATTCAGACTCTGAGCTGTAACTCCAAAATCATTCTAGTCACACCAGCCTTCAAAGGTCTAAATGGGGAGGAAGGGGGGCTAACGCCTTAATATCTTTGAGATTTGCAAGAATATTTGAGGATTTTTCTGGGGATTCAGTGCAAGATGAAAAAAAGAGTTTTGCAGGCAAATAGAGGAACTTGTGCCTCCAGTTCAAAAGGAAAGACACATCCTAATGGAGAAAGATTTAAATGTTAAAGTACTAAATAAACATTGCTATTCAACAGCGGTCTTTGTCTTTTGAGTCCTAGGTTAAAACTACTTCACAGGAACTATAAAAGCTCATTACTCTCCTTTGTTGAAGCTAAATGAATTTTAACAGTACAAGTTCCAGAGTGAAGAAGAATTGCCACCTAACACTCCTCCCAAGTCATCTAGGTGCCACAGCGGGGGAAGGCAGGAGAGGACTTTGGGAGTTGTTAAATAAGTATGCTGTGGGAATAAGTAGTACACAAATTGCATTTATTCTGGGTCCACTTTGTGATGTTTTATGTAAATCCTAGCAAACAAGTGGCGTTGTGAAGGTGCTGGTTTCATGCCATCAGGGTATCAGCAGCATGACAGAGCATGGCTCTGCAATGACCTTGTATCTCACTGCCTTAGAAAATCCCGCTGGAGTCAATGGATTCAGAGGGCTTTCAGGCTTGGGCCATAAATCACTCAAGATATGAGTTACTGCCTTATTAGAGCAGCTTCATAACTGTAATTCCAGATAAATGCACAATTAGTCTGATCTCTTCTGATAACATGCCAACAGGAAAAAAAAAAGTCATCTCCTACTAAGCTGACTAGCTATTCAAAGGAACTGCAGCAAACTTTCACAGATGTTAAGGCCAGCAGGACCATTATTATAATCTCGTCTGACCTTCTGCGTGGTGCAGGGCAGAGGAACTTACCCAGGAGTTTCTGCATCATTCTGAAACTACAGCTTGTTTTCTAGGAAGGTGCCTCGTCTTGGTTTGAAGTTTTCTGAAAGCAGAGAAAGCACCACGTTCCTGAAAAACCACCACATTCTTGCCACGTTAGTTATCCTGCCAGCTCTCTCCCAGTAACTCCACTCTTAATCTGTGCTGGGACACCAGGAGCCAGCTGAGGTCCTTGAGCCACTGAGTGTTGTTGCCTTAAATTCATTCAGAAAAGGTTCAAGAAAGAAAATAAGTTTTCCTTAACACAGTTAACTCCACCTGGCAGGCACAAGCCTACAACCAGGTTTTGGAAGAGCTACTGTACCAGGCAAGCAGCACACCTATAAAGGGATGCTAACAGCTTTGCTGGAGTTAAGAGACAAGAGGAATGTGCGGCATGTGCCAAGATCAAACTGGAGGTGACCTTGATGGTTTTACTCCTGTTCGGCATCTGAAAGGGAATTTCTGGAAGGTTCACACGAGCACTGGGACTCTGCTGTTGCTCTGATGGTGCAGTCGCTCTGATTTTAAAGGAGATCCTTTGACTTTACGGAGTAGCGATGCGAGAAGCTCGGTGGGGGTGGAAGACTCTCAACACGCTTCTGAGGCCCTCAAATTCTTTTCTGGGTGGAAATGAGATCAAACTAAACTTAAGTGGCACTGTTTGCATGAGTAACAGCTAATCCCAATTACCCAGGGCTGCAAGATGAGGATCCCAGGGCTAAAAGAACAAGGGTGTTTTTTTCCAGATATGGGTAAAGACTGTTGACTCAACTTACAGGGCTATAAAATTTCTCCAGTAACAAGCAGGGCCAGACTCCTACAGCAATGCCGGAGGGAAGGGAAATACCCTGCCTCTGAGAATCTAGTTATTTCAGTCAGCCTGGAAGAGCTGCACAACACTATAAATGGATCTGGTTGCGGTTAAGGGATAGATGGGCAGAAGAAAAACGCCCTTCGCTTCTCCTGTGTTTATACTCCAAAACTGCAAGACTAAGAGTGGGGAAGTCCCCTACTCCCGGTTTATTTGCTTTAGAGGCCTTTTTGAGTGCCCCAGTGCAAGCTGGCATGGAAAGGGCAGAAGAAGGGAGAGAAGCATCCCTCTTTTCCGAGGGCTGCTGTGACCACAGTGCCCTGGGGCATTCTGACTTTCCACCTCCTGAACTAGGAAATGTGGAAAAAAAAGTAACTTTTTCAACATTTTCCTTTTGTTGCTCCCGGATGCGCAGTGCCACTTCCAATTACAGGCCAGCGTGTCAGTTGTGACCTGCTCTGGTGTGACGTGCTGTGACCCCGTGGGGCAGACACAGCGCGCTGAGGATGAGAGGATAAAATGTATAGTCTTCAGTAAACATGTGAGGCCCAGCGTAGTGAGGGGGTCCTGGGTGATGAGACTTCAGTGAAAGGCCTCCAAGCATCACCCAGCACGGGAGATGAAGCAGAGAGTTGTGACCTAGGTCACATCTGCAGCTGGTATAAATCAACATTGCTCTCTTGATATCTGGGGAGCTACATGGATTTGCTCCTGCTAATAATTCAGCCCTTTTTTGTTCATTTTTGTTTTGCCCAGCTCTCTCGAACACTGCTTAGCTCCCATAAAAGCTGTTATAAGAATATGCACTTAGGTGGTTAATATATTTTACAAATCCACTCTTCTTTCTCCAGTATCTTCTATAACACGCTTACGAAAACCATTTCTGTGGAGCGGGGCCACTTCTCTGATGGTGATGTGATCCCCTTGTATGGGTTTGGGTGTAGATTTACACTAGCAATGGCCACACACACTGACAGTGACCGAAACGTTCATGCAATGAGCTGCTGAGGCTCACTCAGGGCAACAATGAGAGGAATGTGTCCAGGCACTGCAGGTCTCCAGTCTCTCAAATATTTTAGAGTAGTTTGGGATATGCAATCCCCATTGTGTCCACTTTCATGTTCTCCCTTTTGCATATCAGCACGTGGTTCCTCCTGGCCAGTCAAACAGCAAGAAAAGCCTGTAAATATGAGTAGTGGGAAGGATAAGCCCTTTCCCTTTACAGCAAAGCTTGGCATATAGACCAAAAGACAGCCTTTGTGTGGTGCATCAGAAGATAGACACTCACACGCTCTACGAGATCCACGACAAATCAGACAAGCTGTTGTGCAAAGGAAAAGGCTTTAGAACAAACATGCCTCGAGAGATTCACAAAGTTGCCTTGTCTGGAGATGGATGACACCGGAAAAGTAAAGGGTAAAGTGGATTTTAGCATCCTCCCATGCTCACTAGACCAGGTGAGCATGTCTTTAGGCTATGTTTTCTTTATCCCAGAAAGTCCAGATGAAAATCCCACCAGGATGTGCCTTTCCAACTAGGTCTCTGCATGTAACGGGAAAACAGCATAAAGGGTGTTTTTTTAGAAAAAAATTCATCAAATTGATATGCGTGTTCCTCATGGAGATACTTCTGTGGTTGTTCTGCTAAAGGAGGCATCTTCTGGCTGGGCTGAAAAGATACAAACAGTTTCTATGTTGAATTTCACCCAGTCCTAGAAATCTGAGAGAAGTGGAAGAAAGAGAAATGACTGTAGGAAGGCCCTGTGAGCACTGTATCTGTGCTGGTCTGCAGGTGTTTCATGTGAGCTAGATAATAAAATGAGGATTGCAGTCTTATTAATCCAGGCTGGATCTCTGCCAAACCCAGGATTGCTGTTCTTACAGACACAGACTTCAGAGCACCTTCTGCAAACTCCACTTCCCCTTCCAGGATCCCAAGTGGAAGCTCTGGCATGGTCCGAAAGCCTGGAGCAACTTTCCTTCGCTCCTAAACTGGAGCTGGGGTGTGCGCTGCCCCTCACCTCCCTCAACACCGGAGAAAGGGGGAAAAATTAAAAGAAACCTTTAAAGAAACATCATCTTATGCAGTCTGTCTGCAGGACGTGGGTTAAGCTCTGAAGCTGGCAAAGCATGAGACCATTGAGCAAGGGAGAGATCGAGCTCTGTCTCGGCTGACATCAGGTGCACATTTCCCCCATACACCTGCAGAAGGGAGGCGATACCGGCATGGTTTGTCTTCAAGGAACTCATTTAGCACTTCTGGTTATACTGAACTGGCTGGTTCCTTCCCTGACATTTACTTTGCAAAATTTGGAGCTTCCCTTAGAGAGTCTTTCTGGAGTTTAGCCCAGCAATGAGTCAGAGGCTAAGTGCCTCCCAGAGCCAGACTCTTCTGCTCCTTTGAGTCCCTCTCAGCAGTTATTTCACCCGTAAAAGAAATCCCATTCCAGTTCTTTACCTCCCTTCACAAACACAGAGACCGCTCAGGGCCATGTGCTTCCCGTCCATCACTCAGCACAGCTCCCATCAGCTTTATCAGCTGCTTATAGCCCAGAAGCTGCAGCCAGGGCTGGACATTGCCAAGGGACTTTCTAGAGTCTGGGTGACATTTATAAATCCTTTGCTACCTCCTTTTCCCAGCCAGTCATAACCCTTTGGCGGGCACGGTTTCCCGGTGCAGGGCTCACAAAAAAGCCCACCCAGTCCCCATTTCCCCACCTGCTCCCCACTCCCCATGCAGCCCCATCTGAAATCAAATCCCTAACCAGCTGCTCCTTATATCCAGAGGGAGAAGATTCAGGGTGAGACAGGAGTGAATAAAAGGTGCAAGAAATAATGTCATCATCTGGAAAGTGGGTGGTACTACTGAGAGCTGAGGGGACTTAACTCGGGACTGTGAAAGCTTCAAGGCAGATGGATTAACTAATGAGGTGTGGGACACTTCAGGAGTCAGGATTCACAGCCTTGGGCACATTTTTGCTGGTTGCCCAGGCATTTGAGGAGGCACTCGCTGTTCCCACTGTGCACAAACCTGGGTGTCGGGTCTCTTGCCTTCCTCTCAGGCTGCCGGGCAGCACACACGGCCCATCCGCAAGCCCAGCAGTGGACCACGCACCAGCTTTCTAATGCAGAAAACAGGAGTCTCCCAAAATGGTTATTTAAACAGGGCATTTTAAATTGAGCTGCACTGATTATTAGAAAGCACAGTAATTTTCAGTCTCATGGCACAAAGGCATTATAAAACTGCTGCGAACAGCTCTTCATCAACTCCTCTAGGCTCCAGCTTTCTCCCACCTTGATACTCCTGCAGTTTAACCCTGATTATTGCCATTTATCTGTTCACCCCATTACGATGGATGCAGTTCCAAGCTGTCCTTCGGCTCTGTGCCATACAACATCAAAGGATCCAAGTCCTTCACTTAGTATCAGCGCACCTAGTGATGAAATGGGTTCTGACCCAGAACAGAGCAATGCAGGGACACAAAGTTAGAAAACTGCCTGAAAAATGTCGAAGCATAAGCATAGAGGAGAGTTGTGTGGAGTTTTCATCCAAATTTCTTAAAAAAGACACATTTGGATAGGAGAAACTCCTACTCCAGTGTAGAAGGGCTTATTCCCCAGCTAACTTCAAGTACCACAGCTAAGCCTATCTATCTAAAGTATTTCTGGATTCTTTCCCCTATCTTTAGGGTTTTTTTCCTCCTATTCATTTGTACATCTTCTGCTCCTTAGCTGTAAACTATTCCAAGATGTACATATGATATGAATTTATAAACCAGATGATAGCTACCATTCTTACTTTAAGGAGGCAAACTCATGTACTGTTTCTAAGGCTTTAACTCTTCATCTTTGTTTTCAGAGCTGTATGTACTGCTCTATTGATATTTCTGACCTTTAGTTTCTAAATATTCAATCTCTTTCAAATGAGATCTTGGTAGCTGAGAGTATTTGAAAACACTGATACTGCTAATCAGCAAAAGTCTTGCTGAATTTAAAAAAAGCACCTTGTCTGTCCTGCATGACAAAACACTAATGCTAAGTTAACCCCAGCCGACACAATAAGGTGTGGAGTAGAGAGCAGGCCTCTAAGGTTGGTTAAGACAGAAAATATTTTAATCACAGTTGAGAAAGGAAGAGATCAATGTCAGGTTTGCATAGGCTCAGGCAGGTCCTCAGCTGATGTAAATAAACTCAGCTCTGTTGAGGTCAAATGGGTTTACACCCGCAGTTATTTTTCATGAATGAGGTGAACATGTAAAATCCCTTATTGAGTCACTTTCAGCAAGCTTGAGCGGGTCAATTCTCACTAAAATCAAGAGGAATTAGCAGTCTGAGAGAGGACCACCCAAGTTACTGCAGGCTATCGGTAGCTTTCGAGGGAAAAATGGCTGTAAATCGAAGAACACAAGTTCTTCCCCATTAAAAGCACAGATTAAGCATATAGCTGAAAGGAGCTCAAAACCTTTCCTTTCTGCATTTGATGCAGCAGGAGAGTGTTTGTCCTGGCAGCAGCATTTCAGGTAGACTGTGACAAGTCAAGTATGTAAATACTTGGGCTGAAGCATCCCATCTGTCGCTTTGAGGGTAGCTGAGAGAGTTAGCTGGCAGGTGATATGACCAGTACCTGGATGGAAAAGTGGAGAAGTACAAAGATGAGGGGAACAGCCAACATTCAAAATGGACAGAGGAAAAAGAGAATCCAAACTGACTCCATAGGAAAGAGTAGAAATGTAGAGAACCTCCAACAGACCATTGAAATTGTCCATTATATGAAACCAACGGGACATTTTCAGGGAGTCTGGGGTCAGAAATTAGACTCTGGGTTTCAGAAGTAATCATACCACAATCGAGTCAAATTTGAGAAAAAAAAGAAAGCTCACACAAAGTCTAAAAAGTCTTGGCACTGCAGGTATGAGAACTGGAGCAGTACGAGGCTCTTTTTGTTCTATGGTAAGCTAAAAAAATCAAAAACAAACGTTCAGATTGAGCCAAAATGCAAGTTTCTCTGTTCTCTTGCCAAAACTAAAAGCAAAAATATTTCAGTTTTTAGGGAAAGTGAGTGTTAAAGATTTCACCAAGTTTGCGTATCATTTAAGTCAATCCACAGCAATTTAGAGGTGGTCCCAACAGTGAGGAAAGCAGCCTTATGTACCCCAGGCAAAAGTGGCCAAAAAGAGGAGTTCAGCCCACCCGGCCCGGTGTTTGTGCCACATTAACACCGATTTAATCCTAGTGACCCTATACCCACGCTGCCAGTAAGGACTTCTGAGCATCCCAGTTACTTTATAGAAACTTTGTCGATGGCGACCATCTGTCATTGGGAAAACACAAGAAGGGGGTTTAGTAACAGGCTGGCAGGGAATACTGGAAAACTGGCAATATATTTTACCAAGGACAGATGTAAACACAATGAGGATATTGTTTTGAAATTAAGGGAAGAGCAGGAAATTTCACAGTGTTCTCCTGAGGTTTTTTTTTTCTTTGCCACACCAGTGGAAAAAAAAGCTGGCAAGCGAGAAGACTAATTATAGGGCATAAATCTACCATTTTGGGGAATCTCCCCTGGGGTCTGCTCCTCCTCTGTTACTGCTCGATTGCCACCATTACTGCATGTGAGATGCATGTATCCGCTGCTGCTAAATGCCACAGATGTATCTCTATTATCCTTGGAAACATAAACTGCTTTTTCTAACAATCAATTGCCCAATTCAGAAACAAATCTAATGAGCTCATTCTGCCTTATTTGTTGGAATCCAGCACCATTTCTGCTGGGACTGAGATAAAAAGAAAAGCGCGCAGAAACCGCTTAGAAAAGCTAAGTGGGAAACTTAATTATTTCAGTAATTTTGCTTCCCAAATTAAAGGGAAAGATGTTTCACAGATGAGAAGATTTTCAAAGTGTCTCAATCCCAATGAGAGAGATTTCTGTTTAAAACGCTGATGGTCGAAACATCTCCAAGGCCATGTTCATCGCAGAAGGGGAAAATATTCAGAAAGTTGCCAAAAATGTCATCCAGGGAGGGAACCTCTCCCCAGATCTTGTCTGCACTAATAAGAGTTTGCTGGCACTTTTGAAGGCAGACGTATCTTCTGCTGGCAAAAGCCTTTGCCGTTCCCTCACTGAAGGAAGACACGCTCTTCCGCTGCTGTAAATCCATATATTGCTGCTCCTGCTAGCATCAAGCTGTCATTAAAAATCGCAGCCTGAGAGGCATTACTGTGGCAGGAGACGTCTCCAGCATGGGGTAGGCTTTGGCTGGGGGCTGCCGCTTGGGAAGGGGTCTGTGTCACTGCTGAGGCAGACGTAGGGACCAGCGAATCCCCCAGAGCAGGGGGAAAAGCATGAAGCCTCATTAACCAGCCAAACCTGCAATTAGTAGGGTAATGTTAGGCGAGGAGTCTGATCCACAGAAGCGGTGGCTGGCTGGGATTGCTCATGTCCCTTTCTGCTCTCCTCTTTTCATCAGGTCTCCTGGGGATTAGCCTGAAGCTAACTGAAGTGATGGAAATACTTCACCGACTTCGACGGACTTTGGATCCGGCTTTTCATGACATTTTATCCTCTGGTACTACTCCAAAAGGCCCTACACGACGACCATGCGACTGAGATTTTCAAGTCTACTCCCATCACTTTCAACAGAGACTTTTCTTCCACCTGCTGAGACAACCCTGAGCCACGTGAATTAATAATTAAATAAGAGCTGAGCACCAGGGGAGGGGAAGTGACAAAGCTGCCAAAATCCTTCCGAGATATTTTGACAATCCACAGCCTGAAAAGATTGTAAATGAGGGTCTGGCCCCTCGTTACTCTCCCACTTTCTCCTGCGTATCTTTAAACACCACACAGATTACGCATCATCCATCCTGGAGACGCATTTTGATGTCATAACAATAGTTCCAATGCCAGAGTACACAACACTGAGCTGCAGGCACAGTGATTAACAACCGCTTTTGCCACTGTACCTTCCGGACTCCCATCAAAGTAAAATTTGTCCCAATTAATCAAACCCAAATGTTCTTTGCTGCAACGCTCATCTGTATTGAGACGATCTCGAACATTCATCCCGGATGCTGTGCGCGGCTGCTAACCTTTCAGTGCAGTCCACCGGGAGCTGCTGCTCATTTGTATACAAAGCGCGGCGGATAAAAGGGCAACTAAACATAATTTACCTGGAAGTGAGGTTAAAAGTGGTTTACCAGCTTGATGGTGTTTGGCTTGAGAAACAAGACATTAATTAACACCTACCCATTGATTAATATTGACCAGCTTTTTTGCCTTCTGCAAGTTTTAAGTAGGTGATTTTTAAATTTATTTTTAGTTAAATTTTCCCCTTACCAAGAATATTTTGACAAAACTTTGGCTAAATATGAGCCTGCTTCTGGCCTGACTGCCTGACGCGGAGAAGACCTGAACCTCCACTGAGGACTGCAAGTGCTGCTGCTCTGAGAGGTCCTCCTGCCCTCAGTGGGAGGGTGCCCCAGGACACCCTGATCCAGCACCACTGACATTAATGAGCCTTGTCATTGTCTTCAAAGAGCCTGTGTCCAAACCCGCACAGCCAAATCCTGCTGCCCACAAGGCTGGGACTTTCTGACATGCTCTCCTTGCCTTGGGAGCCATGTGCCTAATTTCACTGCAGGCATGTTAGAGAAACCCAGCGTAAAGACCCAAATCTTTTGGGTTTCTTTGAAAGGTGTCATATTTATTTAGCAGTAGCATCCTCCAGGTGCCATTGCAGCTGCAGCGCGGGGTATTCGCATGCTCTCAGCACCCCGACTGCCCCGCCGATCCCACAGACAGAAGTTGGGCTGTTTCGCCCCAAATAAGAGCGAAGACCTGCCCCATGCTTTGCTACTGTCCCTGGATGCATGTGACACAGGTGAAAATGTCCCTATTGCCAGGGTGCTCCTCGTGGAACAGGAACATGGTCTTGATTCATCCTCTGAAAGTGCTGCTTTTATCATTTCTTGTCCATCCACGGCACGTTTAATTTGGCAACACTGTTAGATACAAGCAAAATTAAAACCAGCTATTCACCTATCTGAGACAGGAGGAAGCCTGGATTCCCGCAGTTAACAGACACCGTAAGTGGGGAAACTGGCTTTCACATGAATCTTTCCAAAAAAAGGCGGCATAAGGCTTGAAACCCACCCACAGCCAGGACCTCCCAGGTCCCAGGAGAGCCCATTTCAAGCAGGTAGGTGATTCAGGCGCCGCGGTGGGGGTGTTAGCACCTAAGCCTGATCTTCCTCCAGAAATTGTCCTTCAGGCTGGCCAGAGCCCATGGAAGCAACTTCTGCAAAAACCAGAGCAGGTGGGAAAAGCCTTCGGGAAGCAAAAGCAAAGCCTTGAAGCTGTATCTGCCTTGGCAGGTTTTGAAACAGAGCCCTTTCCTTGAATTCTTTTTCAGTGGCTCTTTTACTGGTGTTTATTAAAAAGTGACCACTTTTGAAACTTGAAAGATCTCTTTCCAAATCGCCATAATTTTTCTCATCCTCCAAAAATCTGCATTTTCTCTTCAATTGAATTTTCCATAAATAAAAGACCCTCTGCAACTTTGAAAACTACTTTGATTCAAAGTTTTAATAAAAAACGTTTGAGGCATCTTATTGTCCTCGCCTAGAGGGGAGAATGCTTGTTTGTTTGTTGGCAGGGTGGAAAATGCTGACAGTAATGACAGCTTCAGGAAAAATTAATTTTTGGGTAACAAGCTTTTTTTTGTCCTGGAAATTCCAAACATTTGTACATAGGGATCTATACCTACAACTATAGAAATACTAAACCATGTGTTTGTTTAAATTTAAGCTATTAAAAGATTTCAGCGCACTGAAGCATCAGTCTGTTCATTTTCTCTTCTCACCTCCCATTTCAAAATGGGATGACTTTGCACTCCAGAGCCATGATTTTCATTTCAAATTTGACCTGACCTTTGTAGGACAGGTGAAACAATCCCAACTGCAATGTGATTTTAATCAAACCAAATATTCTGAAAACATTTCAAATACTCAAATCACTTTTTTTTTTCCTTTTGTAAAAGAAAAAATGCCCATTTCAATTTGATCGAAGACAAATTTCCCTTTGGCTTGCTCAACAGACTAGAAAAAAAAAAAGAAGCCTAAATCTAACTATGAACAGAAGATGCACAGAGGAACTTATTGGTGAAAGACCACTACAGCATGCCCTGACTCCYGCCAGCGAGCCTGCTGGCTTAGCCACTGCTGATGGGCACCATTTTGCGAGTTTGTTTTTGTTTGATTCATCGGGTTGTTGCATTGTTTTTAAGACTAGATCAAAATAACACATCTGGCCCATCACAGAACAGTAACCCCAGATAGTCTTGGCCTATGTCCTATCCTCCTGCCTCCTAACCACTAAACTAGATCAAGTGTTCAAGGAGTCTGAAATCAGCCCTGGCCCAAGAAATATGCAGTATACAGAGATCTCACTCTGGGCCGCTTTGCAAAAGTGCATTTTTCTCTTCATGCTCCAAAGCCCCAGAAAGCATCTTTAAAATCATTCCTCCAAGTATTCTGCAGCTCAGCCTTAAATGCTGAACACAAATGAAGAAGCCTCAGCCTTTAGGAGCTGCTTCGTGGCTCAAGCTGTCCCAGCACTCCCATTATCTGCCATGGGCTTGGGATTTGCTCACATTTTATGACCATTGCACCAGGGAGAGCTGGTCTTCCAGTGCTCAGATGAGAGATGAGGAGTATCCCTAATATATACAGGTAAAGAGAAGGATGAAAATTGTTTAGATCTGTGGTTTAATGGGAAGAAGTTATTTCCTTGCAATTGAAGCCTGGTCTCCCCAAAAGGGAGGGAAGACTGAATTTGCTGCATCCCTTTACGAGCAGCTCTGCACATCAGGCTGCAGCCACTACTTGACTGACACAGCGATTTAGGAAACTCTGTGAGTGATGAGTCACATCCCTGTAGGAGCCTCCCTCAGCCCCAGCGTGGGCATGGGGCAGCCGGCCTCTCCTGCAGATGAATGTACAGTCATACTGACCGCATGAATAAATTGTAGCTCTCCAAGGCTCATAACTCAGCCAAATCAGTCCCAGTTTTCACGGGAGCGCCCGGCTGTGCTCATCAAGGAGACCCATTCCCCTGCCAGGATTCATTTGCCTACCCCCAGCTGCTTTGTCTGTGCAGATGTTAAAAATAAAGTTGCATTGACTGTTTGCTACAGGAAAAATACAATTTTTACACTCTCCTATTGCAGACTGAGCAGGCCAGGTCAGCTCACAATCCCTCACGTGTTCTCCCCCAGCTATCTCACCCCCACCCACATAAAAAAATAAATGAAAAAGCAAGAAATCAGCTAACCCTTTTGTCCGGGGAGAGGCCAAGGTTTGGAATCAATGCTCTGGAAGGCAAATACAGAAAGCCTCTTTAATCACCAAGAGACCTGGACACCTCTTTAATTATCCAGGCTGAACCCTGTGGCAGCCTTGCCTTGTCTGAGCACTCAGCCAGGGCTGGGGGGCCCAAATGCCCTGGTGAACCCCAGTCCCAGGTGCCCTTGGAGGTCACCTGCCAAGACTGAGCAGCTTCGGCCCCTGCCAAAAAACTTACTTTTCTGTCACTTATTTTTTATGAACTTCTACAAGCTGCCAAGAAAGATATTTTCTTACACAGAGAATCGATTAAGACAGCAGGAAGACAAGAAAAATGCCCCTTCTCCCCCCACTTTCTCATTCATCACTAAATTAATGAGAAGCATTTGCAAAGGACACAGGCGATCCAGCCCACGCTGCACGCCGGGTTTCCCACTCCCACCTAACCCCACAGGTGGGCAGCATCACCAAGGACTGGCTTTGTGACAAAAGGCACCCACCACGGCCAGAGCTGCAAGGCTTTAAGAACCACTCTTCAATTAAATTAAAAACATTTCTTGCAATAGTGTAATTCAGAGCCTGGGGCTTAAAGGAGGATTTCTGAATGCCAAATAATCCATTTATTAAAAATAAAAAAACCCACCCTTAGTTTATCACCTGCTATTCTGAGGTGAGAGACTCATACCAAACCTCTGCAGAATGCAACTATATTGACTACAAATGGGATTACTCACAGGAGCTTTTCATTTGTAAGTTTTCTGTAGAGCTTGAAGGTCACACATTAAAAAGGGCTACAACCTCCTTCAAAAAACAGCAAGGGAGAACGCATTACCTTTGCTGCTGCTGCTTATGCAAGGAAACAATAAATGCCCTTCTTAAATGGCATAAATTGAGCTGTGCTGATGTTTCACAATGCCACAAATTGYTTATCTTATTTAAGTGTCAGGTTGTTTGCTCCTGGATGAGATCCATGCTGCTCTGCCGTGACGGACAAGATTAACTCAACRGCTCTGAAGTGGGAAGGGCCAGCTCAGAGCGCCCAGCACAGCTCATCTGGCCAGTTAAAGGATATCCGCAGGGGGCAGTCACTCTGTCACACACATGCATTACTTTATTATTTATAGCCCAATGATCTGAGTCTTTGGAGGTTGAGCTTTGACATGGTGAAGCCAGAAGGACCTTTGGTCCCTTCAAGGATCCTCCTCRAGACCCCAAGGTTTGGAGAAGCCACCACGTGCTTGCTGTGCTCAACTGAAGCAAGGCAAGGTGGGCAGCCACATCTCCCCGCCGGCCCCAGACTCCCCAGACCCTGCTTGGGGGCTGCAGGCAGCCTCGTGGAGGTGACACGGACATCAGCTGTCTACCTCGTTCCTGCTAGCAACAGCTCCAAACCTCTCGCAGGCATGCGAGTGCTGCAAAGCCGACGCAACGGTCTTTCTCGTCTTCCCCGAGCCCGGGCAGCGCCGGTGATGCACACCACGTGCCAGTGGACTCCCCGCTCTCGGCAGGGACATGGTGGAGCTCGTTTAGGAGCAAAATGAACTCACCTCGGTCTTGCCTCTGGTCTCCGCAGTAATTAGTTGTGGCCCAGAGGACCTCTGTGCCAAAAATCACACATCTGAAGAGATCCTTTTATTTTGAATTAATTTTCAGATTTTTTAATTGTCTCCTTCAGCGCATTTCAGTGACATCTATCTTTTAAAAATGTCTTAATTAAATGCCAGATTTTCAGACCTTTGAAGGATAGCTGTGGAAGTGTCATGGGGCAGATGTACAGACTCTTACCCCACCAGACACCAGGGGGTTTGATGATCTTTTCTTTTAAGAAAAGGAGTTGAATTGTCTGGTTCTCAAAATGTCTGCTTGTACCAATTTTTTAAATTCTTGCTATCTAAAACATTTAGTAATGTAGCTCTAGCCCAATGCAGAAATAGTGCATATGAAGTACCTACGATGAAAAAACATGCCAGTTCTGTGCCTGGAAAACATTAATGAGTATGTTTCCTGCTTTCTACTTGCAGCAGAGAATGAATAACATACCATGAATACCCAGGCAACAGGATCAGAGGTCTGTGTGAAGACTGACTGCCCTGTAAGGAGAAAGGAAGAAAAGAAATTACTGTCTCTGCTCTGTAAACCTGTCCTCTCTGTTTGATGGGGTTCCCAAAATGAGCGGAGTGAGCACTGGTCTGACTCAGGATCAATCCCCCAGCCCACTGTGAGCAGAACCACGAGTGGGGATCCCTGCAGGGACCTGGACCTGCTGTCTGCTCAGCTGGAAACCACATTTCTGGAGGAGCTATTTGTCCTTCAAAAAGCCATGAATCACTCGCACGACTCCCCAAAAGCAATGGCTTGCAGGACCCACCTGAGGTAGCTGTTCGTAGTTGCCCTGACAGGCACTTTCTTCCTCCAATAGCCCAAAATAAACAAACACCAGCGAAATCAGGGAGGAGAAAAGGGGCTGAGTGTTAGGGCTGGAAGAGATTCATGGGACCAGAAGAGCCCGAGCCATGAGAGAGCAACTCCACAAGGTTGCATTAGTAAGCACAGACACACACCAAGCAGTGCAGGAACTTCTTTTCCAAAATAAGCACCCATTACATGTCCTCCTCCCTGACCACAAATCCTCCCCTGCTAGGGCGACAGCCGCCCTCCCCCTGGCACCAGCAGGTTTTATAAGCCTGGACCGGTGAGTACTGCCATCTGCAATCCCGTTTTTACCTGCGTTAAGTACCTGCTAGCATTACAACTCCCTGTCCCCGTGGCACATGAAGCAGTCATCCAGTTTGTCTCCTGGCTTGCTTGAACAGGATGCAGAGTAAGTAAATTTTTCTCAGGACCAGCTGTAACCAACACTGCTTCTGTGATGTTCTTTTTTCATTACTTCTGACATTTTGGCACATTAGCTTTGTTCTGGACTATTACATCTCCAGCTCTCAACTGTGGGAAAGGAAGGCTGGGTGGATGAAAAGCCTTCTTGAAAGATCACAGACAAAACTGAATGGTAAGAAGGGCAGCAGCATAGCCAGGCTCTTCTCCTGCAGCAGATGGGCTGCTCATCTGGACAGTATCAAAGGAAAGTCCAAAAATGGCTTTGGGACAAGGACATGCAGCCCATGGTGGTGCTATATATGTATTGAAGACCTCAGATAGGTGATCTGAAATAGCCAGGAATGATCCTCCTGGGCCCATCCTCTAGGAAAACACTTAACACTAGGAGAAAACTTGGTCTTAGCTGGCTAAGCTAACCCTTGTTAGTCATGGGAAGGCTGCTGACTTCCCAGGAGTCCCCCAGACTTGGCACCCATGTGGTCCCATAGAGCGGCGGCTGTCCCTCACGGCTCCAAGGCATGGGTCATCTTTGTTTCTTGGCAACTTTATCAGGTATCACATAATAACATGGATTCTAAATACTAAATAAATCATGTCTTTCATAAGTGTTTATTGCTCATTAGTTTGGACACCGAGCTAATGAATGACTCATTTGTCTTCTAAATCCCTAATGACCATTAATTACAGAATTTACCCAGCCTGCTTAGAAATGGAAGTCAGAAATCAACTGTCAACTGTTTACAGATATATACAAAAATGCACAGCTATTTTTAAGACTCCAGGATGCTTTGTCAGGGAATTGCAATCACTCACCGAAGTGCTGCRCTTTAATTTCCAGTTGGAAAGCTTCGGAGCATTTCTCCTGGCAATTGTTAAGTGGCTGAATGATTGCTCCCCATTGACAAATGAGGGGCTGGCAGGTCACAGGTGGTTATGTGCATTCATATAAAGTAGCACAATGCAAGTCAGTGCTGCTTAGACGGGTGTGTCACCTCTTCATATTAACAAAGAAAAATACCACTAAAGGTTTCAAGTGTTTTGCTTATTAAGCAGTTGACTGATTGCTCCAGACTGGCAAGCGACACCATGCAAGGTACCAGGTGCTGCTGTTTTCTGGCGTGCTAGAGCTGCTGAACTTCCTCTTGGGCTAACAAATTAGTCAGTGGTACAGTAAAAAGATGAAGTTTTTTGTGGATTAAATATTTTAAAGTATCTGTTGTGTGATGTGTTCTTGTCAACCCAACACCCCTCCTGTTACAGATGGAGCAGCTCTTTCTAGTCGCTCTGAAAACAACAAAAAAAGGACTTGGCTGACTACCTGAGACACAAAAGTTTCCATGGAGGCAGATGGGGGCTTGGCATAATTGGGTGTCAGGTGAGGAAGCATTTTCTTGTGTTTGCTTTGAACCTGCTGCTCAAAATATTCACTGGTGGCCTTTGTACTAGTGTTCAACAGCGTGGTGAATAATACTCTGGTCACTCCATCCATCACCTTCAAGATATCACAACTTCTAGATCATCTCACTTGCAGTCATTTCTTTTCCAAGAGGAAAAGTCCCAGTCTGTTTAGTGTTTGGCATATGGAAACTCTTGCATGCCCTTGATCATCCCTTACCCTTCTCTGTATCTTTCATGAAAGATGAATAATGCTGTTGGCTTCCTTGGAATTAGTACAAGCTTGAAGTTGAGCTTGTAGTTAAGAATTTGTTGGTTTCATGCGTGGGTTTTAATTTCTTCAAAAGTCACACGCACTCATGTAATTTCAGTGACACCAGGCTGGACGAGAAAAAGTGTTGGCTGGATCACCACATGTCCAGCGCACAGGCTACAAAAGCACGGTCTTTGCAAGGACTCTGTTATCTGGATCACTCAGTAGCTAGCAAGATCTTAGTATTAGATGATACAACAGCCAATACATGCCTTTGAACTTCACAATACTCATTTAATTTATACCCTGTAATTTACCTATTCAAGTGTTGGCTGTATACATCTGCTGACACGTTGAAATGAGACCTCATATTGCCAAAACAAAGCATTCAAAAATCATCCTGCCTCCAGAAAACACGTACAGGGGGAATTTTCTTCTGGGAGGGATTTTTTAGTCTGTGATTTCTGAACCTGTGAGGTCTGCTGAGCTCACATTTCCAGGCTTTTTGGATTAGCTGCTCTCTTTGCCGGTGTCTCAGCACCCCATGGTGACTCAATCTACAATGAGGGTTTTGCTGCAGCATCTTCCCTCCTGCCACTTCCCCAGTACCCACCTCTGCCTTGCACACGCTCTCCCACAGCATGCACGGGTGGACAGCATGGCAGTGGGCATTTTGTGGTGTCTGAGGTGGGATTTTCACCAAAAAATTTTAAAAAAACACCCCAAAAACGCAAATGAAACCAATTTTGTAACCTCCCCTGTTTATGCCACTGCCAAATGGGGCGATGCTCAAGATCTCAGTATCTTTGATGGAGTGGAAAAAACATTTCCCAACTAGCTCTGCCTAATTACAGCCTCGTTAACGGGAGAACTGAGTGTACTGAGCCACTGGCAAAACTAGGCTGCAGCAAGGGAAAAACTGGGAAAGGCCACCGATTTCACAACCTGTACCACTGCCAGGCTGGAACATCTATGGTAGGTCTCATGAAGAACCAGTCCAGATATCATGAGTGTGCATATACAAATATGCCTGAGCACGTATTTCTACTTCTTCATGGGTGTGATAACTGACAGTAGGTGATGCCACCCCCAGCCGGCCCCTGTCCAGTGCTCATCCCCAAGGCTTCACTCGCTCCCCGCTTTGCCAGCAAGTGCAGCCTGGCCTGCATTGGCACACCTCTGCTCTCACAGCAGATCGCCTTCCTGCCAGCTCCAGCAGCTCCAAACTGACAAGCCGGGACAAAGCAATCATCATGAAGCTGGCCTAAAAAAAAATCGCAGGGTTAGGTGTTTCAAAACAGCACCATGGACTAGTAAATCCCCTAGACTCATTGCTCTGAGCTTGCAATTCCTTGGCGAGAGGTGCAAAATGAAGGTGGAAAACACAAGCTGGGGTGTATACAAAATACGTACATGATTAAAAGCAGGCTGGGCTCGTCTGGCCCGCCCTGGCTGCCCGCCTGCCTGGCTGCCCCGGTACCCTAGCATCTCCCATGCTTCAGTGGCCACTGCAGCTAGAATTTTCAAAAATTGGTGTGTAAACAGGAGGAAAGGTTTGGGGCATGGGTTTGACTTTTAATTGATTCATTTATTTAATTAATTGCCTTTCACTATTTTTTTTTCCCCTGGTCATCTCCATCCTCCCAGACATGCACCAGTGCAACCCAAATTGCCGGCAGAAGCAAGACGAGAGCAAACACCAGCGCTGAAGGTGGGTCGTTGGCTGCAGAGCTGGGGGGTTGTGGCTGGGAAGAACTGGGTGCCTGCTCCGCGTTCATCACTGCTGGGAGGACAACAAGGAGCCACAAAGTTTCATCATGTCCGAAAGAAAAGAGCAGAGTAATGAAAAACTGCTCAGACAGTGCTGTGGGGTGCCAAGGGTAATAAATCAACCAGAAGGAAAGTCAAAACAAACAGGAGCGAAAACCTATTTTTGTGCTGAATTTCAAGCTTGCTGTCTTTAAATTTGGAAGCATTTGGGGAGGGCAAGTCTTTATTTTTATACAAAATATTTGCAATATAATTCCATTTTCTCTCCAGGCTTTTTGTTTAAATCAAGAACGGCTTTTTTTAAAATCAAGAATGATCCTTCCACAAAGGATTTTGTAAACAGTACATCTACAGAAATAATATTTTAAATAGGATTACTTCTTGCCCAAATTGCTTTTTTAAGTAAAAAATCATGTTTATTTAAATACGCAATTTGAAAAAACATTGACCAAAATCCTCTTAGCAGAAACCCTGGCCACAGTGTAATGAAGGGGATTTTTGTTCTTGATTACAATGAGGACCAAGATTAATCACAAGATGATTTTGAGAAACAGCTGGATTTTTGGCTAGAGGGGAGGGAGTTTAAAAATAAAGTTGGCATAAAGATGAAAAAAAAAGACTTGGACATTATGTTTAGCTAATTAGCTAATTATCCTGTCCTAGCAGTTCTTCTGTCTACACAAAACGAAAATAATCTTAAACGAGCGTTGAACTCCTGCAGATTTCCAAAACAAATTTTGGAAGCTGTTTTGTCCTCCGATTCCTTCCCTGAATTTCTCTTCTTTCCTCAGCCTGGCTGGCGATGGATTAAATCCCCTCTGTTCATGCTGGGGAGTGAGATGTGGGTATGGACCTGCCACAGTGGAGCTTCCCAAGCCTCAGAGCAAACCTGGCAGCTGTCGGGAGGGCCATACTGCTGCACAGCGGTTTCTCTTCTGCACTCACGCACTCCGAATTGCATCGGGGTAAATAAGGACTATTTTTACCCCCTTTTCACCTCTTGGGTGGCCAACCCTTTGCTCTTAGGGCAGAGGAGGGATATTTTTGCATTTGTAATCAAAGCTGTAGTTTAATGTGCTAGTTTTTGCTCAGAAATGAGGAGCCTCCCATCCCAGACCCTTAGCAAGCACAGACTAAAAAGACATTTCCAGCTGAAGACCAGAGACAGCTACAGACAACCAGGGCTAGAGCAAGGGCTTAAGCACCCACCACTGTGTGGACCTCGGAGCACCAACAAGTGATTATTTTGGAATGGGACTATCTGAAGAAGGAACTACTGAAGAGCACGAAGGTACAGGGAGATTTACAGAGAGGAAGAGATGGCCACCGGCAACCCAAAGAGGGAACTTGGTGGTGGCTCTCCACAAGCCCATCAAGCTACATTTGTCAGGGGAGGAGGAAAGGTGGGTGCAGGGAAGGCTGGAGGAAAGATGTACCTGTGGAGGGTGATGGATAGGTGGTAGCTTGGAGCTGCTGTACAGAAATAGCCTGTAGAACATAGGCATAGCCTGGATGCAAAGGGCTTGAGGTGGTGACCAGACATCCTCTAGGATATGTCAAAAAGGCAAGCTGGGACTGTGATTTGGGAGAGCAACGTTGGTCTGTG
Organism: Phoebastria nigripes; assembly: GCA_035582835.1. Classification (NCBI taxonomy): domain Eukaryota; kingdom Metazoa; phylum Chordata; class Aves; order Procellariiformes; family Diomedeidae; genus Phoebastria; species Phoebastria nigripes. The sequence goes on from JAYKAV010001554.1 coordinate 704,553, forward strand.
AGTCACCAGCATTGGCTGAATTGAAGTTTGCAGATGAGAAAACCTGAAGAGAAGTAGAGGGAGAAGAGAAGGGGCACAAGGACAAAGGCATGTGGAGCTCTGACATAAAGATGGAAAGACAGCAAGGATGGTCCAGAAGTGATGCTCACGGTCTGGTGTGCCATCGCCCCTTCGCCGCTGGTCCTCGGGGAGCAGTGTCTTTCCCTAGTGTCGTGGTTTAACCCTAGCCAGCAACCAAAAACCATGCAGCCCCTCGCTCACCCCACCACTCCGGTAGGATGCAAGAGAGAATCAGGAGGGCACAAGTAGGAAAACTCGCAGGTTGAGATAAAAACAGTTTAATAATTGAAATAAAACAAAGTAGAACAGTAATAATAACAACGATAACAACAACAATAATAGAATATACAAAGCAGGCGATGCACAATGCAACTGCTCACCACCTGCCGACTGACGCCCAGGCTGTCCCAAGACACGAGACACACACCCCCCCCCTTCCCAGACCACGCCTCCTAATTATATACTGAGCATGAAGTCACATGGTATGGAATACCCCATTGCCCAGCTGGGTCAGCTGCCCCGGCTATGCTCCCCCAGCCAGCTTCCCATGCACCTGGCAGGGCATGGGAAGCCAAAAAATCCCTGGTGCAAGCACCAGGCAGCAACAACCAAAACCTCAATGGGCCATCAACGCTCCTATTATACCAAAACACAGCAGCCCCCCGGGCTACTGGGAAGAAAGTTAACTCTGTCCCAGCTGGAACCAGGACACCCGGCAAAGAGCTGGGAGGAGCAGATGGATCTGCCCTGATGGTGGGGCTGTGGGGACGCTGGGCATTCAGCCCTTGACAAGGCTCGGAAGTGCTCAGCTGACCTGCTTGGACCTTAGCCCACCTGCTGCAATATTTCAGAGGAAGGGAAAGATCCTCAGGGAAAGTCAAAAAAAGACTCTGAGCTTGAGGATTACAGACAGTTTACATCTTAGCGTTAGTCCAATAAGCTGAGGCACACCGTTACAGTTGTGGCAATCATGTTCCCTTCAGAGATCTGCTACCACCGCCTGGGATTTTACATACCCAGAGCATAATTTTAAACCCAGCTGCTGCATCAACTGCTGCACTCAGGGGCTTTGCTCCACTGCACTCCTTGCAAAAAGGCAGCCAGCCCCACACATCGGCTTGGACCTGAGTCAGGTAAGAGCAATCCGTTCCCCCTCCGAAGCCCTCAGACCCACAGCAACCTCCAGGCAAAAGCAAAGCAGCGAGCAATAACCTGGGAGCAGAATTAAATCAGTTTGATTTGATTTGTTTCAATATTGCCAACAGGATACTGGCCAGCGTGCCGGTCTTGCCTGCTGTGCCCCAGCAGCAGGGTGCTCTGCTCAACAGTGGGTGCCAGGACATCGCTGTGCTGGGACGTGTGCCGAGCTGGCATGGAGGCCAATGATCCCCTGAGCTAGGAGGATCAAGAAGGGGTGGGAGGGTGCAGCACGGACCTGCCAGGCAGCCCTTGTCCCAGCCATGTCCTTGCAGAAGATGCAGTAATACGAGTTTTTCCTGGCATCAGGAGGCATGGTCCTTCACCGGTTGTTCCTAACAGATGTCTGTCCTCATACAACAATGGGGAGAAATGTTGAGACACCCTGTTTCTCCCACCACCAACATGCAAAGCGTCCAAGAGAAGGGTGGCAGCTCCCTGGTCTGAAGGCTTTTTATTTTATTTTTGCTGCCTTTTCCCTCCAGCTGCAAGTCCCTACCGACTCCCACATCCTCCTCTACCAGGAGAGCTATTTTTGTCTGCAGTTGTACAAAATGTCAGCAGATATCAGCGCGTACTTCCTGGGTATAATTTGGGGATTTCAGAGCTTGCAGCCTTCCTCGGCGAGAACTGTGTAGTTTTGACAATGCTCTCCCCAACCTCATGCACTGAGAGTTGCATGGATTAGCGTGGCATGTCAAAATGAATATATCATGCAAACACCTTCAACCCACAGCTGTTAGATCAAGTTTGGCCTGTCTAGTAGAAGTGAGTTTGATGGGCATGATGTCTTGGTTGGCTGTAATAAATACTGGTAAAGTGATCTCATAGGAGTAAAATTAAGAGGGCAGAGCTAGCTGCAGCGGAGTAGGATATTACCACCAACAACCGTGTGCCTTTGCCAAAGGTGTGTCTGAAGCGGGCAGCAAAAACCAGAGTGTGCCCAAGCAGCAGGGTTTGGCTCTTCTGAGCATGTTGGCCAACGTGAACCTGGCAAGGAGAGGCATCCCATGACCCGAGCTGCGGTGGCTGAAGCGGGACACATCTCTGCCCACTGCCAGCAGGAAGGAGAGCAGCTGGGGGCAGTAGTTTCTCCTCCCTGTACCACTGAGCCTCTGGTCTTTTCATCAGCCAGCACGCTATTGGTCAACCACACCAATAAATCAATGCCTACTGATTTTATGAGGCCAGTTCCTCATGTCTAACCCACCATACACACAAGCAAAGAGTTGTAACAATTTCCTTAAAACCACCATTCACTGGAGTCCAGAACAAAACATCTCTTGCCTTTCCCTGCAACGATTTCAGTCCTCAATGATGTGAATGTAACCTCTTTAGACTTATATTTTCCTGTAACGCTTCTCAGAAATGGGTCTTCTCGCCCTGATTTCTCGCTGGACTTCTGTTTTCAGCATCCCTGTTTAAAATCCTGTCTCAGAGGTTTGACTTGTGTGTGGTGTGCCGTGCCCAGGAGCACTTCACTAATTGCTGTATCACCAACGGACCTGGTAGTACACCGCACAGTTTCAACATCGTTGGCTCAGATGCAAACAGAATTTCATAAGAGTTTTATGAGTTTGACAGCACATTGCTGAAGTGGGGAGGAGACGGGCAATTCATCAGCTGCAGAGAGTCTCCAAGCCATAAGATACTGCTCTTTCCATGCTTGGTATGGAGATCTACGTCAGCGTTCAAGCCTTGTCTTGAGAGGCTCCTCACTCCACTGTTGGTGCGTGACCCCAACTACTTCTTGTTGAACTACTCAGTCTTTGCTAAAAATTATCCCTGATGGATCCCCAAAACTTCCCAAACCTCCGCACGCTGCTGTCAGATATAAGCAGATTTGACTGTTATTGTACGAAACAAGATACTAATAACTAATAGGCAATTTATTTGATGCTGTCAGCTTCATGATTATCCACCTCAGAGACATGGCCTAAGAAAATGTGAATAAAATGTATGGGCCAGATCCTCATCTCTGCAAATCTGCCTCATTAACTCCATTGGTACAAGGGAGATTTTCAAAATCTGACACTTAATTCATGGGAAGAACCAATGTCAGCTACTGGGAAAGAAGCACTTCATCGAAAACAAGAGGTATGCCATAAAACATCTGGTGTACAAGGTGGGAGTTGAGTGTAGAGGCAAAAGGGCCCAGGAATGATAAAGTATTAAGCTTAATTTCCCACCCATCTTGAAGACCGACTCTCCCTTGGGTAGCGCTTAGTGTAAGAGCAAGTCTGTGCTTGAGTGGCTTTTGGCACGTGTCATGTTGGGTTTTTTTATCAAACTTAGGTGAGGAAAAAGCTGGGCACTCAGACACATGACCCATGCCTGCTCAGGTCTTCCCAAGCTGATGCTGGCCTGTGGTGAGCACAGGGTAGGGCAGAGGTTTCCACCAAGGGTCGCAAGACGTTTTGGGTCCCTTGGACAGGTATGTGCTTGGAGGTCCCTCAGAGCAGGAGTTCTGGTGGCCTGCTCTCACCCAAAGTCACCCAGTGACAAAAACCAGTCAAAATTAGCTGCCACCCTTGGCAATAATGAGTATGTAATGAGTCCAGGAGTCAGAAAAGGCATAACACACCTGAAATCCTGCCCATCTCCTTTCCTCCCACTCTATACCTTCTTACACTTCTCCAAGCCATCACCTCCAAGCATGCACCCGTCTTGCTGGATACAGGAAGGAGTGTTCCCCAGCACCCGCTCTGACCCTGGCCAGGACAAGGGCTACTTTGCCACCATTCACCTGCAGCTAGTGTAGGAAGGCGACCTTATGGACAAGCTAGGAGTTCACCTCACTTTTCTACACCCATCACCATTAGTTCATTACTTCATGCCCCGAAACGTTCTGCTTGTAAGTCTCTTTGCAGAGGTCTGAGTAGCTTTCATGGTGCTTCATCAGAGCACCAGCTTTCAGGGCAATTTTTTTTCCGAGCTTCCCTCGTTTGCATTCCCAGTGACAAGGGCTGGCGCACTGCATAAAGACAATTTCATACCTGTTTATTATGGGGAAGGACACATGCATCTGTAACTGATTTGACAGGAGACAGCATGACAGCTGTTTTACAGGATTCTCCATTGAAATAGCAAACGAGAGGCTTGCTAGCATGTATGGGACATATTTATATCCTAAACAAAAGGGCAATAACATACATAGTGACAAGCCTTGTTTGTACACAGCTTTCAGCAAGTTTGTGCCAAGCGCTGGCTCCCAGCCAGGCTTGCGGTTGGTACAATCTGGCACAGCCCCGCCGACTCCAAGGCAGCTGCATCAATTTACACCAAGGAAGAAATGAGGTATAATTTTCTCAGTTACACACCAGAATTACAGGAGAGGGGAAAAAAACCCCCATGATCTGCAGGAAGGCTGGGGGCAAGCAGCATCTCAGCCCGCCACGTGCTGGAGGGGGATAGCTCTGAGCGTGTTCGCAAGGCTGGGCAGTTGGATTCGTGTGTGTTGTGGGGGCTAGCAATAAAGATACAACCATTTTAAAAGCCACCGATAGCTGCCTGCATCCAGCACGGCAAATAACACTTAATAGGGCAGCCCCCTTGTTTTCAACCTGCTTAAATGGGAGACAGGTACAGAAGGAAAAGCTGCACCTCTGTGGATGCTTCCACACAGGGAAATGGGGACAGGGCTCTCCTGTACCCCAGGGCCTCTAATCATTCTGCAAATAGCAATTTTCTCACCCAGGGAAAAGAGGTATGAAGATCACCTCCAGCCCTCACTTAGTCCCCAACCATCTGTGTAATGCCAAGGGATGCTTCAGGGAAGAGGCTGATGGCAGGACATTAGTGATCACACCACTGAGCTGAATTTTGGCTGAAACTAGCAAACTTAACAGCCTTTCCCATAACATTAGTGGCTTTTTTTAACAGCAGCACACTGTCAGGAGCACAGTGAGTGTTAATGCTATTTCCAGGCACTAGTTCAACATGCTTTATAGAGGTCTTCACCTTAAGTCTATTTTAAATTGATTTTTATAACTCAATGACCAAATTAAAAAATAATGTGGTCACTTAGTCCTGCTCTCTAGGGAAGGCATTGCTTCTCCATGGGTATCTCCATAGCACCTCGCACCACCAGGCTGTTGTCTTGACTTAGACATTTGCACATTGATTCAGCAAGAAGAGAAAGAAGTCATCACTGTTATTGTTTATTAAAGCAATAACAATTAATGATGCTGTGCCGGTACATCTCCTATATAGTTGCACCCAGCCCTGCCCAGAACTGCTATTGGGTGTAAGGGATTTGCTGCATTTCCAGCAAAACCCCTTGTATCTGTTCCTCATGTATAGCCAGAAAGCTGCCCAACAGATGACACCATCAGAAGGCTGGGAATTACAGAGTGGCCCAACCACGTAACTTTGCTCTCACCCTGGCAAAAAATCATGCATAACACAGGAAAACACGTAGGACATAAATCTTAGCAAGAAGCTCCCGTAGATCTACATTCATGCCTATATCACAAGTTTTATGACAATCTGCTTGAAGCTGGCTTGTTATGTTAAAGATAGGTATGTTAAGAGAAAGGTCTGGGGTTTTTTGTTTTAATTTCCATTAAGGCAGGAACAGACATATCATTAGCTTTAATTTTAGTTTTCTAATATTAAAACCAAGTTTCTTGTCAGGAAATTGAGATAATTTTGCCTCCAGCTATTAAAAGCAACAATATGGGTATCATATGCTAAAAACCCCAGGAACAGTGGCAAAACAAGAAGCCAGTGGAAGCAAATGGATGAGGCAACAAAAACTGAATGAGACATTTTCAAACATTTAATGATTACATGTCAAAGCACAATTTAAATGTCACAGCGCCTTATGTGTTCATGAAGAGGAAAACAAAATGACTGAGAACTCCTGGCTAAAATAGTCTTGTTCCTGGCACTGATTGATATTCGTGAATGGAGGACTTGATGGATTATGATTTTTGCAAGAGAATCATTACACGCCAGGTGCACAAATAGAGAAGTACAGCTTGTTGACACCTCTGTGCAAAATAAAGCCATTCTAGGAATTTTGATTCATTATATCTCTATTAGGAATCAATCCACCTGACCTAAATTTTGCATCATAAATCAGATTAAGAAACCTGGCTGGATCTCAGCAAAGGCTGTACGTCCTTGGTTTAAAATCACTCCATTATAACCAGCACACCATTATTATTCTAAATGCAATAATCTATACTGTATAATTTAGGTCAACTTGACTTCAGAGTAGGCAAGAGCATTTCTACCCACTCACCTGCATAGGAATTTAATCATTTTAGGGACATTATTTGTCTTTTTGTATTTGGGTGGTTTGGTTTTTTTTATTTTCACATTCACTGCTCAAGATGTGGGGAAAAAAAATACAACAACGTGCATAAAATACTGCAGGAAGATCATAAAGCAACTTTGGACATCCTTAAAGTAGAGCCATATCATTTTCTTACATGAGTAATTACAGTAAATGGGATTTCACAGCTAAGTAGAGAGGCATTGATTTTTGCTGGCTGGCCACAGCGCTTAACAGAAGCCAGGTGGGTTTGTGATGCTGCCTAAAAGGCTTTGACAACTGCAAATCTCCCCCCCAAAAGCATATAGGAGCGTATAGGTCTCGCTGAAAGTCAAAGGGATTTGCATCCAAGTCTGAGGTGCTTTTGAAACTATCCCCATTGGTATCAACCTGGAATTTGGAGTGAGTTTTAAAAGGAAAGATGGCAGCATTTTCTGCATAAAATTAGACAAGTTCATTAGCCGTGAGGATTTTTCATTTAACTTCGAGGAGCTGYGTCGCTCGCTCCTCTTTGAGCTGCACAAGCAAACCCAGGGGTACGGCACCAGTCTTTGACGATGAAAGAGCTACGAGCAGAAACAAAATGGGCTTTTGAAAGCTTCAAGCCCATGACAGCTGCGAGAGAGCAATAATTCAGGAAATGTCTTGGGTAAAATCAGCTCGAATGACTTGATGCTTTGTTTTATCATTATGAACATAAAGGAGTTTCTTTTAGTTATCAACTGCAAATCTCAAGGGGCTCCCCGCAAGATTTGATAATAACGTCCCTTGAATAGAAATGGCTGCAAGTGGCAGCAGAGTAGCAATAGAAAAGGGACGTTTTACCCACAAGTGTCAGTTCTGTCACTAAAACATGAGACTCCCTAGCTTGACACCTACACCCTATTCCCAGCGCTGCCTCTAACCCCAGCAGGGCAAGTCTCTCTCCACCCTTCAATGTACTCATCCATAAAACAGGGATGTCAAAGCTGGTTATTTACCTTCCTATGGAAAGTTCCTGGGAAAATTCCAAATGAGGAGATTTATTGCTATGGCCCCATGTTTTTTGGTGGTCATTTATACCTGTGCATGGGGGGGTGGGGAATCAAATGTGCTGTCAGTGTTGGATAGTTTTGCAGACACTTTGCCAAGGGATAGGCACCAAGGCACGGGGGCTCAGCCCTGCAGAGCACCCCCATGCCTGGGGGAGCTGGTCCCCATCCGAACACCATGCTGCGGTCAGGCAGAATCGAATCAATGAGTGTTTTTCTAATAGCATTTCTACACTGAGTTTGCACAGACCCATTTCCAGATGAAATGGCCCTTTTCCTGGTGAAGGAAGTATTTACACACGCCATGTGCTTATTTTGTTTTGACCCGTAGGCCTTTTTGTGCCTTTAAAGAGGTTCCCCATGATGGGCATGGCTGAGATGGTCCCAGACTCTGAGCCTGGGGCAGGACCAGTCTCCATCCCCATGGATGGATAATACCCTGGCCCCACCTGTGCCCCAGCAGAACCCCCCCAGCCTCAAGACAGCTCAGCACAAGCCCRGGAGAGCACAGCACAGCACTGGGGAAGATGCCAAATGCAATGATTATCAGCTGTGCTAGCTGGTGCCATTTACACCTGCAGTGGAAACAGGCTTTAAAGGGAACATAAATGTTCTTGGCTCTTTCCTCAACCGTTCTTTTACCCAGCACAGYGGTGCAAAGGGACTAAGTAAACACTAAAAATCCTACCTACTCTGTATTCTGCAAAATAAGAGCCTACCAACTTTCTTTTTATCTTTTTAACACAAGACAATGAATTCTCTTAAGACTTTTCTGACTTTTTCCAAGTCCTCATATATACTTTCTTAATAAAAGACTAAGTTAAGCCTTTCTTCCAGAACATCTGGACAAATGACAAGACTAGATAACAGGTCGTCCATATCCCTTAAGTATACATGTATTTGCTGACTATCTGTGAGGAAGCCAATAAAAGCTTTAAAAAGCTATAAACAGTAACAATAACACCTTTGCAGTGGGGAGGCTTGTGATAAACATTGTGTTGAGAAGGTTACTTACATTTCTTCAATAATTACCCCTGCGATTTAGTAGCATTTTTGATCTAAATGGTTAATGCTGGAGAAGCACAACTGCCAGTGTCACACTCCTTAGAGGACTTCGAAACACCTTGGCCGAAAAGCATCTCTCCTGAACTCAGTCGCACTGTTGCTGCTTCCCAGAGCACTGGGTTTAACTTTTTTAACCCATTCCCAAACTCCCCTGAGTACTGGCAGCACCGAGGTGCTACGACGGGTTGTCTGAGGATGCTGGAAGCACCATGCTATAATTCCCCTATCAAACACTGCAAAGTCCCGTTGCACCATGTGCCCATCACTGGCAATACCAATGTTATTTTCACAGAAAATAAAGAGTTTCTGATAGACACGATTTAAATAATACAGTCTTGGCTTTTTAAAGGGAAAGAAACAAACCATTCAAATGTGGAATTATTTCCTTCTCGGAATATTTCAAAGTCATGTCAGTCTATCTATTACCCAAGACAAATTACTTTGACAGCACTATCTACTCTTGACATCTGAGTTGTCTCTCTAGCCTATTATATTTTAGCACAGGCATAAAATATTGTTCAGACAGTATGGTTAGTCTAAAAGAGTAAATCTAACTGCTTTGAAATGGCCTATTAGGAGATGAACTCTCAGTTTAGCTGCAGGCAGAGAATTAATCCAGTGCTTTTCTTAGTTCTTCAATGGCAATCTTTTCTTCCCTGCTAACTAAATGCTCTTTATTCAGAGGGATGTAAAAAGGGAGTAATCTTCAGAAGGAGAGGGGGCAAATTAAACAGAAATCAGAGGGGAAAGCATCATTAAGAAATTCTGACACATGACATCATTAGAGGACATGTGTCTGGGCTCTCCTGTCGTGGCCGAAATGGAGACAGGGTTAAATTTTTACTTCAGTCCTGAGAACAATTATACACACAACTTAGCCTCCTGCATGCCTTAAAATGCAACACCTGCCTCTGCTCTCTGGCTTGGCATATTGTAAATATTTGGTTATAAAAAGGGACACCCTGGGGGACCCCTTCCCAGGGTGCAGCCGCTCCCGAGTCCCGAAGGCGGGAGCACTGCAGGGTCCCAGCCGCTCTCCCACCCGCGTGGGCTCCAGCTGGTTCGGCAGGGGAGGGTGCTGCTGCTCAGCTCGCAAGGGCTTCTGACCATCCTACAGCTTAACCTTCGGCCAGGGGAGTGGCGTGAGCTTGTGCTTGGCCACAACACCCTCTCATGCGTGTGTAGATATGCGATTTTTAGTAAACAAATGGTCTCAGCTGCTTCGGAGGAATTCATTTCCATTGTCCCCCAGAGCTGCTCCTCTCTTTAGCACCTGCCTTTTCAGTGCTTGCCTTTACATTACAAGTTTAACGTTTGTCTATTTAATGTCTGCTATTCAGCAGCTACTTCTGTTGCCACTGATGCATCACTTGGCAGCTTCTGCAGGAGAGGACCTGAAATTAGAGCCACACACATATTTACAAGACCCAATTAAACACCTTCCAGTAACTTGCTGCCCGCCGAGTGTGTGACAGGGGTTTTGCWCAGGTTATCCTAAGTGAGCAGCAGGTCTCAACTCTTATCCCAGAGACATCACAACGAAGCAGATTTCCCACCAGGCCCGGCCGATCCACATCAGCAGCGCGGCAGGAGGTGGCACCCCAGGGAGATGAGCAGTGGCAGGGTGGGCACTGAGACACAGGCACATGGCTGGGGACATTACCAAGAGCCACCCCAAAGCGCAGCGATGGGCAGAAACACCCTGTCATGTTGAAGAGGTGCCAAGCCAGAGGTGCCAACCCTGGCTAGCAGCACCTCCTGCCTGGGGTGTCCCATGTCCCTGTCCCCACAGGCTGTACCCAGAGGCCATGCCCGAGCCCCTGGCAGCTCTGGGTGCCCAGGGACCCTCCGGCCCCACGTCTTCGGCWGCTCCCCAGGAGGACGTGTGCTGCGGCAGCGGCAGGACCGGGCTGCTGTAGCTGAAGGCAGGCATTGCCACCCTGTGGAGAGAGAAGGGGAACAGTGAGCTCGGCTGGGGAAGGCTCTCGGCACCGCCTGGCACTGCCACCTCCTCGGGACCCCACTGCTGGAGCCCTGAGCCACCTCAAAATGCCGGCACAGAGGAGGCTTGCGGGCCTCCATCACGGGAGGGTCGAGGTCCTGCATGGCAGGTCTCTCCCCCCATCGCGGGCGTCGCAGGAGAGCACAGTTTGACACTCGGCTGCTCCCACCGAAACGTGCCCGACAGCCAGCTCGCCCTCGAGCTCAGTCAGCCTCTGCATCCCCTGGTTTAGACCGTGTCCCRGAGGAGATGTTGTCAGAGGGATGCCCACCGAGGTTCCTGAGGTTCTCCAGAAAGCTGAGGAAGAGCGCAGGGTGAAGCATGGGGTCCCAGCAGCTCCCCAGGGTAGGAGCATCCCATGTTTCCCTTTGCGGCTGCCCTAGGATGTGTCCATCTGATGACTCCAGAGGCTGGCAGGACCTGTGATGCATCTGAAAAAACAAACTGCAGATCAAATGCCTGAGAAAAAACCACCTACCAGCAGCACCAGAGCTTGCTGAAGAAGTGTCCAGAGCCTCTACACATCCCCTGTGACAAATCCCAGCACCATTTACCGTGTGGCAAATCCACCCTCATCCCTCTCGTCCCTGGATGATGGTGAGGTTTAAACTCTTCTATGCTTCCCACACCGTGAGGTCACTTCTTGCTAAAACACATTTATCGTTGTGACAGCTTCGCTTTGTGTAATTATCTGTTTATCAGCCACCAGCCTACTCTTACAAACATGCTTGCCTCTCCTTTTTTATTCATCGCACCTGATTAGTCTTGAAGATAGATGATATCGGGTTAAACGAGCTTCCTGGGCCAATCAATCAGCTCCGGAGACGGCACCTCGCGTTGCTCGATGAAACTCCCCGGTTGCCCTACCTGCATGGGGTGATTACCTTCCCCTTCCCCTGGGACTGCAGCAAAAGGATCCAGGAGGCATTTCTTTTGTTTTTTTTAATTGAAAGGTGAAAACTCCCCTAATTAATGATCCAACTACAGGGCCTCATTGTGTCATTACTCCTTATTGATGAAAAAGGAATAATAGCCATTGGATAAATTAGGGCAGGCATGTTAGGAACGTCACGGTGCTCCTAAATTGCATGTGTTGTCTCATGAAGGACTGAGCATGAATGGGCTCATTAAGAGTAGCTTGATGACAGAAAGGGATACCCAGGATTGCTGTCCCCTGCTATTACATGTGTCTGAGTTACACACCCCATTGGTAAGCCAGGAGGTCTTTGTGCCCTTCCTCATGTACTCCTGGGAGCCGTTCCAGAAGCTGTTTAGCTGATAGGTAGACATTTTTGACCCTCCATTCCTCATGATTATAGTTATATGAAGTTATATCCATYTTTTTTCTTACCCAGCAGTGTCCTTTAACTCAAACCGTTCCTTCTCCACCCCCATATCTTTGTCAGAGAGAGCACTCAAAGACAAGCACTCCTGTCCCTGCTCACCAAGCACTCAGCCTCCTCTGTAGGATAAGCTCTCCCCTCTGCTCTGTTTCTATCAGTCTTTCTCTGCAGCTGTTGCAGGATGAATTCATCTTTCTTGAGGATGTGTGACCAAAATATGCAGTATTCCAGGCAAGGACTTGTACAGACCTTGTGTGCTGGTAATGATACCTTACTTTCCTGTATCTGGGGGAAGTCTGTCCCATCCTAAGGTTACAGTTGACTGTTTGATACCTGGAGCAAAGCGGGTGGTTGCCCTCACTAGCTCCCAGCCCCCAGCATGTACCACAAGCTCCCGGCACTGTCTCGAGTGCCCAAATACAGGACTTTGCACTTCTCACAACATTTCATTCCATTTCTGCTGGTTCTTGAATAAAAATACTGTGATTCTGCTCTCCACTGACCAGATCTCCTGAATGCGTCTCAGTGGCTAATGCAATAAATACTGTCTTGCCTTTTGGGCCATTAAGGAAATGTCATTAAAAAAAATCTGTCCTATGACCTACCTTTGAGAAAAGTCTTTATTAAGCTCCTTGCTTGCTGTTGTCCATGTGTAAACTAATTCCCTATCAACCTTATTTGTTCATCTGTTGAGAACCAACTTTTCTAGTTCCACCAAGGACTTCTTGTAAAGTACTTTCTCAAGAGTAAGTTTCCAGGGAGATTTACTGCACTTGTGTTGAGGGTGTCAGCTTAGCCAAGGAGAGAGAGAAGTCAAGTTAATCTGGCATGAACTTTCTGGCACCACCTTGCAGGATTTTGCCTTGCCAACCTTCCTTTTAAACTGTTTGGGACTCTGATCCTTTGTCTATAGAAATCAAAGCTGCCTTTTCTACTGTTTCAATAGTCCGTGGATCAAATCTTCCTTCTGGCAGCAGCCTCTGAAGTGTCAAACAACTTGCCATGTTCAAATCTTTCCCAGATCTCTACCCTGTGTGGTGCCACCTCCCACCCCAGCCTTGTTCTCCCCCTAAAGATGGGAGGACGCTCAACCAGTCTGAGGATAAGAGGAAGAGACAGGGAAATAACACCTGCCTTTCAAAAAATTGTAAGGGAAATTGAAAGGAAACTTTCTCCAGTTGCATGAAACCCACCTTCATGCAGAAAATTGGAGAGTTTAAAGACTTATGGAGACCCTCCCACCAGAGCATCAATCCACCTGTCCCTGCTCATTGCACAGCATACGCTGCGCAAACACCTCTGCTACGGCAGAAGTGGTACAGCAAAGGCTACAGCCAAGTCAGTCCCATACTTGGCTCAGACAAAGATGACATCTACTGCTGACTGCTCATACTGTACTGAGCAAGAGGCAGACGAGAGGTATCACGGGAGCACAAGTAATCATGAACGTGTCTTCAGGGCACATGAGCTGTATATGCACACACACACCTATTTAAGTGCATTATAAAATATCTCACCTTCTGAACCACTCCAAACCAGCCACGGGGATTCTGCAAACCAAGCAATTGTAGGGGAGGGAGATCCAGGAAAGACTGGCATTTTTATGTAGGCAATAAATCCTACTTCATGAAGAAACATGTTGAGGTAAAATTGCCAGTGGCTGTTTTAATAAGTATTTATGATACATAAAGGGATTTGATTCATAAATGCAGTAATTATGTCTTTACTACAAAGCAGTACAAATATAAAGCCGCCTACCTATTACATTGAAACTGTAATTGCATCTCATTAAAGAATAGAAGCAAATCAAAATTAAAAACTTGAGGGTGGGGGAGAGAAGTACTACCCAAAATCTTGGTGGTTAAACATTATGGGCTTTTTGTTGTGCCATTCAATCAGCCTAAATACCTTGTAAAATGGAGTGAAGCCCTGAAGATCTGGGTGGTGTTCCTGCAACCCAGAAGAAGGCTTTGCTAACCTAGGACTGAAGTTTCCAAAGAAACCTGTCGACTTAAAAGGCATAAAAGAAACCTTGGATTTAACCTCAGACGAGTGGGAGTTCCACCAGCGCCTTCCACGCGGCCGCAATTGCACCGCTCCAGCCACGACAGAGCCACAAAGGAAGGTTAACACCTTCCCCATCCAAACACAGCTGAGTGATAGGCTGAAATAAGCATTTAAAATCCTATTTAAGTACACACACCTGAAGACAGAGTCTTTCACACTGTGGTACCAGAGAGGCGTAACATCATTGTATTCCCGTACTGCAGGCACCAGCTGGGTAGAGGGTAAATTAATGTCATGTAGAGAAATAACAGCATTGGGGTTCAGGCCACTGGTCACAGAGGCACAAAAGCCTAGTGAAATCCCCAAAGGTTTCATCCCCATCCAGGCTAACCCCATCCCACGTGGTCTTTGCCAGGACTCCTATGGGCTCCTCACTGGGTCTTCCTTCAGCATCTCCGGAGTTTCAGCCTTTTCCCCTCTGCTATATTCACTTAATCAGTGTGATTTTGGGGTGAGAGGCTTTCCCTCCTCCCAGCTGCACCTTGTTCCTGGCTGGTTTGGGTCTCTGAAGGCATCAGGCTCCACTCACTGTGTTCAAGACAAGCTTCTTGTGGTCCAGTACAGCTTTCATTGCCCTGAGTCGCTTCAGCCCCAACACCTGCCCACCTCGGTGGCTGGCCTTGCTACGAGAGCACCTCCACAACATGCTGGAGCAGTGCTGGAGTTATTGATGCAACTTTCCTACCAAATGTTCTTCAGTCTAATCGCTTTCTTAAACTACACAAACACAATCTCTGCACCACGATCAATTATTTAACAGAAAATGATGCATTGAGTTAGATACTAAATACCATTTAATATGCTCCAGGAATTCTAATTGAGAGATTTCACTGTATTGCTAATGAAAACTTCAACTTTGCAGTGTTTTTAAATCTTCCTTGAATATAGATAAGCCAATATCTATATACTTTCTTTTAATGTCTGGAATTATTTTGCCATTTTAATGTAATCAGTCTTTCTATTTTGAAGAGGGTGCCCTTGTAGGTTATTTGTTTTCCTTCTGTTTTGCAAATTGTTCCCTTTTCAAGATTGTTTGTTTAGTGTCAAGAGGTTATTAAACAAACCAAGCACAGCCCTTAAACTAATCAGCTAGAAGTGACAATAGAGATCAGGAATAATGCAATATTAAAGAGGTTACTTTTAAAATTGATCTGAAAATGTAACGTGTTGGGGGGGAAGGGGAAGCACACGCAGATCTCTTACTGAAGTTGAAAAGATGAGCTGGAGGGACCAGATTCCTGAAGAGCACGAGCCAGGAGCCCCTGTTGATGGGAGGAGTTGAGCTCCGACACGCTGCAGCTGATTTCCACATTCATACCTGCTCTCCCCACCTGAATGACTCAAGCAAAAACCCCAGGGGCCTTGCAAACAGGTGAGGGCTGCCAGCGTTTGCTTTCACCCATTATCAGTCTGCGGGATCTTTCCCCAAGTATTTCATGTACTACCACGGCTCAGGGTGGACCCTGACTCACGAGCTCAACGCTACAACTGGTCTTTCTATGCAGTGAAGGCTGAGGGGTCTTTAAGTCTGTCTCCCTCCAACAGGCTGCTCATTAGCTAATTAACACAAATCACTGCGGGTCTCTGCTCATCTCTTCTGGCGTGCGACTTTTCATTTGCTTTTCTCAACGCCCCCTTTGAAGTACGCATTTGAAGCGCATTGCCTTGGGCATGGTGGTGTTCCCCAGGGTTTACTCACTTTCTCGTCTCTCCTTCCACTTGCTCACAGCTGGTCAAAACACAGAAGGGGAAGAAGAAAACTATCCACTAAGGGACTTTCTGAAGGACTTTTAGTCTTAGTCATTTCAGCTGGATGCTAATCCATATGTAGCAAGGACCGTACCTCTGCCAAGGACCCAGCAAACTGCTGGCACTGTAAGTAGCATTTTCCGTCCCAAGGGCTTTACATCCCCTCCACTGACTTCTGCCTGGGGAAGACGGTGCAGGTACAGGACCTGTGCCGACCAAGTGTCCTCTCACAGAAACGGCTCCTCTCGGACCAGTAGCAGGTCGCTGTGGCTGCCAGCCTGGTCTGCAAATCACCTGGGGATGAAGCTTGGCAAACCACAGGCAGGAGCTGGGTTTGTCAGCAGTTACAGCCAGAGTTAGGCTGTCACTGACCACTTTCAAACTCCCCAGCTGGTAGGTCATCCCAGACCTTTCCTGATGGCCCATCTCTGCAGTCTCATTTGGTACCTCATCAGAAGGTCACTGCCCTGGTGGTGCCAAAGGAGGGATCCTCACCCCGGCTGTGTCCCCACCGTGCAGAGCATGGCCTCTCTGCATGTAAGTGGTCCTCAACACAGCAAGCAGTTTGTGAAGTACCTAGGAGCTACCTGCCCAACACTGCCCACATCAAGAGCCTTCGTGCCCACCAGCCAGCTACAAACAACCCCCGCGTCGCCCAATGTTCGGTTTAATCAGCTTAGCGCTCCTGATCAAGGCAGAGCAGAGAGCTCTGGGGTCCCTGGTTTCAAACACAGCTCATAGAAAAGCTGACACATTGAATTAACATAAAATCACCCTCCCATCGTCATTTTGGGCAAAAGATCCTCCAGCCAGGCTATTTATACTGGAGACATGCAGTGCAGAACATGGCGCAAGTCCTCTGGTGCCACTCGCTCCCGGTGCTAATTGTTCGGGAAGTGTCACCGGGATCGGCGCTCCGCTCATGTTGTGACCGGCTTTGGGGAAATTAATTTAAAGGGAGCA
The DNA here is from genome assembly GCA_035582835.1 of Phoebastria nigripes. Lineage (NCBI taxonomy): Eukaryota > Metazoa > Chordata > Aves > Procellariiformes > Diomedeidae > Phoebastria > Phoebastria nigripes. The sequence continues at coordinate 721,311 of JAYKAV010001554.1, forward strand.
GCTGGTAACAGTCCTGTGCTTTCAGAGGCAGCAGCGCCGTGCCTTACAGTGTGTTTCCATCTCGCGTAAGGATGCAAACAAGCAGTGGCAGAGAGTCCCTGTGTGCGCGACTCACTTTTTGCATCTTTAATAAAGAGTAAACACCTAAATTCTCACCTCTGTAGTTCAGGAGATGCCTAGAAATCCCCCTCTGGCCCCTCCGCGGGCCGGTCAGCGAGGGGCACAGCAAACAGCCCCCATTAAAGCTGCAGCTGCAGGAACTGCTGGCTGGGCACTTTCATGATGCTATAAGTGGGTTTTGGGGATCTGGGGTGTTTTCTCTTCTTCTTGATGTCACTTGAGATCAGATTTAAGCTGAAGTGAACAAAATAAGCCATTCACAGGTGGAGATTTAGTAAATTTACTAGTCTCATTGTAACTTAAAACTTCCCTGTTTATTTAAAGCAGCTGAGGGGAAGGAAGGAAGGGTGGAAGGGCAAAAGCTGGCAAGAAAGCTGCTGTTATAAACCTGCATGGTGAGTGCTGCTGTCTTTATCACAGAGGGGGGCTCTTAAAAGCAGAAATGATATAACCACTGAGCCAACCATCAACTAAGTGCCACTTTCCTTTTTTAAACTATTCTGGTTACAGCTATCTTCAGAAAAGGGAAATAAAATATGCATTAAGAAAGACCCACAATCACAAATGAGGAATAGGACACTGCGAAGAGGACAAACACCACAATCTAAGTCACTTTCTTTGTTACAATCCTGGGATAAACAAAGCTGCTTAATAAATATTGATATTGTTTGTACATCCTGCCTTTGGCAATGAATAGCAGAGCGATGCTCTAGCCCCTTTCCCTCTCTGGAGAGACACTAAGCTCAACACACGTGCGTGTATATGCACCCCAAACTATTTTTCAGAGAAAGCTGGAAAACAAGTCCACAGCACCATTAAAATATYCACAATGGGTTTTGGAAGTGTTTGGCCGACACCACCCTTTACTCAGCTGTCTGCRTAATGCCTAGGAAAAGCAAGCTTCCCCAGCGTAGAATAATCACGGCGACTCTCATGCTAGGACCAAGCGTTTGCCCAAAGAGTTAATGCAGGGCAGCTCCGAGGGTCCCCTTGGATAATCCCCTTTGGCAGGACAGGGCTGCTCCCAGTCAGGGTGCACTGCTGTATTTCTAAAGGCTCCTTGGTAAACCTGAAGCCGGTTTGGTTTCCATCCCAAACTGGTCTTTGCTTTCCTTGGGACATCATCAACAAAGCCTGCCAAGTCTTGGCTTCATGTTTCAAGCTAGTACCACAGATCCAAGCATCACTTTTTCTTCTACGTCTCCCACCTCTGTCCCATGTAAAAGCTCATCCATTGCTACAAACTCGGCTTCGCTTCAAACCAGAAGAGCTCCACGCCCAACAGCCGCCCCCCCCCGCCCCTGCTGTCTCTAAAAAAGGACACAGTGACATTCCCACAGCGGTGTTTGGTCTTGCTCGTTCCAGCTGAAGCTTTTTAAACATGTGTCAATGTTTATGTAAATATTGAAGCAAAGCTCCAAGGCAGGGAGGCTGAGTGCATCCCCTGCAGTCACAGGGCTGGGATGCAATGAGCTCCCGCTCACCACACCACCCCACCTGGCATCCTAACACAGTGTCCCTTAATTCACAGCACGACTAGGAGCGCACAGAAACCACCACAGTGATGGCAAAGGCACAGTTAAATCGCCTCCAGGCTCCCCTCCTGCTACCGTCAGGAGCCGTCAAGCCAGTCCTAACTCCAGCCGGTATCTCCAGCACAGCCATCGGGAGCAGTGGCTTTTTTCCCTCCTGTCTCCGTGGGCAAGGACGATGCTCCCCCAGCACCAAGGGTACAGCTGCCACATCTCTCCTTGTTTTTGGCTTGAGATTGACTTCCAGAGCCTTGTGCACATTCCCATCAGATACTCTCCTTGGAAATGTTCAGGCAGTTCCCTGTGATTGAGCTGGAGCAACTTAAGAGCTTGCCAGGCTGGGCTCGAGGGCAGCTGCCCCTTCAGCTGGAAGTTTCCTCTTCACACCTGATGGGTGGTAACCACGTGCAAATCCTGTCATTGCTGTAAAAATTCAAACAGTCTGGCTCCAATGGGCTTCAGTGGCTCAGGTCTTGAGGAAACCACTTTCCTGGAGGTTCAAACTAAGACATTTACCTTCTCAAGTCAATAACCCCAGCCGTGAGGGGAGACGTCCCAGCTGAAGGGACGGTTGCTTCCTAGACCACCCTGGTTCAGACACTCGCAGTCACAGGGCCATGCCCTGACCTCCATCAGGCAGTTACACCTCAGCCATCAGCTCCAGCATCCATGCCACAACGGGCTCAGCAACAGGAGCTTCATGTTTCAGGCTTTGTCTGGCTGCTCTTCGCCAAGCGCCGACCCTCATCAGGGGAGAAATGTGGCTGGTGAGTGAAGGCGCTCAGGACACAGCCCCAGCTGCCCTCTGTCACCCTGCTCTGAGGGAGGGAGAGCAAGGGGGTGAGTTACACCCGCAAGGACGGGGAAGAAGAGCGGAAAGCATCAGCTTGAAACACACTGACATCCTTGCACAAACATGACGCACATTTGGACCCACAGCCAATGCACTCTCCATGGTCGTCGTGCAAACAACGGTGTTGGAAAGTGGAAGCGTTTGACAGGAATTCAGTGTAAAACCATGAATAAACACCATGGCACCCACCCACCCCTGCCAAGGCTTCGCTGGGTGCTGGAGTCACTGGCAGTCCCTCTCCCCTCCCCACCAGAGCAGGACCAAGGATTAATTTGTGAAGCTACTTCGTTCTCCCTCTGTATCTTTTTTTAGTATGTGCCACATCTGTTTGTTTTCTCTGCTAGTCAGATGATGACATGAACCACTAAAAACGATCTTCTAAATGTGCACATCTCGTTTAAACTACCTGGAGGTGTTTAATTATGGCTTAGCTCTAGCACACTGCCGCTGTTGCTGCATCTTATTTTATATAAGTGCCTGGGCGAAACCCAAGGCTCTGTGCCCTCTCCTGCTCTACACCACTGGGATTACACAGGGATGTACGTAAAGGATATTTACAGTGCCCTCTGCCTCCCCCTGCTCTCTCTAGTAAAATGCATTGCTTAGCATCATTTATTCTGTATATTTTTTACCATCACCTTACCAGCTTCTCTGGTGGTGGAGAGGTAATTTGCATTTAGCAGCCTCCCTTGAAGAAGAAGCAAAAATTAACATTCAGGTGTAGGTATTACAAGAGGTAGAAGATAATACAACACTCTTCGCTCTCACACTGACCATGCATCATCCCTCCCCAAGTTTTTGTCCACAAAGCTTAGGCAGAGACAACATGCAGATTTCCTCTGAAACAGCAGAGGGGGGTGAAACCATCGAGCCTGGTCAGTGTGTGCACAGACCACTACACGAGCAAGCCTGGTGGGTGCCTGCATTAGCAGGTAATGCTTGATGCACCCTTCTTCCCCATCCCCATCCATGCTCTTCAGTGCTCCTTACGCACAGAGTATTATTTGCTTTAGACTCTGATTTCTTGCAGGTCACAGACCCCACTGCTCTAATCTCTCCAGATCACACTGGTTCATCTCAATCTTGATGTGTTTGTTATCCCTCTAATTTTGGGGTGAGATCAAGGATGAAATTACACCTGTGAGATACCCACCATGAAGTATAAGCACTGAATACAGGCGTGGGGGGGGGGGTGTCTGGTTTGGTTTAGTTGCACAAAACCCTATTGGGAATATTGAAAAAAAGCTTTACCCTGAGCATTGCTGTTAGCAGATGTTTCCCCACCCTGCACCAAAATTTGAGAATCACAAGGCTAGAAGAAGAGCGTCAAATCCTTGTCTTTTCTCTCCCTCCCTGCTCCATGCAATGAGGAACAGGCTAATGTTGGTTTGAATTAAAATCATTTTAATCAACAGACCATACGGACCTCTTTTGAAGTAGGTGGGAGTTCTACCAGGGTTTCGCCCACTCTGTTCAAAGCACAGCCTCACCTCCTCACCCTCTGGCTACAGGGACTCCCACTTCCCGCACAGGCTAAAATAAAACGGTTCCATGGAGATCACACCCCCGCGGCTGCTCCCAGACGGCTGAGACTGCACCAAGAAATGCAAATTTGCAGTGTGATTATTTGGGACTGAAGATGCTTTCACTTCTCTATTCCAGACATGCTCTTTTTATAGGCACTGTAGTACTTGTAAAGGCAGGGCTCGGCTGCTTGCACCAAAGCATGGGTGCAGCAGAGGGATCCCTGAACACAAAGCAAAGTAAGTGACTTGTGTTGCTCTCCGGGTCCATGCTTACAGATCCCCTTTTCTCCAGGGTAGTTGAAGAGGGAGAGCACAAGAAAGCTGGGAAAGTCTGGAGGTAGGCAGACGTGTCCTACCGTGTACAGAAGCGGGGAGCAGCTAACGAAGCGATGGGGCAGCAGCTCAAATGGAGAGAAAGAGGAACTGCCACGCACAGCAGATATCAGATCTGGGGAACTCATCACTGCAGGATGATGGTGTGAACACCAACACCACGCATGGTTTGGAAAGCAGACAAACTCATGGAGGAAACAATACAAAGTCACCACCTCAAGCTCAGAAAGTCTGAGCCAGGTCCCAGCAGGCTGGGAGCAGGTTTGGGAAGGCTGCGTCCCAAAGGCACGCTCACTCTCCGAGGCTCCCAGAGGTATAACTCACTCTGTTGTGAGAGTCAGAGACCCAAACTCTGCTGCCCAAGATACGCTAGCAGTGCAACCCTGCCTAACTCCGTGACTTCTACAATTTCTGTTTGTTAACCCTGGACCGTGGCCCCACCACATGCCACGCAGGCAACAAACACAAAATCATCCCTGCCTGGTGTGAGCAGAGGACAAATGGCACGGGATGGAGACAGAGACCAAGGAGCATGGGAACGCAGCAGAAAGCCTGTGGTCAGGGTGATGGCAGTGAGCTGGGCACCCCCACTCCAGCCACGTCTTCATGGACACCAGAGCACAGAGGACAAAGACAGTATATGGTGGAGGAGGTGAGATGAGTGACCTAGCTAAAGAAAAGGTGATTTTTCTTCCTAGAGACACATATGGATCATGTTTTATTTCAGTTATAGAGGTGGTAAGTCCAAATAGCTCCGGGAGTTATGAATAGCTCTACAGCAATGCACGCTGTTATCACTGAATTAAAAGTGGTCCCTGTCAGCCAGGAGCAGGGCAGGAGGCAACACCCCAGCAAAAGGCTTCCAGGGAAGGCTGGAGGAGGAACCCTCTGGCAGGCAGAAAAGGCAGGCACCACCGGAGCCTGCCTTTACACCTGTACTCTGCTAGCATATTGCAAGTCAATCAGCCTTGAAGTATTATCCAAGCTACACAACTAATGCCAAATTTTAATCAGTGTTACTTTTGGGCCATATGGACCAGCTGCCAGCGGGTCAGCACAGCCTGCTGTTGGTCACCTCAAGTGACACCAGACCTGAGGTGTGCAGGAGAAGCAGGAAAATCTGATACGCCATTTCTCTGTGCCGAGCCTAACTCCGTCTTTCTGTTGATCACTTTACTGACACAACTAATAAGCTCACAAATCCAATCAAACACCGGGGAAGAGCCAAATATTACAAAACCACCAGATGAGGAATCAAGAAGAGGAAAAAGAAACTTTTTTTTTTTAATTTAAGCCCAGAGTCAATCTGGGAGAGATATGTAATAAATATATTAACCAGCTGTATAGTAAGCCCAGCACTGGTCTGCTAGTTCTGCAGTACCTCTGCCAGCTTTATCTGACATGAATTTCTAATGCAATTGAATCTGATTTCGCTTCCCAATGATCTCATTTCAGTCGCTGCCACATATCCCACCGCCGCCCCATCGCGCAAAGCTGGTGACGCCGGCTCAGCCAAATGTCAAGCCAGCGGTGGCTGATAGTGCTACATCCTCCTCCAACGGGCTCAGCCCTGCAAGGCACTGGGCTCTGCCCGGTTCGGCTGCGGGGAGCGTGGGTCCTGGCGGTGGCTGATGCATCGCAGGAGTCACTGTTTGTGACTCTTAATGAAGTGTGAGTCAGCACGGCCACTGTAAACTGTGTCCTGCAGAGGCTTAAATATAGAAACTCTGGTCCAGGATGGAAACAAGGATAGTCAGACAGTTGTGAATGAAGTACAAGCAAACTCAAGCCGAGACTTGAAAAGCGTGAACGTTTTTACAGTGGGATTTTTTTTTTTCTTTTGAACAAAGTTAACATTTTTCCCTGTTGTAATCTCAGCTGATAGGAGGGAAAAACAAAAAAATCCACAAGCAGGGTACCCTAACTATGCCGTGTTCTCCCCTTTCTTTTTATATTTCAAAGCTTTTCTTTCAATGAACACTATATTTTCCACGCGTAGAATTGGCACACCTGGAAGAGCACTAGGACTTGAAGAGGAGACCTTAGAAAGCCCCCCCAAAACCAGAGGTGCTGGGCAAAGGGGCTACAGGAACAGGGAAATTAAGTGACAGGGATCCAGGGAGACAGAGCTTTGAGATAAACCTCCGCATCACTCACACACATCCACTAATGGTGAATTACATGGGGAAAAGGCTTGGGGTTATGTTGGTTGTTTTTTAACAGATAACCTGCAGATTATACAGATAAAAAATACAGTAAAAAGTTCTGAGGCATCCTCACTTGGGGGGGGCACTACGGTGAAAGCAGTGAGTGTTCAGCCCCCCACGGGCTCAGCCTCACGGTGCTGTGCTCTGGCGCACCAGGCACATACAGGCAGGGCCCCTGGAGCTCAGGGGTAGATAAGTTTCTCATAGCCATGAACTTCAAAGGGATCTGAGTTCTAGATGCCTTTGGAAACCTGAACAGCAGGTCCAGGTTTCCATCTTCTTACTGTAGATGCAAAAATAATGTGCTCAGACAGATTTGTAGAGGTAGTGCCCAAAGAGCATCCAGCGCGGTGATAACACCTTTGCACGGTCACTCAGCAGGACTTCGGGGGATCCTGGGCAGCACAAGCTGCGACAGTCTGGAGCTATGAAAACAGGGATGACCCAGGGCTTAAATCCAGGGGCTCACTCCTGGCAAGAGCCCTTCCACAAGCACCACCCTACACACACCCCATCTCCCCGTGCACCTCCATCTCCTCCTCACCCCAAAACCCCCGCACCTCAGAGCCTGTAAGGGATGCTATTTGCTACTTGTCCCTGCTGTGACACCGAAGCAGGCAGCCGAGCGGAGCAGAGCACCAGCGGAGTCGCTCCCTGCCCTCCACCCCTCCATCGCCAGCTAACCCCGCCCGGCCCCGGCCCCGGCCCCGGCCCCGGCAGCGGCGGTGCCTGCGCAGGCAGCCCAGCCCGGCAGCGCTGCCATTCCTGGCCGTCGCACGCCCTCTCTTGGGGAGCGACACTTAAGGCCAGCCCCATCCCCGACGCACTGCCCGCCAAAAAACCCTGTCCGGGAGGGGGAAGGCAAGCTGGGAAGACCCTAACAGGAACACCTAGCCCTTCCAAAATGGACCTAACAGAGATGTAGTCATTCCGGTGTGCAGTGACAGCATCACCTGGGACACAGAAACGCACCAAGCTTCATTTTTAGAGGGCTGTATTACAGGTAGGCAGATGGGTATGTATATAACTCTGCAGATACACAGAGAAAGAAAGGGTGATGGAAAATCAATAGTGCATATGATCTTGAGGAGTCATCTGGCTTGGCTCCTCATCCCAACACAGCTATGCTACAGCCAAATCTGATGGATGTCTAATGCACTCTTAGAGACCTTCCGTGCTGGAGAGCCACAGCCTTCCCAGGCAACCTGCTCCCACGCCTCACCATCCGAAAGCTTCTCTGTCTGTCTGACCTCGGTACTGCATCTCAAGGCCCTCACTCTTTCCTATCCAAAATCAGCACAAAGAACACATTTCCCTTCCTCTCTTGCCCTTAAGGACCATCCCCTTGTGCCCCCTACACCCCCTTCTTCAGGCTGAGCAGCCCAATCCATCCCTCTTTCCTCTCAGGTTGCATTTTCCAGGTTGCCAGACTGGAAATACAGTTGTCTCCTGGACCATCCCCAGCCATCTCACAGCTTTCTGGTTGCATGGTGCCCACGAGTGGAGACTGCTTCAGGTGAGATCTTCCCAGAGCCCAGGAGAACGGGATTACTTCACGTCCCGTGGAGGCTCTGCTCCAGCTTGCACATCTCAACATGTGCACGTYTCAATATGTATGCTGGCCTTTTCCACAGCATCCACAGTCACCTCATGTTTAGTCAGTGGTCCTCCATATCCTCTCTGAGAAGCAGCTCCCTGGCTACTGTTCCCAACCATCCCCTCTGCTCCTCTGGCTTCCCAGCACATGTCCATGCCGTGAACTGCCTCCAGGTAGAGGTAACTTGCACCTCTTGAATTCTGTCCTGGTTTTTTTACATCCCTTTCCTCTGTTTTGTCAAGGTCATTTTGAATTTAATCCTCTTCTCTGCCTTCATGCCATCTGCAGATTTAAGAGACAGGTCTTCTACTTAATCAGTCCCAGCACTAATGATGGCACTGAATAGAGCAGAGCATAGGACACACTCTGGCACCGTCCCACACAACACTGATTCTCCTGGCAATGCATCATCCATAACCAGTCTCATGGTATGTTACCCAATGGGCTTTGAAATCACTGTATAGGAGATTCATCTAAGTCATATGACCAATATTTGTAATATTCCCACAGCTGTTTTGAATGTAATTTGCTACAGTTGCAGATCATTTTCTTATTTATCAGCAATAAAAGAGAGAAAGGAAGAAGACAGCTTCACATCTGTTAAATCCACGGTTTTCTCTGCATTACCTGATGCYGACTCTGATGCCTGCACAAGGAATTGCCACCAACAGAGAAGCCCACAGGGAAACATATGGGAAATCACCAGGCCACTCTGCCCCTAAACGACTTGTATTCGTGCCTTGTAAATACGGCGAGTTTAAAATGTCCGTGGGCAGTGACTGACCTCAGTTTGCAGATAGGGACGATCGCTCAGTCTTACCCCAAAATCCTCTGTGAACCACGAGCCTTATTCCTCCCACTCCACTCCTTCCCACCACCAGTCTGTGACAGCTAAGACATATTTTTAAAAACTCAGCTCTGCCATTGTCCATACTTCCATTTGACAGCACAGTTCATGGATTTTTCAGGCCAGAAGGGACTGTTATATTGACCTCGTTTGACCTTCTTAAGCAGTCCAGGCTCTCGTATTTCACTCAGAGATTTCCAGGAGTGAATCAAGTGATAAACACTTATAAATACATCAAAATTTAGCTATTGCAATGAATCCCTGCCTACCTGACAAGTTTGCTTTTCTATTGCTTGGAGAAAGTAGTTTGAGAAATCTAGTATGAGAAGCAAGCTCCATTTTTCAATTTAAAGTCTGCTGGAATACAGAGGTTTCCGCTGACTACAAGCTGGCATAAATTCATTCTCCAGGCATCTTGCCTCCATGAAACAAACTGCTTCCCATTTAAGACCCATCTAAGAAAGTAAAACTTGGCAGTCCTATTAGTCCACTAATAGAAAAGAAAAAGGACAGCTTGTGGTTAGTTGTAGGTAGTTAGTGCACTAACTCAAAAGAATATTAGCTTGGACAAGCTGTCAAGAATTCTGCTTCATCGTTGTGCCTGAAATCAAAGATGCTATCTCTGAAACCAGAGATAACATCTTGTATATTGTTCATCTTTCATTCTCTAAACCCATTATACAGCCTCTGCATACATGGGGATCACACTAGTCTACAATTGCTTCAGTTTTACCACCTTTGGAAGGACGGTAGTGGGAGATGAAAGAGGAAATCTGAATTGCAGTTCTCAGAAAACACCAACCACAAATTAATTCAATGGCTATGTATTTGATTTGTGCTGTTCTGAAGTAAAAGCACATCCATCCCATGCTCTGCTCCACAGGCTTCAAAGACTGTACATATCAATACAGGGGCTTATTGATTATGCCAAGACCAAATTGAAAAACTTCATGAGAACTGAGAACATTAACAAAAAAGACCACCACCACAAAATCCCAACCAAAGATTAAACCTAACCTTGATCCTGCCCCACTAAAGCCACTGAGCACCTGCCCACTAGCTTTGATGGGGATCAGACCAACCCCACAGAGAACATCTAGTCCAGCAGCCACATGCCTTTTCTTGAGCCCTTCCACCTAGAGAGCAGAGCTATTACAGACCTGGGGAGGCTAACGAGTCCAAATGTAAGGAAAAACAGGAAACAAAATCTCATGTAGATGGCCTTCTCAATTAAGTATTCTGAGACTAAGAGCCAGTTATTCCTTACAATGTCCCCCTGATTTTGCTGCCTGAGGGAAAGATGTTGGAAAAGATTTGAGCAGAACTTATTTTGATGATGCAAAAGGCAATTTTAGGCAGAGAGTCACCGCAGGGTTCAGCGGTCATGGACTTTTGTCCTGTCTTAGGTTGCCAAAACAACGTTCCCCTGGAAGGGAGAAAACATTACATCTCTGAGCAGCCTTCCTGTCCCATCTCCCTTCTCATAGCTTTGAACAAACTTTGTTTGAGGAAAGATTATTTAGATGGCCCAATCAGAAGTGAATTAAAGCTAAGACTGTTTTAAAGACCTGCCTTGCTTTGATCCAAATACGCATTTCCTTTACAATCAGTTTCTCTTTGCAACAGTTTGAGCCTTTTTTTAGGATCAGCTGGAACACCTTTCCTCTTTTCCACCGCAATTCTGAAAGCAATATAAAGTGCAAATAGCCACTGAACACAGCGTATGCTCAACAGAGACACAATTCTGTGTGGTCTTCCACACAGCCTTCCTGACAGCCAAGGCTTTGGTAGAACCTGATGCAGCACCATGACTCACCCAGCCTGTAACGGTTTAACTGGGATCACAGCAGTGTTCTTACTATGCACAGCAGTGTCTTTTGGAGACTTCACAGTGCACGCCGTCAATATGTAATAACACTATGCATCATGAATTACGGAGTTGCTGGAATCAATGGGATTTTGCATATTAATTGCAAACACACCCAAAAAGACAAAGGAATTTATTGGCTTCATTAGTGTTTCAGCTCTAATAACGTTCAAGCTTCATTCTCACACAACTTGATAAATAGCAGCACAGGGTTGCTCCTCGAGGATGCTTTGCCTTTTGAGAGGGGATGCTAAAGTTTATGATCCAAGCTCTCTCAGCTGCAGCGATGCACTCAGCAGGGTCTTGGAGGAGTTGAGCTTCAGAGATATTTGACACCTCTCTTTCCTAAGCAGGTTGCTAGATGCTGGCAAAAGAAGCTACTCCACCCTCTTTGCAGATGCTAATGGTGTTTTCCCTGAAAGGTATTTATATAGTGACACTTATAGGGCAGGACACAAAATGGAGCTGGACCATTTCCATCTCTAGGGTACAAAAACTGAGATTCATTATAATACGTCCCCAAACACTACATAACAGGAACCAGTTGCCACACTGGCAATCCGAGGGTAGCTACATGTAATGTACTTAAGGATTGATTTTGACTCCATGGATGCTGAGAAAAACTAAGTTTGAGAAGAATTAGATCAGTGTACCTGGAAGCAGACTTTGGCCCTTGGGCTCCCAGCTCCCAGGAAGGACAGCTCCATGAAAGATGAGGTACCAGGAGAAGGAGAAGCAAGTGTCAAGAATTCAACTGTATACCAAAACAAAACAGAGAGAAACCCACCTGGATCTGATCTCCATCACCTCATGCATTCACATGCTGCAGCACAGCACGGCTGATGCCAAGTTTCAGGAACAGCATTACAATAATGAGGGAAGAGCAAGACACTACCTGAAAAGCGGCTTCCTCCCCAAGGAGTTAAAACATTTTCTGCATTATCATACCATCAAAATCGCAACTTAAAACTAAGGTTGGACAAAGAATCGTTGTTCATAAGGCCTGTGCAGAGGATAGCTCACATCTTCAAACAAGTTATTCTCCCGGGCATCTTTCCCCCCCATTCTCAGCAGCAGATCTCTCCTCTTTGGGATGGGGATCACATCACAACACTTAAGCAATAAGCAATTTGTTGACAAAGAGAAATGGCACCAAGAAAACATTTCAGCTGCATTCAAGACTGGGGTTGGATATTTTTGTTTGTTTGTTTTTCTAGACATGATCTGGCAGCTGCAAGCAAAAAGAAGAGCCAGGATCATGTGAATGTCCCCTCTCTGGGAGAAGCGCAGCCAAAGGCTGCAGGCAAGCCATGCTCTCTGTGTCACCGTGCTCACAGCGCGCTGGAGGAAATAATCCTGCATTAATAGGGCAGCAGATCACAGGGATCAAACAGGCCTTTTCTGTTTCTACCCTATCTCATGCTAAAAAAACAAAACAGGAGCAAATGCAACAGAGAGAGGGATATGCCATCAGCCCCCTGTGAAGAAAATCTACTCCCATTTGTTAGAATATAAAGCTGTGCCACACAGGCTAATGGTTAATTCAGGCTATTTTATAATTGGAAGAACCCAAAGAAGATGGGCATTTATGGCTTTCTCTACAAGCAAACAGGGCCATAACTCACAGTTGCTTCAGAATTACACTCTGCAAAACCTTGAGGGTGAGATCCCACAGAGCACTCAGTGGCGGGGACTGGGACGCAGCAGTGGCTCGGCACCTTTCAGACTATGACCTGAAACCACCAGCTCTCAGGGCTTCAGCCTGAAACATAGGGGGAAAGGAGGGGAATTCTGATGTATGTTCAAGCCTAGGATATCAAATCATACCGCAGCCTCAGGTTCTTGCCTACCCAGGAGGTAATGCCTCTGTCGCACAGGCTATTTCCAGGGAATCAGCATTGCCCTCTACTGTCCTCTTTGTAACTCATCGTTAAGGCCAGTAACAAACCGGTCCTAAATCAAGAGGAATCAGAAGGAGCTCAGCCCCCTGCTTTAATCCCCCACRCAGACTTCAAAAATGAAGCTCACTCAAGGGCAAGTGGACTCAAGAAATAGTGAAGCATCTCCCCCACCTCTGCTACGTGGCCAAGGCATTAACTTCTGAASTGGCACGGGCTTGGTCTAGAGAAATGGGCCCCCATTTGCATGTGATCCGTAACTTATAATCAAGCTGAACCTCTTTCTGCCATTAGACGTGAAACCAGCTGAGAGCAGGCTCTTACCCATAAGTGCCAGAGTGTCCACACGGTAGCAGTTTACCTCTCTCGTCTGTAATTAATCTTCCAAGTCTCTGTACGATGCAGACATTTGCAGTAAAAAGGACCAAATTCTTTGGAGTCTCAAAGTCAGTGAACATTCAGTTAGTCTTTATTTTATTCTGACAGGCTCCTTTATCCCAGAGACAATACTAAGACATGGGATCCTAGCAGGAATTTTTCCCAGAGTTCAGTCCAATCACAATAAGGGAAAAAAAATGGCATGYTACCAAAAACCAAGGTATTTAACAAAAACATACTAGATTTAAAATAGACATATATGCCATTTTGCCTCTGTCCTCCACAGACCCCTTTAATATAATTAGTCTGTGGCATAAACAGAAAAAAATCACTTGAGCATCCACCAAACCCATCCTCCCTACTTTGAGTTCACAGATTAAACCCGTCCAGGCACTGTAAGCCACTGAAGGAGCCAAGCAAGGAGATAAGCAAGCATTAAATCACCGAGAAAAATGCCCAGAGTGAGTTTCAAAAGCAGTAAGCCCAGGACCAAAGCGTGGTTCCATGCACGTGTGTAAAGCCATGAGTCACAAAAAGCGGCACTTTGCTTTTCTAACAGCAAAAGGGAAAGAGGAGAACCCAGACGTGGGGTTGTCCTGCCCTGCTGTGGGTCAGTGTGGCCCCATCAACCCAGGCCCTACTCCGCAAGGGGATGAGCATCAAGGAGAAAATCTGCAAGCCCAGATCCTGGAAAATAGAGAGGCACCAGACTTTGCACGGGACACCAGACCCCCAGCTGCTCTTGCAGCACGGGTTCCTCAGAAAACTCTTTCTGTACACTGGCTGCGAAAACTTAGCCCCAGTAGCTAACCTGCTTCACTCAAGCCAAAGCAGCATTTCCTCACCCATCTCCCTAGAGACTTGCCAGGAGCTCCCCAAACCAATGAAGGTCAAAACAGAAGAAAACATGTGCCCAGCCATGAGCCCACTGGCTTGCGCGAGAGCAGAGTAACCTGAATGCCTTCCTCCACGGACCGGCCACAGATGAGGGGTGGCTGGCACCCCTCTCAGGGCTCTCAGCAGCATCCCCATTTCCCCCTCCACAGTGTTTTGTGTACTTGGATGTCTCCCTGCTCCCCTCTTTTCCAGGGATCCCTTCCATAGCCAGTGCTGCCCTGGCACGGTACAAGGGTCAAGGATTCACATCGGTAGCACAAAGATCAGGGATTTGTTGTTGCTATGTCTAAGTTGCTTTGAGAGCATGAACACCTGTCTGGTTTTTTTTATCTTAACTTTTTTATTATTATTTTAACTTGAGCATGCAGCTGGGCACGAAACAGAAGTACCCTTTGCCTAAAACTCTGCCCTTCCACTCCTTTCAGGGAGGTTTCCCTATTCGCATCACTTGATCACCTCACAATTTTTAAAAGCATTTGCTTTACTCATCAAGTAAAATAACATTTCTGAGGGGTCAGACCTCCAGAGCAGACACAGTGGCTAATAGTTGTTTGAGATGCCAGTATCATTTGGGAAAGCCAGTCCCAGAGAAAGCTGAAGCCAGCCTCTGAGTACACATTAATTCTCCTCCTCTGATCCAAACCAGGGGACCAGGGTATCCCCACTACAAACAGCCCCTTCTTTGTGTTTACAGAACCCATGGACCACATCTAAGGGGAGGAGGACTCAATCGAAGCCCAGAGGGTTAGGAGCCACCACAGGCTGCTTGCTGGGCTGCGTGTGACCCTGCTCTCACCCACAGCCACCCGCAGCACAGGGACTGCCATCCCCATCCGCCAACGCTGCCTCTGCTTTTCTGGACAGCTGCACCACCAAGCACTAAAGTTTTTCATCTCCCAATTGCTTTTCCCTGTGTTACTTCAGAAAAAAAAACAACCCACGCACTGAGCTACTACCACGATGACTGGGATGAAGGAGCCTGTCCAAGCACCACCGCCGCAGATGCTGGGTGAGAGCCATCAACCCCCCACAGAGGCGATCTCGGAGGTCCCTGCGATGAGGAGAGGAAACAAAAAAGCCTGCGAGCAGCCGAGGGAGACGTTCATTCTATCGATTGTGTAAACTGTCAGTGGAGTGGCAAGGAGCATTTTTTTTTGTTTCTATCCCGGGGAATAATCCAGCCTGATAATTAGTACATAAGAGATAAGTTGAAAATGAGACATCTAGCGAGGGTGGTTCAAGCCTCCTCATGACATTGATAATGTGCAGATACATAGATCACTGTCGGGGCAAACCGCCACTGTGAGCCTGTGTCTTCCCATTGCCTCATCAATCCATCATCCGCTTAGCTACTGACACCTTGGCAGGCACACACCGCCAGCCCTGCATTTGAATTGCGAGGAGCAGGCTCCACCAGGGAATACAGATTTAAAAATCTAAGATTCAAATTTGTTTAAGTATTGTGAACAGCAATTCCCTTGCAAGGCATCTTCATTGCCCTTTTGCCAAGGGGGAACAGTTGGGTCTTTGTTAGAAGTACAAATTGCTTCTTAATGCAAAGGATAAAGCAGAGCCCAGGCACCTCCTTAGAATTCCTCCTGGMTCCTGCTAATGCTGCTGCATGTCAATTTTAATTTTTTGAAATTTAAACCGAGGGCTTTGTGTCTAAGCTCCATTTTGTCGGAGGGGAGGGGAGGAATAGTCAAAAAGGATTACGGATCCAGGGGGAATTGAGGATCCATAGCAATTATACTTCATTTGGGTCTCAGACACTGGTTTTAATCATATTCTAAATAGTACAAATCGACAAGACATTAGAGATTGATAAGTGTCTAACACATGTACCTGGTTATGAACTCTGCGTCCCTCAGCTGGGGGATGTTGGAGGACAGGATGAAGGGAGGAATTGCTTTCTCTCTCTGACCCTCCTCTTCCAGCCAACGAGAAGACAATACCCACCGAGGACTAGGTAGGAGACAGAAGAGACTGTAAGAACTCTGTCATCACTGGGCTACCCCAAAGTGGGGCTGGAACAAGTTCATCCCGGCTRTGGTTCTCTTTCCTCCTGCAAAGTCAGGGCAGGGGCAAAGCTCCAGCCTTGGCAGAGCAGTTGCAGTCCGGCTCCTGTCTCTCTTACCTGTGAAACTGCACTAAYGCTGCAAAGGGCGGTAAGCTGATAGGGAGGTAAGACCTTCAGGAGGGAAAAACAAAATGACAAGACAAGAAAATAAAAGTAAGAGCTTTTGTAAATCAACTTAGCTCTTTTAGCTTCAGCAGAGCAACCCCAGTTTAACCAAACCGAGGAGGTTACCTACTGGGGTGATGATGAAAGATGCACCTCCTCCACCAAAGGCTCAGAACCGCACGCACTRGTTACACACCCGTGCACTTTTAAAAGGACACAGAGTGCCTGGGATTTACCAAGGACCAGCAGAAGAAAACCTTTGCAATTGGTTTGAATCTGTCAGTCTTCAGTGAGCTTTCTCTCCCAGCCCGTCCCAGGGACTGTGCAGACCCACCTACAGTCAGGTGTGGTTTCCATATACATACTGCAAGTGGGGGGATTTAGACAGACTCTCTCCCCCACTGCCTTCTGACATTTGTCAAGCGCGTTACAGAAACACGGCTTTCCATAATCGCTGATTAAATGGCTTTTCCTGTACTTCACTAACGTCTGGATCAGGCTCAGACCCAGTAAATCTGTTTAGGAGATCCGCTCCGCACCTCCACTTTCACCTCCTSATGACTGTGTGCCTTCTTTTTACAAAACTGCATAAAGGTGAAGTTTTTTTCCTCTCCCTCTGCTTTTTCCCAGCCCCCTTGAACCATAATCAAGACCTAGGCAAGGTGCCCCATCCTAACTTTAAATTTTGCTGCAAACTGGGACTGAGGTGACCCCCTYCTTTACCTCCCACCCTCCCGTGGCACCACCACAGCGCTCCTTTGCAGCACTGGAAGAGACAGACAGCAAGAAGGCATTGTCTAAAAACATAATTTAATGTGATATTTTGGTGATTGTGGTCAATGACTGAATTCTTTTGCAGACAGGAACAGGTTTGACGTTAATGACACCATCATTCACACGAGCATTGCATTGCACAGAAAAGAAAACTTTACACTTGACCCCATACAAACAAAGCAGCAGAGGAAAAACCAGTTATGGTCCAGTCCCACTTCGTGAATAGTCAATCTGAAAATTTGCCATCATAATTAATACTTATTGACAAAAAAATGCAACCGGTTCAAACTCCATGTGCGGCACAGTCCGAACTCTGGGCCCTCTTACAACCCCAGGAACCACTTGAGAGTTTCAAGCTGCCGAGTTCCTCGTGTGACACACAAAACACCAAGGCTGACAAAGGGAGAGGGGGGTTCAGAGGAARTGGGGGAGAGTAAGGAAGGGGATCGCTTTGTTTCACTTCTATTTCATTTCCACAGGGGTAAAAAAAAAAATATACAAACTGATAATGAAGCTAAAGTGACCTGTGGAGACAGCGGACACCAGGAGGAACAGTGGCACAATGGGGTACAGAAAGGCCAACCAGCCCCACGCGCATCAGTGGCGGGGCCAGTTGTGTCGCGTCGCTTGTTATGTGTTAATCGGGGTATAAAAGAAAGCCAGAGAAAGTGCTGTACTTATTGTTGTTGCCTCCATGCGCTTTGCCTCCGTCCAGCTTGACATACACCTCGTCGCCAGAGTCCAGGTGCAGCACCACACTGTTGCTGGCGTAGTCGTAGTTCTGGTCCGCGTCTTGGGCGATGGCACTGGCCCGCACCTGCCAACACAGCCGCGGGGTACATCAGCCCCCCAAGCCCCTCTTCCCCAGCGCCTCCATCAGCCCCCCGAGCCCCTCTTCCCCAGCCCCTCCACTACCCCCTCCCGCCCCCCTCCTCGCTTCTCCTTCCCCCCAGCGCGGCAGGAAAGTCTGCAAGCCGGGAGTTTGGAGTTTGCCGCGGCTCTAAAGCTGCTCCCCGCGGTGCATCCCCGCCCCGACGGCGGGGAGGATGCTCCGGCTGCTCCTTTCCCGGGAGCGGCGGCGGCCGGTGCCCGCGGGCGGCCCCAGAGCCGGGGGGGGGGGGGCGGGGCGGGGAGGACGAGCAGGGGAGCGGCGGGGACCCACCTGCCCGTTCTTGCAGAGGTCGGCCCACATGCTGGTGCCGTCGCCGCCGCGCATGAGGATGTGGTAGGTGAAGAAGTAGATGCCGCGCACCTGGCAGGTGAACTTGCCGCTGGCCGGGTCGTAGTGGTTGCCCAGGTTGGTCACCACATCGTCGAACTTGAGGACTTCGTAGCCCTCGTGGGGGCTCTTCAGCCCCACGTAGAAGGCGATGCGCGGCCCGCTGAAGGCAGTGCTCAGCCCGCCCGCCGCCTCGCCGCCCGCCGCCGCCCCGCCGCCGCTCCCGCCGCCGCCCGCGCCCGCCAGCGCCAGCCCGGGCAGCCCCGGCTTCCCCGCGTCGCCCCGCTCCCCCGGCGGGCCCCGTGGACCCGGCGGACCCGGCTCCCCGGGCGGTCCGCGGGGGCCCGGCTTGCCCGGCCGGCCCGGCTCCCCCTTGGGTCCCTGGACGAAGGGCGGCGGGGGGTTGGCGCCCAGGTCCTGCAGGGCCTCCACGGCGGCGGTGCTGCCGGGGCCGGGCGGCCGGCCGCCGCTGTACGGGTCGCAGATCATGCGGCAGGTGCCCATCATCTCGTAGTGGGCGCCGCTCTCGGCGGGCGCCTGCAGCAGCAGCAGGGGCACGGCGACGAGCAGGGCGACGGCCATGGCCAGGGCGAGCCCGGCGGCGGCCAGCAGCCGCCTCCTCCGCTGCCACAGCCGGGCGGCGACGGCGAGCAGGTCCTCCTTGCCGTGCGAGGCAATGGTGGCGCGGGGGACCGGCCGCTCCCTGCGGGGGACGGCAAGAAAAGGCGGTGAGCCCCCCGCCGCCGGCGCCTCCCTG